>JANFAM010000015.1:1202500-1802500 GCA_024362665.1 Prunus padus | reverse complement strand
TCCACCCGCCTAATACCCCCTCGTTCACTTCGCCCTTAGTGTAACTATGCCCGTTGTGTAACTCTGCTCATTGTCCCCAAATCGATTTAGGGTTAAGACTTCAATAGTTTAGGCGACTGAGTCAAGGCAGTGAAAGATTCGATTTGAAGAATATTTTCTAAGTTAGAAGTGCGAATAGGGTTTAGAAGATGAAAGTCAGAGATGGAGGGGAAGCTCCCAGATACAATAAGTAGTTTACTTTACTAAAAGTTATTCGTTTGATGCATTTGTCTGGGGTTTGATGGTTTTTGTCGGACTTGATAGAAAGACATAAGAAAAGGATGAAAGTGAAAGTGGTCCCATTTGTTGTTTGTTGTTTTCACTGAGAAATGTATGACAAAGTGGTCCCATTTGTTGTTTGTTGTTTGTCTAACAAATGTATGTGTTATAGTACTGTACTGTATTTTATACGGTATATAGGAAATTAATTACTTTAATAAATATTGTGCAGCTGATCCTGACATGTTTACACTGGAAGTATACCATGGGGGCTACTTTGTTGATGGGTTATATATGGGAGGTATTATACAGTTGGTTGATGGCCAAGATTTAGATGAAGTGTCAATGCTTGAGTTAAGGTATCTGTGCAAACATCTTGGATATGACGAACATTATTGTCAGTTCTATTACAAGCATAGGACAAGGGGTTGGGTTGAATTGAAGGTAGATAAGGATTATTTTGATGGAGTGAAGTTGTTCATACTAAGGCATCTGTTTGTAGTATACATAACTGAGACTGAACCTTGTACACCTATTTGTGAGATTCACTCACCACAAGCATGAGATGGATATGATTAGGGGTGGGCATCGGAACCGCCAAACCGCAAAACCGAACCAAACCAAACCGGAAAAAACCGTCAAAAACCGTGTTGACCGGAAAAGTCAACAACCGGAACAAAAAACCAAGGACCGGTTTGGATCGGTTCAGTTCGGTTTTTCACCCCAAGGAACCGATCCAATCCAAACCGGTCCAATACAAATTTTTATTATATATTTTTAATATTATACATATTTATATTCTTTATTTTATATATATTTAACATGTGGTTATTTTTATTGGTTCTTTATGTTATATATATATATATATTTAACATGTATATAATTTTTATTTTTTTAGAAAATTATTTAAATCCAATGCTACATTTTTAATGTTATAACTAATATTTTTCCAAGTCCAACTTCAAAACATCTCTCTTTTTAAGAAATTGGATAATTTATTAATTTCAATTCCAAAAATACAATTTTAGTTGGGATTTGTATTTTTAAAAAATAAAAAATGGAAAAAATTAAGAACCCGGTTCAAAACCGAAAAAACCGGACCGGAACCGGTGAGAACCAAACCGGCCGGATTCTTTAAAACAAATCACTAAAATCGGACCGAACCGAACCAGTTAAATAATCCGGTTTCGGTTCCGATTTGAGGTGAAAACTGGTCCAAACCGGACCGTGCCCACCCCTAGATATGATGGTGATGAAGACAATGGTTATGTTGATGTTGAGATAAAAGAGGAAGATGGTGAAAGCATGGCAGAAATATGGTGAAGCAGAGAAAGAATATGGTGAAGTAGGGCAATAAGATGGTGAAACAGAGGAAGAAGATGGTGAAGCAGAGGAAGAAGATGGTGATTTCATAGATAGTGAGTATAAGCAAAGTTTTGATGAGGATAACATGAATTTTCAGAGGTATGTTGTTACTGAAGAGCAAGTTAATAAGTATAAAGAACCAAGTGAGGTTGAGACTGATGAGTACAACACATTGGATTTAGACAGTTTGGATGGAGATGATGAAAATGAAGGCAACAAGGTCAGAGGACTTAAGCAACCAAAATTCAAGCAATATCAAAAGGAGCATGACCTGATAGATCCGAAATTCCACTTAGGGATGGAGTTCCCTAATATTGGAGAATGTAGACAGGCTATAAAGTACTATGCATGCAGTTGTGCTAGACTAATAAGGTATGTGAAGAATGAGCCTAATAGGGTGAGGATAGTATGTGATGGTAATAGTAAAGGTGATGCTAAGGGCAAGGATGGTAAGGGCAATGATGATAAGGGCAAGGATGCTAAGGGAAAGGATGGTAAAGGCAATGATGGTAAAGGCAAGTATGCTAAGGGTAAGGGCAAGGATGGTAAAGGCAAATATGTTAAGGGCAAGGATGCTAAGGGAAAAAGAGAGGAGGAATTAGAGTCGTGTCCTTGGTTACTTTTTGCTTCACATGTTGGCAAATGGCCTACTATGAGAATTAAGACATACCATCCAATACACACTTGTGGCAGCCTCAATTCCACATCGGCATATTCGCACCATATCATCCTCCAAAATCCAATGGCTTGAAATCGACTCGGTTGAAGTTGCAGGTATCCACCTATCCATCTTCTCCGCAATTGACTCGGTTGAAGTTCCAATGACTTGAAATTGACAAAAACGATGGCTGGGATATTAGGGTTCGATTGGGATTTTAAGATGGTTAGATTTGGCACAAAATGAAATGGGGATATTAGGAATAGGAGGGAACCAGGGGGTCTTAGGTGGGTGGACGTGAATAGCCTCAACAGTTGAGGCACGTGATTTTTTTTTTAATAGAGATTTGGATGGAATTCGCTAAAAACTGCGATGGGGGGTAAATTGGCGATAAAAAAATTGCGATGGCTAAATTAGCAGGCAAAAATATTCAAGGTGGACATTTCAACATGCGTGATAGTTCAGAGTGTTTTTCGACAGAAAACCTTATGGAAAATGACACATATCCTACCAGGTAGTAAAGTTTTTGGTAGTCGAGTCGTTTGGTATTGTCTTTCTAAGTTATTGGGACCTTATGCAAGTATTAATGCTCATGGTCATGCTAAGTGGAAAACTTGGTGGACTAGTTTTTAGCTACAATATACATTTCTATGAGGGCAGATTTTAAGTCAATTGATTTCCTCACATTTGTTGATAATGAGATTGAACACCTCAAATAAGCTCCTCACTCTAAACTCCTAATTATAGTATTTCCGGATGAGAATGAGACGGCAAGCCCCATATATTGGGGAGTAAAATGAAACGGTAAAAAATAAAACAAAGCCCACTCCTAAAAAAGCCCATTTCTCCTTCATCCGCGGAAATCGTGACTTTTCTCCTTCATCAGAACAGAACCCAAATGGCCCCTCCAAAATATGAGACGCAATCGTGATTTGCTCGACATATCGTAGACCCTTACCGAGGCTGCTGGACTGGAGCCATCATGGATGTAAGTTGTAAGTTGTAAGTTGTACCCCATGCTCACCATTAATTTATGGGCCTGCATTGGCAGCTGAACCAGTTGTTGTAGTTGAATACATAAAGGAGAGGAGATAGCCCTTCTTCCCTTTTGAACAAGTTTCAGAAGAGGCTCTTTTTATTTAGAATCCAACACGGCTTTTTTTATATTCATTTTATCATAACCAGTATGAGTGTACACAAAATATAATTAAGCAAATGATTTTCATACCAATTGTTTTCAATCCTATGTTTGTCCCAGGATAATGATCATGGAACGTCCACAAGTGATGTGAGAGGCAGTTAATTAAGAAAAATAATTGTAGGTTGGGGGGCTCTCTTAGAACATACATTTCTTCACAATCCCTAAATTTAATATGATAATTTAAAACATACACAAGAAAACACAGCAATGACCATTGATTTATATGCTACGGAGCTCGGCATCTTTCCTTTATCTTTCCTCAGGTAAAGGCCTTGGTACAAAGGTAGGTTAATGAGAATCAAAACCCCACACAGAAGAACCTGCAAAGACATAGTCTCATAAGCTTCTGCAATGCCCTTTGATCCAGCAATTGCTTCTTCCAATACAAACCCAGCAAAGCAGCACAGATTGAGCAACGCAAGTGTTGCCAAAATGGTGAGCATTGGAGAGGAGGCTCCAAACTCCATAATCTCTTTCTCGTATCGCTTCGATCCATCTTCATCTGCCACCTTGGCTGTGATTACAAAGGCTGAATCAGTGAATCCGATGGAGAATAGAATGGTATCTATGAAGGCAAAGAGGTAGGAGCTTGTTCTCTGGTAAAGCCATATGCGTTGCTCGTTCCACCAACCTAATATTGTACCATCACACCACAGAAACTCCACAAAGCTCCAAGTGTACTTTCCAATGATCACATATGCAAATGGTATGAGCCATGGACTTGACATCTAATTAAATTCACAAAACAAAATCCATTAGACGTGCATCGGGAAATATACTCTAGATAGGTACCGTACGGTTCAATATATATATAATGAGGATATAAGGACATAGGAACCATACCTGTGGAAATAAGGATATGCCTCTAAGGAGGTAAAGCGAAGGGAGAGTTGAGTAAACTAGGGTTGCCAAGCAATTTGAAGCCCAGAGGGAGTAGCGAAGATATCCAAGTTGATGGCCTAACCTAATCTTCCCATAGGCATACCAAGCAGGACTGTACTTAGAAAGAAAAATATGAAAGTTACCTTCTGACCATCTCTTATGCTGCACAAGTATATGAGGCAGTGTGGCTGGAGCTAATCCTAAGAAAGCTTCCCTTGCTGGATTGCAATACACCGATTTCCATCCCCGGCAATGGATTGATAGCCCCGTTATTATATCTTCAACTGGACATCCATATTTCAAGCCCATCTACACATTGCCAATTAAATTTTGAATTTAAATCATACCGGCAGTGTTTTTAAACAATGATTACGTGTCATTTCATTATTGATTTATTAATCGTTAAAACGAGTACACCGTTATTGACCCTAAAATTTTAGGGGAGAGAGCGAGAGAGAGAGACCTCTTTTCCCCATTGAGTGTGCTCTTCAAATGTACAACTTGCAAGACTTTTTGTGTTTTCTTCCAATTCATGAATGCCAAGTTCTTCTCTTTTTCTATTATCCCACTTCATATCACTCTTAGAATCCTTGCTGAATTTCATCCCACAAAGTGTATCTCTTCTGTGAAAGCATCCAGTTCCAACATATAGAGGGCCTCCATAACCATCTACACCATGTGCTTCCACCTTCCATATACACAACACAGACAAATAATTCCAAATAAGTAAGTAAGAATTAATAAAATTTAAAATAACATGATCAAACTATACTTATTCCATTACCATGTATATAACTATTGTCAACAAATACTCACCTCATTGATTACGCGTAATGAAGCGTATAATTCATTCTTAGTAAGGTTTTTGAAATTCTGTGGGAACTGTACAAATGCAATCTCATGGCCTTTCTCTTCATCCATTAAGAAACAAAGCGTATCTCGTATGGCCAAGGAGTTGTTTGAATACATATCACAATCTACATTAAGAAGTAACTTCCCATTGCTAATATTTGAAGATATCCTAATCTGAAAATAAATTAATAAAGGATATTAGATAACAAAGAATATTGATTTTGAAGAAGAAGTCAGATTTTTTTAATTTTTTTTTATATGAGAAACAAAATATGTAATTTACCAGAGCATTCATAGCGCCAGCTTTGAAGTTATGGTGATACTGGGGTCTCTTCTCTCGAGCCAAATACACTAAAGTTGGCAACGCACAACCTTCATTATCTGTTGCATTAATCGGGTCTCTTCCATCAATTACTATCTGAGAAAATTTAAGAAAAATATATTAAGCATAAAATATCAGGCAATTAATTCAAATGAAATTGATATTGGTTATCTTTCATACTTGAAGAATGGTGTCATGATCACGTCGAGATGAATATGAATCCCACTGAGAAAAGCCTTTATGTTTTGATCGTACTTCGTCTGAAACCTGGCCTAGCTTCACTGCATTTTCGATTTTATTCTCCATGTACTTGTATAATTTCTACCACAACAAATTCATCATCACAAAGGCACCTTACCAATTAGAAGCTAAATAATTAATGTAATATACTAGCAAATTAGCAATTCATAATAACATTTCTTACTATTATTCCTTGTTATCTAAAGGAAGTGTGATTCTCATTATTGAATAAACTGTTACAAAGCCTTTTTATACATAACATCTATGCTGAGCTGTCATAACTAATTACAGCTGAGAATATATAACCTAACAGACTAATCTAACAGACTAATCTTAACAGACTAATAACTATTTACTGCCTTTAGCCTCCCTCAAGCTGAAAGGGGGAGAGCACACTGTAAGCTTGTCTCGAAGAAAAACATGTCGGGCAGTAGATAAAGACTTCGTGAAAATGTCTGCAAGTTGATTTGCGGAGGAAACAAATTGAATCTGTAAGAAGCCATGTTGAACCAATTCTCTAGTGAAATGGTAATCAACTTCGACATGTTTGGTTCTTGCACTAAAGACTGGATTAGAAGCAAGATGAATGGCTGATTGATTGTCACACCAAAGGAGAGGAACAGAGGACAGTTGGAAACCAATGTCTTTGAATAGTTTGGAAAGATAAATCAGCTCAGCAGCAGTCATGGCAATGCCTCGATACTCAGCTTCAGTAGAACTGCGAGAGACTGTTGGTTGTTTCTTAGCTGACCAAGAGATTAAATTGTGACCAAGATAGATGCACCAGCCACTAGTAGACCGCCGATCAATGGGACACCCTGCCCAATCAGCATCCGTGAAAGCTTGTAAACTAAGAGAACCCTTGGTAAACCAAACACCCATATCAAGAGTGCCCTTGAGATAACGAAGAATTCGTTTGACAGCACCCAGATGATTAGAGCGAGGCTGATGTAAATGCTGGCAAACAAGATTAACTGCATAAGAAAGGTCTGGCCTTGTCCAAGTGAGATACTGAAGGGCTCCAACAGTAGAGCGATAAAAGGTAGCATCAGCAAGAATGTCACCAGAGTTATCCAACTTGTAAGAGCCAAGAGGAGTAGAACAGGGGTTGGCGCCAATAAAATTTGTTTTCTTGAGGAGATCACAGGCATATTTGGTTTGAGAAAGAAAAAGACCCTTGCCAGATCGGTGAACTTCTAACCCAAGAAAGTAATGTAAAGGACCAAGATCTTTAACAGGGAACTTGGCACTAAGAAGAGAAATAAGAGATCTGCAGGCAGTGTTACAATTCCCAGTAACTAGGATATCATCTACATAGACCAAAACAAGAACAAGCGCACCACCATCTGATTTAATGAAAAGAGAAGAGTCTGCCTGAGAAGATCTAAAGCCTAAGGAAACCAAAGCTTTGAACAATTCATCATACCATGCCCTAGGGGCCTGCTTTAAACCATACAAAGATCTATTGAGTTTACAAACAAAATGGGGCCGGGTAGAGTTTGCAAATCCTGGTGGCTGAGCCATAAACACATCCTCCTTCAAATAACCATGAAGAAAGGCATTACTCACATCCAATTGATTCAAAAACCAGTCATACTGCACAGCTAAGGAAAGAAGAAGTCGGATTGTAGCTGGCTTTGCCACAGGGCTAAAAGTCTCATGGAAATCCAAACCTTCTTTCTGGTGAAATCCCTTGGCAACCAGCCGGGCCTTAAACTTATCCACAGAACCATTAGGCTTGAATTTAGTCCTATAAACCCACTTGCAACCAACAAGGTTTTGATGAGAAGATGGGGGTACTAAAGTCCAAGTTTTGGTTTGCTCCAAAGCAGCCAGCTCACTTTTCATTGCATCAACCCAAACTAGATACTTTGCTGCCTGTTTGTAGGTACAAGGAGTAGGAGGAAGAAGAGCAGTGGACTGTAAAGAAGAAGGTAAAGGATGTTTGGTAGCGGTAAGAGCTTTGGGTTTAAAGATTCCATTTTTAGACCTAGTAACCATAGAATGAGTATTTAAAGCAGGAGTTGGAGCATATAAAGAAGTCGGGAATGAGTAGAAACAGAAGGAGATTGAGAAGATGATGTGGTATCCACTAAAGGGTGATGTGGTGGAGGAGGAGGAGAAGAGGGATGAACTAAAGGAAAAGTAAGAGGAATCACAGGAAAAGAAATAAGAATAGAAGCAGAGGAAGATGAGGAGGTGTCAAGAAACGGAAAAACAGATTCATGAAAAATTACATGCCTAGAGACATAGACATGATTGGTTGTAGGATCAAGACACCTATATCCAGAATGATTGAGACTATAACCCAAAAAAACACATGATAAACTCTTGGGATGAAGCTTGGATGGACTGTAAGGCTTTAACCAAGGAAAACATTGACAACCAAAAATTTTAAGAGACGTATAATTGGGTTTGGAGTGAAAGAGAAGTTCAAAGGGAGAAATGGTGGAAGACTTAAAAGGTAATCTGTTGATAAGGTAGACAGCAGTAAGAAAGGCATCAACCCAAAACTGAAATGGAACTTTAGAAGAGGCCAACAATGTACGAGCTAACTCAACAATATGCCTATGTTTTCTTTCTGCAGCACCATTTTGTTCAAGTGTGTGTGGACAACTTAATTGATGAACAATACCTTCATGATTAAGAAACTGCTGAAACTGAGAACTTAAGAATTCCCCACCTGAATCACTTCTGAGTGTCTTGATCTTGGAATCAAACAAGTTTGCCATTTTAGCATGAAAGATCTTAAAAACAGCCAAGACATCTGATTTGAATTTCATTGGATAAATCCATGCATACTTGGTACAATCATCAAGAAAAAGAATGTAGTATTTATTGCCTGAAACAGAAGCCACAGGACTAGGCCCCCATACATCACAATGCACCAATTCAAAAGGCTTAGTAGATCTAGATATTGAACTATAAAAAGGAAGCTTTGAAGCTTTGCCGAGCATACAAGCAGAGCATAGTACTTGAGAAGCAAAAGAGCCAGTCAAAGGCAGCTTATTTCGACTAACAACCTGTCGAAAGATAGAAGAGTGAGGATGACCTAACCTCTGATGCCAAGTGAGTAAATCACTGTTATTTACCATAAAAGAAGCACATAAAGATTTCTTTGCAGCTTTAACAGAAGAACCAGCACCAGCAGTCAACTTGTACATACCCTCCTTAAGTGGACTGTGGTAAAGCATCTTCTGTGTAACCAAGTCCTTAATGACAAAGTCAGAAGGAGAGAGACTTAGAGAACATTGATTATCTTCCAAGAATTTTTGAACCGACAGCAAATTTTGAGTTATATGAGGAACATGTAAAATATTTCGAAGAGCAAATTGAGCAGAGGGAGTTTCAATGACTGAAGAACCAATATGAGAAATAGGTAGACAGTTACCATCTCCAACTTGCAAGGAATCAGAACCAGTATAAGGGACAGAATTCTGAAGATGACTGTTGTCAGCTGTGACATGAGCAGTTGCACCAGTGTCCATGATCCAAGAAGTAGATGCACCGTGCGAATGAGATTGAGGTTGAGGATTGACATAGTAGCCGCAGTACGAAGCCGAGGATGCGTAAGAGGTCCGATGGAGAAGACGACCTAATTTTCTGCAGTAGTAGCACCATGACCGCGCTTATCACAAAATTGACAGACAATAACACCAAAGATAGGTGGGAGAACCAGAATTGACTCCAGAAGAAGAACCGCCATGAAAGAATTGAGGTCTTGAACCAGAGCCAGAAGTAGATGAGCCAAGATTTGAGCCGTGCATCCAAGAAACAGGGGTAGTGGGAAGCAAACCACGATTGTTCGAATGCAAAGGGCGAGGCTGAAATTGAGATGGAAATTGGGAGCGACTACGACCTCAATTCTTGGAAAACGCCTGAGAAGAACGAGAATTGTTCGAAAAAGCCGCATAGGCATGGAACGGTTCATGAGTGACCGACATAGAGGCACTATTCTTGCGTTGCAATATCGCAGCCTCGCGACCAAGCAAGAATCCATGGAGCTCATCAGAAGATACCGGATCACTACGAGTTTCAATCGAAGTCACAAAGGAGTCATATTCCTCTGGAAGACCGGAGAGGATGTAAGCCACAAGATCAGCATCAGTGAGGGGGTGGCTAGCCGCTCCTAAACCAGCAGCAATTTCCTTCATCTGCTGCAAATAAGTGACCATAGGCAGATCACCTTTAGTTAGGGTTTGAAGACGAGAGCGCAATTGGTGAATGGTTGCTCGAGAAACGCCGGCGAAACGTTTCTCAAGGAGCTCCCAGAGAGCACGGGAGGTCTCGATACCCACCGTATGAGAGAGAAGATCAGAAGATAGGGTGGAGATGATCCAAATCATCAGGCTTTGATCCTTATCATACCAAAGGTCAAACGCTGGATTATCCATGGTCGAACCATCAACAGCAAGAATGGTGCAAGGTGGAGGTGGCTCAGCACCAGTAATGAGACCAAGCATCTTGAATTTGCGAAGGATTGGAAGAAAAAGATTCTTCCAGAGCAGATAATTGCTGCACGAAGTTTAATCGGCACCATGCCGTAAATATTCTGAATCAGAATAAAGAGTAAAAGCCGGAATCGAGTGTGATTCAACTGGCGAGGAAGAGGATGAAGCGGTGGAACAGCAGCAAGAGAAGGTGAGGAACCAGAGGAAGCGTCAGGAACCACCATGGAAGCAGAGAGAAAGAAAAAAAATTGTGTTTGGTCAGAGAGAAAATGAGCAAGAAAACTTAGCGGAAGAGAGGATCGAATCGTGAGATAGAAGGCGATGATACCATAAAGGAAGTGTGATTCTCATTATTGAATAAACTGTTACAAAGCCTTTTTATACATAACATCTATGCGAGCTATCATATCTAATTACAGCTGAGAATATATAACCTAACAGACTAATCTAATAGACTAATCTTAACAGACTAATAACTATTTACTGCCTTTATTATCTATAATGTCGGGAAGTACGCAAGAAAGAATTTTTCAGTATCATTGTAACGTGATGGTCGTGAAATCACTTATATTATAAAACATGCATATGCCTTGTTTATATTATATGTTAAAGTATAAACTCGCTCGTCCACTACCTTTTATTAAACGCGAATTAGACACTCAACTCCATGTCAATATGCACTAATCAATCGCGGAAAAATAAATTCTTGGGCACGATGCACAGTGCTTGCACAAATTTGTGTGTGGGGCCCAGTGAATAATCTACGTGTGAGGAGATAGAACCATTGGGTTGGCTTATTATAGGCAGCAGGATTGAAAACACGTCATGGATGACCCAATTCACCTAATCCGTATTCTTAGTGGTAACGTTTTTAGAGAATGTTTTTAGAAAATGAAAATGAGCAAACAAATTTGCATTTTCAGGATTCAAGAATGTGTTTGGTGAGTTTTGAGGTAAATCCAGTCACTAGAAAAATGCAATGCACCAACCACTCCATTTACGATACGAACTTCCAAAACATAGGCAACATCATATTATGGTGGGAGGAGTCATTTGGTAAGTTTTGGGTGAAATGCAATCACTAGAAATATGCAATGCAACAACCACTCCATTTACGGTACAAACATCGTACGAACTTGAAATGTCCAATTTCTTTGACCAATTGATTTCGGATTGAGCAAAAACTTGGGCAACATCATAATATGGTGGGAGGAGTCATTTGGTGGGTTTTGAGTGATATCCAATCACTAGAACTATGCAATGCAACAACCACTCCATTTACGGTACGAACTTCGTACGAACTTCAAGTTTCCAATTCCTTTGAGCAATTAATTTCGGATCGAGCCCAAAACTTGGGCAACATCATAATTTGGTGGGAGGAGTCATTTGGTGAGGTTTGAGTGATATCCAACCGCTAGAACTATGCAATCCTACAACCACTCCATGAAAGGTCTAGTAAATTAATTAGAAAATAAATTCAGAAAATAAAAACAGTGAAAACGTGTCTGGTAACATAAACAATGAAAATTGTATAATTTAACAAATAAAAAAAAATTGTGCAAATATAAAAATTAACATTTAAAAAAAAAAATCTCAAAAGTAGTCTTTCAGCTGACACCCTCCCTTTCCTTTTTCTTTTTTCTCCTCCTTTATTTCTTCCTCTTCTCTCCTTTCTTTTTCTTCTTCCTTCCCATCCTAGGCCCATCTCTCTCTCTCTCTCTCTCTCTCTCTCTCTCTCTCTCTCTCTCTCTCTCTCTCTCTCTCTCTCTCTCTCTCTCTCTCTCTCTCTCTCCTTGGCAATTTGCTGAGTGGGTGGTGGTACTTCGATTTGGTACAGGTGGTATTGATGGTAGGGTCGATTGGGTTCGACTGGGTGGTGATGAGATTAGCAGGTGGCTGGTCTGTTGTGGTGATTGTGGTTCGATTAGCCTGTAGTGGCTATTGGGTGGTGTTTGACGATGATGGTTATGATGGTGGCTTATGCACTTTTTTTTGCCAGTGATCCATATTCTCTGAAAATGAAAATATCATTTTCATGTTTTATGTATTTTCAGTGAATTATAACTAAAAGGTTGAAAATGATTTCAAAAAACGTTTTCTACGTTTTCTCAAACTCACCACGGAACGCAAATCTCAATGTTTTCTAAGAAGGAAAACGGAAAACGGCCTCCGAAAACACACCCAACGGGCCCTTAATTTTTTATGATTGGCCAAATTGTTGACTCAATTTCCCTAACTGACACTTTGTCTCTTTAAAAAGAAAAATTTAAAAATTGATTGTTTTCATGTCATCTTTTTGGCGTTTTGGGTAAATATAAACATCAATAATATTTGGACCAGCATGCATAAAATAAAAGAAAATTGTATTTGGACCCAATATTGTAAGTTATTTCATGCCTTTATTCATAAACATAAATCAAATGAGATCGATCTGAAAACCCTAAATTGCAGATATCAAATCGGGCAGAGGAAGATGAAACGACAGAGTCAATAACAAGTCAAGGAATCGCACCTTGATCGGACATGGTCGTCGCAGTAAATTAGGGTTCTTCTTCTTCTATACAGCTCTCTATCTCGTTCTCTTATGGGGTGAGAATTTCTGAATTGAGTTGGGTTGTAGCTGATAGAGAAGGGACCCTTTTATATGTGCATTTGCTTAGGTTTCCTGCCCATTAAGGAAGACTTAAGCAATCTGAATTGCATCGGCTTTAATTGTTTCAATCCATATAGAATTAGGAATCCTCTTTGTTCTTGATTTCTTACCAAATCCTTTTAGAAATAGAACTGCTGATTATACTTAGTTTTCATTCCTAGATTAGTATAGATTGCCGAAACCATATAGGATTAGAAGACCACAAACATGTAAGACAAGTTATTGTCTTACGCCTCCCACTTGGTCGATAATCACTAGGCAATTTCTACCGATCTCTTTAAGGCCTTGTGGAATGCTAACTAAGCAAAATTCCTACTAAGCAAGTCAGGTTGTGAAAAACTTTAGGGAATTATCGAGGCTTGAAGAACATACTATTATCAAAACCTTTATAATTACACCTAAAATTTCTCAACACCACATGGAGCTTCGATCAAGATTAAAACTTTTAGAACAGTTATGACAACCTTGAAGAATTTAGTGATGTCATGACTATTCCATTGTCCCTATAAATGACTACCAAGGTCTCCTTTATTCGAGTAAATATACTCAATCGCCATGAACACAACTCCGCACGATTACCTTAATGCTAGCATACCGCTGTAAATGTGTTCAAGCAATAAACTTATTTCAAACTTAGAAAAATAGAAAACTTTATAAACCTCAAGTCTTAAATCAACCATTGAAAACTCCTCTAATTAAGCAAACAAAACTGAAAAAAATGCAAACTAATTAACATGCTGCCTAGCTCAACACTCCCACCGATCCTCCCACTATTTCAGTCATTCGTTTGACAATCCCATACTTGCTACATGTTTGTGAAATGTGTGGTTAGGCACTCCTTTAGTCGGTGGATCCGCAATCATATCATTTGTGCTGATATGCTCCAATGCCATGCTGCCATCTCTCGATTTTCTCCTTTACGTACAGAAACTTTACATCTAGAATCCTTGAAGCTTTAGTCCTTTTGTTCCTTTTGCAAAAATAACAGCTGACCTTGTTATCATTCCAAATCTGCACAGGTTGGTGAATTGACTCAACCACATCTAGACTAGTGATAAAGTTCTTTAGCCACATAGCTTGAGAAGTTGCTTCATAACGGGCTAGAAACTCTGCTAACATAGTAGATGCAGTTGTGAGAGGTTGCTTAACACTTCTCCAAGATACTGCAGCCTCCCGCAAACCGAAAAACAAAACCTGATGTTGACTTTAGATCATCCTTGCATCCTGCAAAATCTGCATCAGCAAAGCCTTCCAATTCCAATTTATCAGTTCTTCTAAAAATTAGCTTGTAGTCCTTTGTCCTTTGCGGGTATCTCAAGACTCTTTTACCGCCACCCAATGAGCTTGTCCAGGATTGGACCGAAACCTTCCCAACACACTAATAGGAAATGCAATGTCGGGTCTTGTGCATACCGTGCATACATTAGGCTTCCCACTAAAGAGGCATAAGGCTTATCTGCCATTTCTAGTTTTTCTTGATCAGTCTTAGGTGCCTCGCTCTTTGCTCGCTTTATCTCCTTTCGAAATTGGCACATCTGTCCCTACACAATTCTGCATATTAAATCATGCAGTATTTTCTCTATGTAGGCCTTTTGCGAGAGTCCTAGTAATCCCTTGCTCCTATCTCTGCTTATCTCTATGCCCAAAACATAAGAGGCTTCTCCCAAGTCAGTCATTTCAAATTGTTTGGCAAGGAAAGCCTTGCAGTCATGTAGCATTGACATATTGGTGCAAGCTAACAATATGTCATCTACATAAAGAACTAGAATAATGAAGTTGCTCTTACTTCTTTTCATGTAAATGCACTCATCCAAAACGTTTTCTGTGAAACCATATTGTTTCACCACTTCATTGAACCTAATATACCACTGCCTAGATGCTTGCTTAAGGCCATAAATTGATTTGTGCAATTTGCAAACCAACTTCCTTCCCTTTTCTTGAACAAAACCCTCGGGTTGATGCATATAGATTTCCTCATCTAGGTTGCCATTCAAGAACGCAGTCTTTACATCCATTTGATGTAAATGTAAGTCATAGTGAGCTACAAGTGCCATTATGATACGAAAAGAGTCCTTGGTTGAGACTGGGAATAGGTTTCATTGTAGTCTATCCCCTCTTGTTGTGTGAACCCTTTGGCAACCAGTCTAGCCTTGTACTGTCAACCCTTCCCTTCGAGTCTCTTTTGGTTTTGAAGACCCATTTGCAACCTATTGGTTTGCAACCATCCGGTAAAGGCACTAGTTCCCGGACTTTATTCTTTTCCATGGAGCTTAACTCGATTTCATAGCTGCCCACCGGTTCTCATGTTTTTCACTCACCATTGCTTGCTTGAAAGTGATAAGATCTTCTATTTTATTCACATTAGTTTCAGATTCTTGGAGATAGACATGATAATCATCGTGTAAGGCTCTCTTTCTTGGTCTTTGAGACCTCCTTAGTTCCATATTTAATTGTGCATTGTTTCCTTCTTACGCATTTTGATTTTCTCGCCGCATGTTGTCCTCGTTCTTGAATTTGGACTGCTTCTACTTGTTCTGCAGCATTATCTTGATTAAAATTCAAACTTGGTATGATTGTCACTTCACTTTGTGTGCCTGCTTCTGTGATATCTTCACTATTTGTTGTCAACTCATCAAATTCAAAACTGTTATCCTCAATTCCTTCACTTTCAGTTTCTAGAAATACTGCTCTTTGTGTTTCAACGAATCTTGTTGTGTTCTTGGGACAATAGAATCTGAACCCCTTTGTTTTGTCTGGATATCCAATGAAGTAACCACTTGTAGTTCTTGAATCTAATTTCTTTTCCATAGGGTTGTACAATTTGGCTTCTGCTTTGCATCCCCATATTTTCAAGTGCCTTAGACTTGGTTTTCTTTTATTCCAAACTTCATAAGGTATTCTATTCACACTCTTGGTTGGAACTCGATTAAGTATATAGTTAGCTGTTTTCAAGGCCTCTCCCCATAGGAAAATGGGAAGATTTGAACGGCACATCATGCTCCTAATCATGTCCTCATCCACATTCATTTTCAGTTCTTGCAGCTTGGTTCCTATATCAATCATATTCATAATGTGGGCTCGAACACATCCCTTTCCATCATACTTTATCTCAGCTTAGTTGACTCAGCAGGTGCTTTTGACTACCTTTTCGATTCTTTAAACCTCTGTGCTATATCCTCATAATACTTTTTAGCATACTCGGACTTAGGAATGCTTCCCTTCACAGATGGTGCCATGGCTCTTTGCATGATCAATAGGGTCATTTTGTTTGCTTTTTCCCACTTAGCATACTTGGATTTGGTCTCTGCAGAAGCATCTGTGGCTGGTGCTTGTGGTGGATTTTCCTTAAGGACGAAATCATAGTCCATAAATCCCAAAGAAATTTCCAGGTCTTGCTTCCATCTTTCGTAGTTTGATCCGATTAGAGTTACAATCGATTGATAGCTTGAGGGATTGACTGAAATGTAATAATAGTATAAGTAAACTGTCCCCAAAATTAAACCTTAAAACATTGTTAGTTTACACTGTGGGTTATAAACTAACAATGTTTAAAACACTCGAATTATAGATCTAGGCAAACTTCTGTGCAAGAAACTTCTTATCTGTGGATTAAGAAATTCCCTGCAGTTTATCTAGTCTGTTCCATGTTGCACCACCACAATCTGTCATCAATTTGTGCCTTTTCCATCTGTGGATGAAATCAACACACAAGGCTACGAGTTGTGGTGCAATCTTTGATCAATCCTTTGATCGAAATCGTTGCTACAACAGTTAAATTGCTGTGGCTCGCTTAATCGCTGCAGCTATAATTCCCAATCTTTGATCAAAAGACTGACAAGCATGATTGAGCAGAAAACTTGATGCTCTTACTCACACCTTGAACAAATAAGATATGCAAATATTTATGCTTCATGACTAGTGATCGATTAAATATAAAGTCGCATATGAATTTGATCAAATATTTAAAGATTAGATTTATGAACAAGACCTAGTGCTCGATACCACATGTAAGTTATTTCATGCCTTTATTCATAAACATAAATCAAATGAGATCGACATCAAAACCCTAAATTGCAGATATCAAATCGGGCATAAAATAAAAGAAAATTTTATTTGGACCCAATATGACTAAAGAATTAGTACCTTAATAACCACGAAATCTTTAGCCTGATGATTATCTTCAACTGCATCATCAGCATGTTTTGTGACAAAATAAGCAGCAGGTGATCTTGGCTCCACATTATATTTCTTGCAATATGGGATCCAGTGTTTGGCAAACTCAGCAGCCTCTATGAGGGCGTAGTATGTAATTTCTGACCCTCCATCATCTGAGAGATACACACTCAGTTTCTCTGGTGGATACTCATAAGCCATGACTGATGCAGTTGTTCATCACCATCATTGGTGGCTCTATGCTTGCATCCGCCGTGCACACAAATATGTCCACCCCAGGCAACTCATTCTCATATCTGTTCAAATTTCACGGACGACAGTTATTTAATCCATATATAAAATCAAACTTATTTGTTCCAAATTGATTAATACATACATTAACTAATAGAAAGACCAACATGAAGTAAATGATCTACCAAAAGTAAGTACCTTTGAGAGAGCCTTTCCTTGAAAGTGTGCCTATAAACAGGGTTCCACCTGGAGGCTTGAGTGAGGAGCCAGTAAAAACCAAACCATATCTCAGCACCCAACAATCCAATCCAGGCAAACCTTCCATCTTCTCCTGCTTTTGGTATGTGACTTACTCTGTAAACCCAAATCAAACATATGCCTGCAAATATAGAAGCTGCAAAAATCCTAAATAAGACTCTTCCCTTGGCTTTTTTTGTCTCAAACAATGGTAAATGCTCTTCCTGTTGTGAATTAAGGACCAACTCACTCCCTTAAAGACCTTGTTGTTGATGGACTTTTGACAAGCTCAAGGATGAACTTGTTGCACACATACACACAATCAGAAAATAACCAAGAACAATGAACACAAGTATTTATAGAGGTTCAGCAATTTGCCTACGTCCTCTTTGGTGATCCCCTTGAGAAATATCAATAATGAAGAAGGAGTTACAGATTTGGTTTCAATGGAAACCCCCTTAGAACCCAAGCTCACTATCTGTTTTTCTCTCTCACCCCTTAGCTCACTCACTTGATACAAGATGCTCTCTCTCTCTCTCTTGGCTTCCCAAATCTGAATGCAACACATAGCACTTGCTCCAGCTCCTTTGTATCTACTTAAAGATAGAGAAAAGGAGCCACCCACATGCACCAAACCAAATTTACCTCAAAACATGGATCCCTAATTTCAGAAAGCATAAAGAGATAGGCTATCATACAACCCACTAACCTACCTAATCAATGTTTAGGACTTTTCTGGTGGTTTGCCAACTGTCTTGGACTTATACCAACGTTGGGGTTGCATGTGAATTGGTAGGGACCAATTAGCATCCAAAGAAAGGGCTGAAAACGTGCTGAAAAAACAGCACAAAGACGAAGCGTGCGACCGGTCGTGCGTAACCTGCGACCGGCCGCTTTTATACCGTGGCTTTAGTCTTTGAATCTGTCCGAAAACGACCGGTCGCTTCAGACTTGCGACCGGTCGCTTTTATACCGTAGCCAACTCTTCTCGATCTGCATGAAAACGACCGGTCGCCCAAACCTGCGACCGGCCGCTCCTCCGATTCTTGTAACCTTAGGTGAGCCATTTTTCCAACAATCTCCACCATGGCGAGCCTAAGCTCCTTGAGAAGATTATTGCCTTCTAGGACATCTTTATCTTCTTGAGAATCGTCCCGATAACTCCCAAGAACTCCACCTCAATCTTTAACATGGAACAAGATTGAGCAAGTTCAAGCAATGCTTGAACTTTGCAGTATGGATTGGCTTTGTGAGACAATCAAGCATTCTCGGATGTATGAACCTTCATTACCGTGATGTCTCCATCATTCACCCAATCCCTTATCCGGTGGTATCGGACATCAATGTGTTTGGACCTTCCATGATACACTTGATTCTTGACCAAGCAAATTGCACTTTGACTGTCACTTTGAATCACCACCATGTCTTGGGCAATTCGAATTCCTTTGCCAATCTCTTCAGCCATACCGCTTCCTTTGAAGCTTCCGTGAGCGCCATATACTCCGCTTCAGTAGTAGACAAGGCACTAACCGATTGTAGCACTGCTCTCCAACTAATCGGTCCTCCACCACAAATGAAAACATATCCTGTGGTGGATCTCCTCTTGTCTAAATCCCCGCATAATCGTAGTCTACATACCCCGACACACAAGCCTTTCCTTGTTGTCTTGCAAACAATATTCCAAGCCTCTTAGTGCCCTTCAAGTACCTGAGAATCCACTTCGCTGCTGTCCAATGAAGTTTGCCGGATTCGCCATGTATCTTGACACCACACTCACGGCTTGAGCTAGGTCGGGCGTGTGCAAACCATTGCATACATGAGACATCCTACCAAGCTTGCATATGGAACTTTGCTCATTTCTTCCTTCTCCTCATCCGTAGAAGGACATTCCTTTGCACTTAACTTAAAATGCTCCGCCAAAGGAGTAGACACGGGTTTGCAATCCAACATATTGAATTTTTCAAGTACTTTGGTAATGTACTTACTTTGTGACAGCCATAGCTTGCCTCCAACCCTGTCTCTCCTTATTTCCATCCCTAGGATCTTTTGTGCAGAACCAAGATCCTTCATGTCAAACTCCTTTCCAAGCAATGACTTCAATTCCTGGATTTTTGACATGTCTTTACATGCAATTAGCATGTCATCAACATAAAGAAGCAAAAGGATGATATTACCATCCTTGAATACATGAGTGTATACACAGCAATCAGATTCACATCTTCTATATCCAATCTTCATCATGAAAGAGTCGAAGCGCTTGTTCCATTGCCTTGGAGATTGCTTCAACCCATAGAGAGACTTTTTCAGCTTGCAAACCAGATTTTCCTTGTTTGCTTCAATGAACCCTTGAGGTTGGCTCATGTAGATGTCTTCCTCCAAATCACCATGGAGGAAAGCAGTCTTCACATCCATTTGCTCCACCTCCATGTTCTCTTGTGCTACTATGGATAGTAGTAGCCTTATAGAAGTGTGTTTCACTACCGGAGAGAAGATTTCATCATAATCAACTCCCTCCTTTTGCAAGTACCCTTTGGCCACCAATCGAGCTTTGAATATGGTGGCTCCTTCTCATGCATTTCTTCTTTCTTCCTAAACACCCATTTGCTTCCAATAAGCTTGCGATTCTTGGGTTTAGGAACTAACTCCCAAACTGAGTTTTGGTGTAGAGATTCCATCTCTTGCATCATAGCTTCCATCCAACTTTCCCGTTCCTCATTCTCAACAGCCTCTTGGAACGTGGTTGGTTCTTCTTCACTAGCATTCAAAGCATAGTGAACTGCATCCTTGTCCCATCTAAACCTTTGAGGTGGTTTGATGGTTCTCTTGGGCCTGGACCGAGCTATAGATGATGGCTCCACCTGCTCTTGAGCCTCTTCTTCTTCTTCTTGAGTTTGTTGTTGTTGCCCTGCATCTTCCTCCTCAATGTCGACTCCACCTCCTCCCGAACGTCTTGATTGGCTGTTTTTGTGAAGTCTTCTTGAACATCTTCTTGAGTGGAACTTCAATGGTTGTTTCTTTCCCAACAACATCCTCCTTTGCCTCTGAATTCTTGACTTTGTTCATAGGCATGGTCTTCTCATCAAACACAACATCCCTGCTGAGTATCTTCTTTAGGTTAACATGATCCCATAGCTTGTAGCCCTTCACACCGCTCTCAAATCCGATGAAAATGCATTCAAGAGACTTTGGCTTCAACTTGGATCTTTCATCACTTGGAATAAGTGCATATGCACTCGCATCCAAACACCTTAAGATTAGTATAATCAATTGACTTATTTGACCATACCTCCTCTGCACATTTGAACTCAAGATTTTTGGAAGGAGATCGGTTAACCAAATAGGCTGCATGGTTAACGGACTCCGCCCAAAATGACTCGGGCAATCCCGCATGAATCCTCATGCATCTCTCACGCTCCATGAGAGTTCTATTCATCCTCTCCGCAGCTCCATTTTGTTGGGGCGTCTTCTTCACGGTAAAGTGCCTCTTAATGCCTTCATTCCCGCAAAACTCAAGAAACTTGTTGTCTTTATATTCACCACAATTGTCACTCCTTAGGATCTTGATCTTTCTTCCGGTTAGGTTCTCCACTTCCGCCTTCCACTCCTTGAATTTGGTGAAGACCTCAGATTTCTCCTTCATGAAGTAGACCCAAACCTTCCTGGAAAAATCATCCAAGAAAGTCACGAAGTAACGAGCTCCACCCTTTGATTTAACCGTGATGGCCCCCATACATCCGTGTGAATATAATCTAGCACCCCTGTGCTTCCTTCCTCTTTGTTTCGCTGCTTGAAAGCCACCTTAGATTGCTTTCCCATGGTACAATATTTGCAGAACTCAAGCTTGCAACTTTGAACACCTTTCAACAACTTTCGGTTGTGTAGTTCCTGCATGCCCCTCTCACTCATGTGCCCTAGCCTCAAATGCCAAAGCTGAGTTTCATCCTCCGAGTCCTTGCTTGTGGATACAGCTGCTCCACCTGTTATTGTAGTACCACACAATCTATATAGACAATTAGGTTGAATCTCTCCTTTCATAATCACAAGTGAACCTTTTGAGATTATGAGTTTCCCTCCATTTGCTTTAAATGAATAACCATTCTTATCAAGAGTTCCAAGGGAAATGAGATTCTTACGCAACTTTGGAATGTGCCTTACCATTCCAAGCGTCCTAACAGCCCCATCATGCATCTTCACCTTGATTGTACCTGTGCCTTTGACTCTACAAACCGAGCCATCCCCATTATAACTTCACCACCTTCTTCCTTTTCATATGTGTCAAACCACTCCTTGTTTGAGCACATATGGTATGAGCATCCGGAATCCAAAATCCAATCGGAAGAGGAACACCTTGAAGAATTAGCAAATGCATTAGTTTTAACATTGCTATTAACACATAAAAGCTCACCATCACTTTCTGTGACTTCTTCCACTGTGTTGGCTGCATTCTTCCCTTTGTTCTTCTTCTCCTTCCATATGGGGCAATTTCTTTTCCAATGCTCCTTTGACCCACATTCGAAACAACCTTCTTTTGCCTTGGATTTGGACCTTCCTCTGTTGCCTTTCTTGCCCTCTTGCTTCTTTGAACGACCTCTCTCTCCGGTCTTTGCAACTAGACCTTCACCTTGAGAGTTCTCTCCCGAACGTTGAGCCATCCTATGGTGTGTCATGATGTCTTGCACCACAGGCTCAAAATCCAGAGTGACCTTCCCGAACATAAGAGTGGTTCGAAAGTGTTTATAGGACGGAGGTAAGGATGTGAGCAACATAAGAGCCTTATCCTCCGAACTATAGTTAACTTCCATTCTCTGCAAGTCAGCAACACATCTATTGAAACTACTTAAATGTTCCATTAGATTACCTCCCTCCTCCATCTTGAGATTTAGGAGTTCTTCCTTGAGGAAGAGCTTGTTGGATAGTGACTTCCCTGCAAACATCTCTTCAAGCTTCTCCCATGTTTGCTTTGCCGTATCCTTCATTACGTTGATGAGCACCTCATCGGAGAGGTAGTTTTCGATAGCTCCTCTAGCTAACTCATCAAGTACACTCCACTCCTCATCTGTCATGCTTGTTGGCTTCCTTTCCTTTCCAACCAACACAACGTGGAGGTGTTGTTGTGTGAGAGCTGATTTCATCCTTCGTTGCCAAAGAGTGAAGTTCTCCTTCCCTGTGAAAGGCTTTAGCTCCACCTTCATGCTTGTTGCTTGTGGTTGCTTCAGCTGCTGTGAACTGCTACCACTCTCAACTTCCTTGTCACTTGCCATCTTCAACACACTAGCACTCCAAAGAAAGAACTAGCACAGCTGCCAACACAGCTCTGATACCACTTGTTGTGAATTAAGGACCAACTCACTCCCTTAAAGACCTTGTTGTTGATGGACTTTTGACAAGCTCAAGGATGAACTTGTTGCACACATACACACAATCAGAAAATAACCAAGAACAATGAACACAAGTATTTATAGAGGTTCAGCAATTTGCCTACGTCCTCTTTGGTGATCCCCTTGAGAAATATCAATAATGAAGAAGGAGTTACAGATTTGGTTTCAATGGAAACCCCCTTAGAACCCAAGCTCACTATCTGTTTTTCTCTCTCACCCCTTAGCTCACTCACTTGATACAAGATGCTCTCTCTCTCTCTCTTGGCTTCCCAAATCTGAATGCAACACATAGCACTTGCTCCAGCTCCTTTGTATCTACTTAAAGATAGAGAAAAGGAGCCACCCACATGCACCAAACCAGCCTACCTCAAAACATGGATCCCTAATTTCAGGAAAGCATAAAGAGATAGGCTATCATACAACCCACTAACCTACCTAATCAATGTTTAGGACTTTTCTGGTGGTTTGCCAACTGTCTTGGACTTATACCAACGTTGGGGTTGCATGTGAATTGGTAGGGACCAATTAGCATCCAAAGAAAGGGCTGAAAACGTGCTGAAAAACAGCACAAAGAAGGCGCATGACGGCCGGTCGTGCGTAACACTGCGATGGTCGCTTATACCGTGGCTTTAGTCTTTGAATCTGTCTGAAAACGACCGGTCGCCGAGACTTGCGACCGGTCGCTTTTATACCGTAGCCAACTCTTCTGGATCTGCATGAAAACGACCGGTCGCCCAAACCCTGCGACCGGTCGCTCCCTCCGATTCTTGTAACCTTAGGTGAGCCATTTTTCCAACACTTCCTCTGCCATTTTTGCAGCTCACTAGCTAGCTCTGAGTCTGAGCAGTCCTAAATGGTTTTATGATTGGGATAATGGGTCCCGGCCCCTGTCAGGCTATGATATCGTTGGCCATAGTTTCATAATATGAAGCCAAAATAAAGATAAGACGCACCCATAACTTCTCCACTATTTACAAACTCTGCCACCATTTAATGTAGTATATACTATACTTGCGCAGTATATACTGCCACCATTCAATGTAAAAAGTCAGGTTATTTCAAGGGTTAGAAGGAAAGGAAATAGAAGCTTTCCACTTCGAATGAATTATTCTAATTCAGTTGCAATGAAGTTGGATGTAGTTAAACCATCTTGGTTATGGCATAAAAGGATGAGGCATCTCAATTTCCAAAGTCTGAAAACTCTTCAGCAACATGATATGTTGATTAGTTTACCCTCAATCCAAGAAGGAAAAGAAGCATATGAAGGGTGCGCGATGGGGAAGCAACATCAAGACTCATTTCCAAGTGAAGGAGCATGGAGAGCATCTAAGCCTTTGAAGCTCATCCACTCGAATGTGTGTGGACCAATGAAGACCGCCACTTATGGAGGTAATAGATACTTTCTGGTTTTTGTAGATGATTCAAGAATAACATGGATATATTTCCTAAGGCAAAAATCAGAGGTATTCCCCATTTTTAAGAAGTTTAAGGCGATGGTGGAGAATCAAAGATGTTTAAAAATTAAAACTCTAAGGAGTGATAGAGGTGGTGAGTACACTTCAAATGAGTTTGGAAAATTTTGTGAGGATATGGGACTTACGAGGCAACTCACCACGGCTTATACTCCACAACAAAACGGAGTAGCTGAGAGGGAGAACAAGACTATTTTCGAAATGGCAAAGTCCATGTTACATGAGAAGGAACTACCCTATGTCTTTTAGGGAGAAGCAGCTTATACAACTGTGTATTTGTTGAATCGTTGTCCTACAAAAGCTGTGAAGGATTTGACACCATTTGAAGCACATACGGTGGAAGAAAACCATCTGTGAGTCATTTGAGGTTGTTTGGATCAATATGCTATGTTCATGTTCCCAAGAACCTCATGCACAAACTTGAAGAAAATAGTGAGAATCAATTGAAAAAAATAGAGAAACAAGTCTGGACTTCTCTCTCTGAAGCTAGACCTCTGAATTCCAATTCCAAAATTCTCTCTCTTATCCTTGCATAATCTCTTGAGTGATTTGCTACTAGGATTACCAAATAATTCCAACACATAGTGTATCAAATACATTCCACAGGAAATAGAAGATAACAGTGTATACATTGTGACATACTACTTTTAAGGTTTGAAATCAATTATTAGCTTGTTTACTATACTTCCCAATCCTAGCTACATGCAATTTAGAAGTACTAATGCATTAATTAATAAGTAAATTAATAGGGTACGCAGCAACCATTTTTTGGGCTCACTCCAATGTGATCCTAAAACCAAGCAATCCATTTTATGTCCTTCAATACTAGCAACCCAAATGTAAAAAGTATTCAAAACATTTATATTATGATGATTCTTTATATGAGTAGTGATCTCTTGGTCACCTAGTGACCAAGGATTCGTGGTCACCCACCGTTGGATTTAAATCCAACGGTCAATAAAGTTTCTTAAAAGGAGTCTGCAAAAGTAGGTGGGCTTTTGGATTTAAATCCAAAGGTGGTGTGACGGGATTAGTCATTTAGGTGACCAAGAGAACACTACTCTTCTTTATATTCCTCTCATTATTTGATCAAATGTAGGTGTAAAGGTCGCGCACTCATAACATACAAAAATTTCTCAACATTTAGATAGTGAAACGTATCTTCAATTTGATTGAACTATTGCATGCATCATCATTAAAAGAAAACCTACAAATAAAAATAGTTCATTTAAAACATGAAATTATTATAGTAATCACACACAACTCTATTTCTCATGTCCTCTTTTCTCTCCATCAATAATTTTCATAACTTAGTGTAGTTGCAACTTTATTCTGCTACACTATGTGTTATGCAACTTTATCCCCATGATAATTCTCCATCAATAAGATCCCTTTTGAACGAGACTGCTCCTTGAACATCATGCAACTTTATCCCCATGATACACTGTGTTTGCCACTGCTCCTTGAACTGTATTTCTCATGTCCTCTTTTCTCTCCATCAATAATTCTCATAACTTCAATTTGCATGCGTGCCATATTTTTTTCATATAAGTGATAGTTAAACTACAGGCGAAGGGGGTTTCACATACACACTATTACGCAGTGGCGGAGCTGGAGTCTAAATATTAAGGGGGCCAATAGCTGAAAAAGACACATACCAATTTTCAAGTTTTATATAAAAACTTCAATGGAATTCATGAGAATTGGGGGGGCCGCAGCCACCTCTGGCCTATGTGTGGCTCCACCCCTGCTACTACGGTGTCATAGGAGTTTGAACTTGAAATTATTAATTTGCAAATCAATGCCCTTTTTTATTAGATTAGACCCCGTTCGCTATGTCACAAGAATACGTGTTTATTGATAAACATCTTTGTTTCACACATATATTCTTCTTCTTTTTTGTCGCACACATTTGTTCTAATTGTTAAGAAACAGTTGCCTTATTGTATTGCATAATTTTTTTATATATATTTTTTAGTAAATGTTTATTTATCTATTACTATGGGCGTTAAAACCATGCCTGCCGTTTTGTTTTTTTTTGGGGGTCAAAGTACAGAACGACCTTTTTATAATTTAAAAAAAAACTACAAACGAAGGACAGGATGGAAACGACACGTCGCATATAATTGCGACAAAAGTACTAAACTGAAGCTTTTCGCATATAATTGAGATTTGAAACCTAAACACAAACTCCTTCATCCTTAACTTCTAACACCCAACTGCTTATCGCATTATTCTATTTTATTATTTTATAAATCCTGTATTTAATTTAATTTTTTTATTTTCTGTGCGGCCTTCGTCAAATTGTTCAAACATTCCAAGGTAAATCCTATTTCTTCTACAAATTCTGTAATTTTAGCTTCCAATAATTTCGTTTTGTTTGATCTCTGTCACTCTGTTTGGATGCCAAACAGGGCACTAATGGGAATCTATTTGTTATGATTGTAGCTTTTTTATTATATCGCAAGTTTTAATCTTTTTTTCAATTTTAAGGTCAATCTGAGGAAAAAGTTTGAAATTTTCTTTCAGCATTCAATATATGAATCAAATTATTTCCTGGGAACTTGATTCTTATTTGTTCTCTGTTTGTTTTGGTAGAAAATGGTTTCTGGGTTAGTGTTGATTTTCAGTTTTAAGGAACAAACAAGTTTCTGCCTGTTGCTTGACTGAATTGTTTGCATCAAGAAAAAAGAAAAGGAAACTAAAAATTTCAGGCCTGTGATTTGTCATATTTTGTGTGTAATAATTTTGTTAGCTTGAATGTTAACAATCCTGCTTTTAATCTGCAGATGAAAGTTGGGTTTTCAAATTGTGCTGCTGTTTTGCTGCTGACATTTTTGGTGAGCCTACAAGCAGTTTTTGGGATCAGATTTGTGATTGACAGAGAAGAGTGCTTCTCTCATAATGTTCAATATGAAGGAGATACTGTCCACATCTCCTTTGTTGTAATTAAGGTGGATGCATCTTGGCATTATACTCAAGACGGTGTTGACCTCGTGGTAAGCTTGACATTTGTTCCCTGATTTGGGTTTGATAATTTCTCATATATGGTTTTAGCAATGCCATGATCTCTTTCATTTACTGCCGATTTAATAAGAGAGCTCATAACGTATGTAGCTAAACCGGAAACCATGTGTTTGCGTAAGCAAAAACGTAAATGGATGATAGTGGTTGAAGAGCTTGCATTAATCCATGCCTATATTGTTAAGCATAATATTGAGAGACATGTTAACTTTTTTTTGCCAAAGAGAGGCATGTTAACTGAAAACCCACCTGTGATCGTACAATGTCGTTGGAATTTTCAGGTGAAGGGACCTTCTGGTGAGCAGATTCACGATTTTCGTGACAAGACAAGTGAGAAGTTTGAGTTTGTCACTCGTCACAAAGGAGTCCATCAGTTCTGCTTCACCAACAAGTCGCCTTATCATGAAACCATAGACTTCGATATACACGTTAGCCATTTTACATACTATGATCAACATGCAAAAGATGGTGAGCGGTTGCTTTGTGCTTCTTTTGAAATCTTTAGTTATTCTTTCAATTGTTGAGCTCTTTGTGAAATAAGGAGATGGACTTACGTTTTTTTTTTTGCATATATGCAGAGCATTTTAACCCATTGTTAGAGCAGGTATCAAAGTTAGAGGAAGCTCTTTACAACATTCAGTTTGAGCAGCATTGGCTCGAGGCTCAGACCGAACGCCAGGCAATAGGTATCTGCTGAACTCTGGTTACCAGATATAGAGGAAGCTTTTACACTTAAGCTGAACTAGTATTGATTCCATAGTGTGCATAGACAAATATGTTTCTCTACAAACATGTGAAACACAATTTTATTGTCAATCTCTTTGTTATGTAAATTTCCCTGGCAATCGTTCATGCAGTAAACGAAGCAATGAGCCGGAGGGCGATCCACAAGGCCTTCTTTGAATCAGCAGCACTTGTTGGTGCCAGCGCTCTCCAAGTTTACCTTCTTCGCCGCCTCTTTGAACGAAAGCTTGGGGTGACCAGAGTCTGAACTTGTCTCAGCCAGAGATATTACCAATAGAAGAGCTTTACACTTAAACTGTTATTCCCCCATGCTTCTGTATTTTTTATTTCTATTTTTTCCCGCAGGAATAAATCATGTATAGAAACCATCACTTTGGAAGCTCTAAGCCATCTCTTTGTTTCTTGTGGAATCCTTTCGAGTCTCAAAATTTTCTTCTTTAATTTTTGGGGGCCAGGGGGAAATTCCTTGAATACGAATAACCCAAAATTGTGTTAATTTTTTCATAGAAAGAAGAAAAAGGAAATTGTGTTCATTTGGGCACTGAATGTTCATGTGTGCAAAAGCTAGCATAAGCTTTCTGATTTCAGCCGTATAATCACAGGCTACTTGTGCAGTTACACAGTTAAATAAAATTCACACGAGAATTCTAAATGGTTTTTACAAATAATATTATAATAAAAATTCAAATTAAAAATTAACGGATTTAACAAAACTAAGAGACCATTCCATCCAAAATTGTTAGAAGACCTAATCCATACTACAAATGAACGGTTTGGGGGCTTGAATTTCAGTTGACATATGAACAGTTTGTTGTTCATATGAATTTCTGACCCCAAAGAAAAAGTTGAGATGTATAATGAGAAAAAATGAGATGTTATATTTATTTGTATTCAAAAGTAAATTTTAGGGGTACGATTCCATTTTCTCTTATTGGTACCAGAGATCCATAACATGGAATTTACATACAAAATAATTTAACGATCCGCAGAGAGGTCCCCTAGAAGAAAAGAAGAAAAAGTTTCCGAAATTTCAAAACAAAATAATTTCACACACAAGACGGGTTTGATAATAAAACGAAGGAAGAAAAGAAAAAAAATGTCATAAGCAAGGCTCTAAAGCGTGTAGCAAATGATAAGACAAAGAAACAGATTGGCATTCTAAATACCAATCACAACAACATCAGACAATATAGATACAATAAGTATATTTGTCTTCTTTACTCCTCCCATCACAAAGTTTTTTTTTTTACGCCACAATAAATTCCATCCATCATTGCTATACAGCTCCCTATCATCTTTGGAAAAATACGGTAGAGCCAGTTACAGAACACCGTGCTCTTCTATTGAAGCACTTCCATGGAGACAACCTTGTCAAGATTCGGCTGGTGGTTGATGAATGCAGCAAAACCATTTTTTCTGCACACCGTGAAATCATCCACAAGGAGAAAGAAAGTCAAGCAAACTAAATCAACATTTGGCAGCAGAAATAATTCGAAGCACAAAAACAGATGCACAAAGAAATAAACATAGTAAGAATGAACGGGCCACATAATGATCAACTGACCACAAGATGAGTAAATACTAAGGTCCAGGGCCACTAGTTCTTTCCAAACAACTGTGACTATTAGGCAACATCTATCTTAAACAAGGCAGAATCAGAGGGTTCATGTTCCAATTCCACTCCCATGGAGCAATCAAATAATGCAGATAAATAGCCAAATCATCTTCCTTTCTTTTCTTTTTCAAAATATTGCCACTAAATATTATATTAGTCCTTTTCCTCTCTTCCTAACTACAATTCTGTATAAGAAGTCGGTTGTATTGATCTTCATTAACTGGTAGGCTGAGTGTGATCAATAAGGCAGTGTTACATTGGTATGCAGTCTACTTTTTTGGTGAGAAAGGTATGCTATCTATTCAAGTTGTTTATTGTACTACTGTCACTTGAAAATCAAAAGCTTGTAACTAGGAAAACCACCATCAACTGGAAAAAGAATGAATTCGTATTGGCTGTCCCACTTATATATCAAATCATTAGAGAAAGAAATGAGACAACTGTTCTGAGAAAGCATCTTACAGATGGAGGCCTGCCGGGCTCAACTCCATGCCTTATATTAGGATCGGCCTTTCCTGGTGACTCAGGTTTTCCACCTGTCTTCTTCTCATCCCTAGCCTTGTTGAAGATCACAGTAAACCCCTCAGCTGAAGCAGGATCATTGACATCCCATTCACCAAATTTAGGGAGTGGCCTACCCTTTTCCTGTTAGCAATCGGAAAAATATTGTCACTATTATTCAGCCGAGTAATGCAAATGGCAGGCAAGTATAAGTTTACACAGCTAATGATTGACAGGCAATAAAATCTTCTCTCGACTACAAAAATATATATATAATAAATAATAACAAAAGGACAAACCAGCACTATTTTACATCCCGAACTCATCCGGGTTGTCATCTATCACACACCCCACACAAGAATAAAATTGCATCAACCACAGAGGACAGAACGCCAGAAACCCAATGTCAGGCTACCCCTAGATTTCTAGACTACAAATGACCACTCAATAGGATCAAATACTTTCAAAGAGGTTCCAAGACAATTATCTACCACCATACACGTACTGGCACCCTATATTTATAAACGTATACCAATAACTTGCAACTTAGCCTTCACATGCCAAAGACCAACTAAATCTAACAATTCCAACCTGACCTCAACCTGAGTAAATGCTATATGGATCCATTTTCCAAACACTTCAGTAAGGATCTTGTAAGAGAATAAGCGCTACTTTATCTTGGTAGTTGGGAGTAAGATTATGGAACACTGAGTTTAAAACCTGGCTACTACTATCCCCCTAAATCCTGCTCAGTGCTGCATCTTTAGGATAATCCTAGAAAACCAGAAAAATGAGATAGGTTTTGTCTCCTGATCAAATGATAGGAGCCACTCCAAGATGATAGGAACTGCTCCAATGGCATTTCACTGAACTCAACATTATAAGGGAAAAACAGAAGAATACACAGACAAGAAATGGCTAGCGTTCAGAAAGCGTTTAACACATATATAAGGAAATGGAGCTAATATCCTATCAAAATCAGACAGAAGAGGAAGACGCTCAGAAAAGCCTACTGATTTTGAATTAGGACATCAAGCAATTTTAGAAACATAACTAAAGTCATATTCAGGAAGCACTCATCACAGCTGTTCAACCCACCAGATTCATATTATTAAAATAAAAACTATAAAGATACATGAATTGAATGAAAAGAAAAAAAGTACAAGTAAAAAGAACTCTAACCTTCTCCCAGGACATAAAAACCCAGATAGAAGAAAGCTTTTTTAGTTCTTACAGAAATCCTTGTTTTGGACCACATATACACATTCAGAATCAGCATAACACACACATACACACAGAACCACATATACGTGAGCGTGGAATACTTAGGAAAGATCAAATGACCTTAATATACTAAGCAAAATCACCATGAATTAGGTAGAAGTTTGTATAAGATTATATGCCCCAATCAAACAATGAAGGACAACAAATAATAACAATACCTACACTAAATAGAAATGCAGACTCTCAAAATATTCTAACTTGATCATTTTGTAAGAAAGATAAGGGAAAATTTGTCAGTTTCACCATTCCTTTTCTGGTCGTTTCATTTTCACCATTCCTATTGAAACCAAACTAAAAGAAAACTGAAAAGTTAAAATCTGCTCCTCTGGAAATTGCATCATGTAACTGCGGAAACTCGAAAATCATAAAACAAAAGAAGAAAACATAAATTTTGCTCAAAATTAATGCAAAATAAATGCTACAGTAGATTGATCTGAGTCAATTACAGTTGAATTAATACAGATTAACCAAGAAATCTATGAAATACAGCTAAAGCCAATAAAAAACAGGAGCAAATCCAGCAAATTAAGCATCACAGAGATTAAAAATAAACAACAAAAAAGCATACAAATATTAAGAATTTATATTCAGATTGAAGAAAGAGACGAAGGCGATTACGTACCGACATGAATTCGATCAAAAAGGAAAACTTTTTTTTTTTCCGGGAAAAGAAATGACTCGGAAAGCAAAGCGAGAGAGAGAGAGAGAGAGAGAGAGAGAGAAAAAAAAAGAGAGAGAGGTTGGGCCAAAAATGGGCCTATAATTGCAATGTGAAATCTGGGAATGTAGCTTTAACGGTTCGCTTTTTTCTTGAATAAACGGCGTTATGTTGTGAAAAGGAACGGAAAGATTGTTCCGTCGCCGTTTGGTCAGCGACAGCCCTGACGTGGTTTGTGTATTTGAAATGAAATTGAAAGGAAGGCAAATTAATTAATTTTTTTTTAAAAAGCAATAACGGAACGGGGTGGTGAGCTGGCAGACGGAGTGAGGAAGTAGGAGTAGCTGTTGGGTTGCACGGAGGCAAAAACAGCACATTGACTTGCTGGCATTCGTAGCGTTAAAAATTTCAAACAGTTTGGCGTCTCCATGTCTTCTCTTCTCTCCTCCTCTATATTAATTAATGTAGATACCAACTTTTTTTTTCTTTCCATTAATGGAAAAAAATGTATACTTTTTTTTCCAAATAGATAGTAAATTAGCATATTATACATGTATGTATTTCTATTTTTTCGTACATTTCTCAATGGAATATTTGTAGAAAAGTCACATGAACTTATACATTAGTTTCAATTTGTCACCTTAAAGAAAAATTTAAGCGAAATGTCACCTTAAGTTTTCAAAATTAATGATTTGTCACCTGACTTTAACCTCATCTAATTTTTCATCCATTTTGAAGGGTATTTTAGTCTTTCCAATATGTAAACCCTCAGCAAATCCAAGCCAAAAGACAAAAATACCCTTCAAATGGATGGAAATTTGGATTATGTTAAAGTTAGGTGACAAATCATGGATTTTGAAAACTTAAGGTGATATTTCGCTTAAATTTTTCTTTAAGGTGACAAGTTGAAACTGATGTATAAGTTCAGGTGACATTTCTACAAATTTATATAAAATAATGTGTTTTTTAAAACGCAAATGTATTATTTGTGTGTTATATATGTGCATCTGTATTTTTTCGAATTATACACTTTTGTCCAATGGTTTATACACTTATTATACGCACGCATACTATTGAAAAAAAAAAAAAGGACAACAAATAATTTTAAATTTTTTATATGATAGCTGAATTTTTCTCCGTATGCTGTTAACAAATTTACCGAATACTACACGTATGTGTTTCGTATGTACTATTCCCGTCCCGTGTTTTAATGAGTATGGTTCATAGCTCTAATTTATGTTCATAAGGTAGATCTTATTTATTCAAATTCTGCAAGCAAATTTCAAACGGTTTTTCTTGATTCCCATCTTTTTTTTCCTTTGTGCCCACCAAAACCCTGCAACTTTCAAGTTATAAGCTTTGAACATATAAAGAAGACAAGATGAGACAATGTAAATATATACAAATCAATATGAACATTATTAATTATACAAAGTCAACAATAGCAATTCAACCATGTAAATTTTGCTAGATTCTGTCTGCCATGCCCTTAACATGGGCATTATATTTTGCAAAAGAGAACCCTATAATACATGGCAGCACATCAACATATTCCCTTGCAGTGAAGTCCCTGTGCCTCCAGCATCAGGTGCAAAATGAAGATGTAGATTGAGACACCCCCTTCATTGGTTCCCTCAATGGCCAACTTCTTTCTCTATCAAAGAGCTATTTCCTCCACCTTTATTGGCATGTGATGTGTCTAACCAAAATTTGGCTAGTCATGGCCCCCAGAATAGATTATAATTCATTATTCACTGGAGAAAGAAAAATGGTGAACTTAGATTTGATACAAACAAGAAGATTTTGGGGATGATGGAAAGCTTTGCATAAACGTCTTTTCGGGCAAAAAAAAACTGACTGATTAGGTAAGGAATGGCACTGATTACTGATCCTAACCTTCCAAGCAGTGAGCCAAATGACACTGCTCTCTCAAACATCCTGATTCCTCAACTACAATAAACTTGCTCAAGAATCATGTTTATAGGAGGGAAGTATCACGTGCAAGAGTCTGCTCTTAAACCCTTATCCATTGCGCAGAAACCAAGAGCCCGTCTCTTTGATAGGTGGAGTGCAACAATGAAATCTCCAGACATGGAGATAAAAGAAAGAACCACCTAAAAGAAATAATAGCATATTACCAATCAGCAAACCTTATGCATTATATGAGAGCATCTTTAGCATTCCAGCACTTGTTTCCAAAAAGAAGCCTATGCTACCTAAAGAGAATATTAGTGTTAAAAGGGTAAATACCTGTAGCCCTTGATCATAAAAGAAAACAGGGGCCTGTAAATGCATTAAGTAAAAGTTGGAACTCACATAGCATGGGGCATGATTCATTTTGCCACAACAAATATCATATCACAAAACATGACATCCAAGCATGAGGTAGACTGCATTTCACCTAAGTAGCAGAAAATACATTACTAATAAATACAAGAAGATATATGTTGTTAAAGAAAGTAGAAGATAAGGAAAGGTATTGGAGAATGCAGCTTACTGTAAACTATAGCAGAAGGTCATGTTGTATTATAACTTCAGTAAGTGATGAGAGCCATTGCAGTCTCAACTCTCAATGGACCTCGAGTAGAAATGTTTATATCAAAACTTCGTTAAGTAAAGAGAACCAATCATAATCCCATCTCCCATCAGACCTCCAGTAGAAAAGTTTATATCATAACTTGGTTAAGTAATGAAAGCCCATTGCGGTCACATATCCCAATCCAAGTACGGCTTTACTACCTCTCTTTAGTATTAGTTCCTTTTATGCGCCTCAAAGAATTTAGTCTTCCCATTGCATTCATCAACCTCTCATGTAGCATTTGGGCGCTTCCATCCAAATTTCCAGATATCAGTCCCCTTTCAGATAAATCTCCCAAAAGTTGTTCAGCTTTAATAAGATTATTATGAGAGGAAGCAGCACCAATGAGCAGAGTATAAGTTGTCGTGTTGGGCACGAGACCTCTTTGTTTCATCTCCTCATAAAGCTCAAATGCAACCACAACATCACCATTAGCACAAAGGCCTGAAATAAGCACATTAAACACAGGGACATCAAGCTTCACACCACAGCATTCCATTGTGCCCCTCAGTTTTAGAGCCACTGCAAGGTTGGCTTGTTTGCAGAACATGTGCATCAAAGTAGTAAAAGTAGCAGTTGTTGGAATGAGTTTCATTTGAAGCATGCGATCAAGAACCAGCATTGCTTCTTCAATCTTCCCACATTTCGCGAGCCCTCTAACCATAGCACTCTCAGCAATGTCACTGGTAGTAACACCCAGAGCCTCCATATGATCTTTTAGGTCAAATGCTCCTTGTATATCTCCCACTCTACACATACCATTAATTAAGGTGAAATAATGTGTATCCTTGGGAGTGAAACCTTTTTCCAACATTTCATAAAGAAGGGCACGGGATGCTTGGAAATCTTGGCTTCTGATTAGTCCATTCAAGATAGCACCGTGGGTGTCTATATTAGCAGAAACTCCTAACAGATTCAGGACACTAACTAGCTCAAAGGCCTTCACCATCTTACCAGTCTCAGAATACTTGCTAATAAGCATGTTAACTGTTAGATGATCAGCTATAGCACCTTCCATTATCATCTTATTCAACATTTTGCGGCCAACATCCAACATACCGGACTCGCATAATCCAAGAATAAGAGAGTGGCATGTCAATTTGTCGGGAAATAATCTCGCCCGGATCATGTTATTGTATAACATAGAGCATTTCACGAGGTCCCGGTTCTTCGAGTATCCATGCAAGAGAATATTGTATGTAGCCAAATTAGGGCACAATCTGCTGCTCCCCATAGTTGAAAACAGTTCATTTGCCTTCATTAGTTTTCCCATCCTCGAGTATCCATCTATCATGACATTACAAGCAATAGTATCCGAGTATAGACCTTTGTTCTTCATCTCTTCAAAGATATACAAAGCAGCCTTAGACTGGCCGGTCTTGAAAAGGCCATCGACTAGACAGGTATACATTATTGCACTTTGTGAGCAAGTCACTTTTCCCATGAGTTTCCCAAACAACAGGATGGCGGCAACCATTTTTCCCTTTCGGCATAACCCCGCAAGAAGGCTACCATACGTATAATCATCAGGCAGAACATTATTCTCAACCATCTCATCAAGAAGGGAAACAGCCTCTTGCAGATTTCCAGATTTACATGTCTCATAAATTATTGTATTGTAGATAACAGTATCAACAACAGATGGAATGCCGTGGAGTTTCTTCAAAAATTTCCTTGCTTCCCGTAAATTTCCACCCTTGCAAAGCCCTTTCAGTATACTTCCATATGTGAATGGAGTTGGATGATGACCTGACTTAATCATTTCATCAAACATAGAAAATGCTTTTAACCCATTTCCCATGTTTCCATGGCCATTTATTATACAATCATAAGTAATGGAATCGGGATCAAGACCCATACTGCCCATATGACGCATGAAATCTTCTGCCACTTCTAGCTTTCCAGCTTCACAAAGCGAAGCAACCAATATGTTACATGTGAAACGGTCAGCACCATGGCCATTGTGATTCATAACAGCATAAATCTTTAACGCTTCGACTATGTTGCCCATCTTGCAAGAGTTGTAGATTAAAGTAGAACATATTATTCTATTCGGTGCAAGGCCAGCTTTATAAATCTTACATATTATCTCCCTCGCATGTTTCATCTTCCCAGCTCTGCAAAGTCCATTTACGAGCACCGAAAATGCTATAATATCAGGCTCCACACCATCCTGGACCATCATATTAAACAACTGCATAGCTTCATCAAGCAACCCATTTTTGCATAACCCATCCATGATCGCTGTATATATAGTACAACTAATAACAATCCCATTCATCCGCATTCTCTCCAAAAGACTTCTTGCTAAATCAAACTTGGCATGCTTACACAGCCCATTCAAAAGAGCCCCATAGCTGACTTCATTAGGTCTTAGTCCCATAGCTTCCATCATGTCCAAAAGTCTGAAAGCTTCTTCAAGCTTACCATTTTGGCAGAGTCCACCAATCAAAGCATTGAAAGTAACAAAATTCGGTGAAAGATTAAAAGTAGACATCTCATCAAAAACCCGGGTTGCAACACCAAGTTTCCCCTCCTTCACAAACCCATTAATAAGAATATTGTAGGTAACCTCATTAGGAGATAACTTCTTCCTTCTCATTTTCTTCAACAGCAAATAACCTTTTGCACTCCTATTGTTTCTACATAAATCACCAATTAGCATGTTATATGTACATACATCTGCTTCTATACCCTTAGAACCCATGTGATCAATAAGCTCAAAGGCAGCTTTATACCTCCCCTTCTTGCAGTACCAATTGAGCAAAGTATTATAACTAACTACATTTGGAACATAGCCACTCTTTTCCATCTTTCTCAGAAGATAACCAGCTTTCTTAAGCTTCCCTTCAACACATAAAAGACTAATCAATATATTAAACGTAGCGACATCAGGGCAAATCTTATTAGCAAGCATTTCTTTGAAAAAAGACCATACTGACGCAGCTTTCTGGTCCTTTGCCAACCAAGCTAGGATCATATTACAAGTACAAGTGGACGGCCTAAATCCCCGAAAACCCATTAAATACGAAGTCTCTACAGCATAATCAACCATTCCTTCCCTTAAATAAACTCTAATTAGAAGGTCAAAGACTGAAGGGTTTGAATTGCAAAGAGAGTAAGTATCCATCAGAGCACCAAAAACAGGTTTTGGGGCAATACCCATTTGCAACAAATGCCCCAAAATTGATTTGGCAGAGTCATACATTCTAGCTCGAACAAGTATATGGGTTGTAACAGAAAGTATGTGAGTGAGGTGGTTGAGTTCCAAACCAGGTTGTTTAATGACCCAATTGAGAAATTTCAAAGCCAGCCTTCCATGTACTGGTCTAAGAGAAGCCAACCTATAATCCATGTGGTTCAGAGACTCCCAACGGTCTATGGTGAGAATTGCATATATGCTCTTCTCCATTTCTGTGCCTGTAGTTCCCAAATGTTAACAGTTTAGCCTAAAAGAAAAGCACACTGTGCCCAAAATATCAAAACTTTAATCTCAAAACAAACACACTCAACAAGAAGCGCAGAAAAAGTGAAATACCAGAGGTTTGTGTGCTTTTTTTGTGAGCTATGTTTCTGGCATCATCATCTCCAAGATTTGTTTTGATGTCTTGGAAGAAAGCATGAAAAGCTCTGAACTTTGAAATTCGGTGGAAAATTAGAGAGAATTGTTTAGCTCTAGTCGTTGAGGAGGACAACATTGAGTTTGAGTGCTATGTTTCTTTCTCATGACCGCCTTCTTTGTCACACTGGAGGAAACAATAAAGAGCGCGTATCTTTGAGCGCCGGTGAACACGACTAACACACAAACCGTTGGATAACATCCACCGGCTGAAATATTTAACACACGAATATGGCTTATGCATATAATTTGCTATACAAAAAACTATTATACATATAACTAATTTTATAAATAAATAAAAAATAGAGTTAGGGGCCAAGAAAATAAAATGTTGATTCTTTTGATACCTCTCCACTTTCTCCAATAAGAAAATTTGAGGTTATTAATAAAGGGTGTTGTTAAACGAATTATAAAATTAACTGAATATACCATATGATAGAAGTACACCCTAATAATTAAATCAAAATGTAAAATTAACTAAGTACACCCTATTTAACTACCAAAAATACCCCTGATATACTCTAATGCACTCAATCACACAATACATTAATACTAAGTACACCATATTATACTAATTATAGGGTCATGAAGAGGGTGTTTGATGAAGGATGAAGGGTGGGGTGTTGTGGGGTACTAACTATTATACTAACTATGTTGAAAGAATTCAAGCAATTAAAACAAGAGTATCCATACAGGATTCTGATTGCTTCAATTATGGAGGAATATAACAAAGCTGGTTGGGAATTAATCAGAAAACAGTGAAGATACTCCCTAATTAGTATAACCCCCTCATATTCCAAAAACAGTGAAGATACTCCCTAATTCCTAAAGGATCCGCCCAAATATCTTGGTTGGGAATTATACGAGAAGATCCTGGCTAGGAATATCCAATATATTTGGGAATTTGGTGAGTGTCCTCACCAAATATATTGAATATGAACATGAATTAGGGAATTTGGCTGGAATATCCTAGTTGGGAATTATATGAGAAGATACTCATGAAGAAAACTTGGACGGATTGGAATCAAACTCTGAAATTCTAATTTAATTAGGGTTCAATATGTTGAGTAGGGTGTACTTACTAAAATTACTTTGTTTCAATATTCAATATATCTTTTTTTGTCATTTTATATTAGGGTAAATTAGTAATTCAATAAATAGTTTGATAGTATGGTGTACTCAGTTAATTTTAGGGTTCGTTTAACAGCACCCTTAATAAAGGGAGCTAATTTTCTCACTCCTCTTTTGTTCACTTACACTCCCTTTGTTGGAAATTGTATGTTCCCACTCCTCATCAATTTTAACCAACATTTCAACCTATTACAAAAACGCATTTGTTTTAAAAGCTAAAAATATGTAGATACTCTTCATAATATGTAGAAAAAACAAATGTATTATTATAAGTATATAAAATGATCCCATAAGTATTCCTAAGTATATATTTGTATATTTGTTGACCCGGAAAAATAAAAAGCTGTGATTTTCTAGAATAATCAACCAAAACTTATAAAAACAATTAAGGTTAGAGGCTAATAGTAATTTCATTTGGATGGCGTCGCCGGGGCTTATCCATTCAACCTTGAACCATGATCATCGAGAAGACACAAAAATTAGAAACATTTCAGGTGACTCAAATCAAAGCATCCAACCCAAGAAAGAAAGAAATATAAATAAAAATGAAGGGCAAAATTTGAATCACTTTCTCGCCTTTAATTAAAACCCAAAAGCGTCCGTCTGGAATTACAATATACATATTCCTAGGCTTATTACCAACATTCAGGTCAGAGAAAGTGAAACTGACTAATCTAAGGCAGTTTGGCCATAAACTCATAACACAGAAAGAAATCTAATATAAACAACAAAAGAGATTTTCTATCACCCATCATTTGTACGACTCCCCAATTTTCGGACATGGTAAGAATCCACAGAAAGAATTTCAAATTTTCAAGCCATTGTCACTGAGGAGCCAACATGAGTCAGCAAAAGTATAATGATCATCTGCTGTATATAGTTGATAAAAGCTTCGCTCTCCGGCCTCCAAAAAATAGATAATGCTTTCAGAGTTCTTCAGAAAATCCATCACTAGTTTCCTCAAAGTTGCTATAATTCTGGAAGCTTCGGTTCGGATCTTTCATCTGCGCAAAGAAGAAGAAGAAGAAGAAGAAGAATAAGAGTGAAATACTTTGGTAAGTACTCAATAATAAATCAGATGTGTGTGCATGCAATACGGATGATTAGTTAGCACTTCAACCATCACTACAGTTATAGAGAGACCAGAGGAAAATCACAAATTATCTTAACTTGAATAAACAAAGGATAGAAAAGATTAACAAAGGAATTCGGAATATTAAAAAAAAGGAAAGGATGTTGAACTGACATGTACATGGTAACTATAAGTGCAATGACCGGTGTGCTGGGGCAACAATATCAGCTGAGGTTCTTTCTGTTAACCAAAGCCAAATCCTTCACTAGCTTCATGAATAGCAAGCATCAACCGTTCATGAAGCTGTTCTTTGGAGGTGTACTCAGGAAGGTCTAGTTGATTAAAGCTGGAGATCACATAGGAATCCATTAGAAACATCAAGCTTGACGAGCATGTAAGGGGGCAGAAAAATATATTTTGTTCCCAGTAAGATGCGCACAAAACACGTGTTTATACTAACCATGTATGGGCACAGGGCAGCCTGTCAGGAGCTCCATATGCCTTGTGAATCTGAAATCTCTGAGCACCAGAGATGCCTTGCAAAGCCCTGAACCCCTCCAACGGAACCTGGAAAAACCACAAATGCATTAGCTCCACTAACGTAAAATGTATCCATTCCGAAAAACTCACAATCCTGTTTTGGGGCTCATGCATCAACAGAAAACAGGAATACAAAAGCCCTTGCTGCTATTAGCACCCAAAAAAAAAACCTCTCGTTACCTTTGATGTTCCAGTCACAAATTGCAGCAGTCTTGCCATGTCTTCCTTGTTGAAACCTTTAACCACCTCCCAAAACCATTCAACAACACTAGATGCTACCGTGTAGCCAGTATACTCAGTGTTGGCCTTCAAATCATCCACTGCAAGGCCAATGCACCATTCAGATACCTCAAGAGAAGCAAAAGAAGATTATCTATTAAATAAGCTCATATAAAAGGCAACTCACAATCAATCTCTGGAAGACCACTGATAAGTAGCTCAAGCTCCTTATCATTAAAAATAGAGATAAGTTCTATTGGGACCAATTCAGTGAACCCCTCCAGGAAAGAAGTAATTTGCGGACGGATAGCATTTGTCAAGTTGTGTTCAGCTACAAGGTCAACATACTCATGCTTAGTTTCTTCTGTAACCCTAATATTTCTTCCTCCAGGTTTGAGCTCATAATCAGTAACCTTTTCAAGAAGAGGTTGGAAAAGAAAAAAGGAAAACACAACAAACAAAACATTAGTCAAACCCATGAACTCAAAAATATAATGAAAGTTAAATAAGAATCAATTGACATTTAAGCAAGACTAAACAACAAAATAAAAAAAAAAACAAAGTGCTTTCAAAAATAAAGAAAATAAATAATAAAACTCACATATCAATCAGAAGTTGACATTCAAATACCTGGTTTTTCTCATAAAGGATATGTTTTTCTTCATCCGCATCCATGCTAAACGTCAGGTCAGGTATATCACTCACATCATTCTGGAGGGGAAAAAAGGCATAAAGAAAAACAAAAACTTAATCAAGTCCTAATCCATGCAGCAAACCAGCAGAAAAGATCATTTCCGAATGACCGACGCATACATTCAATCAGTTAACTAGATATAAACCTAAAACCAAACCCAGCCCCATCCAACTCTGAAAGATTTTTTAAAAAAAATTCAGATTGTGCTCAAAATCCCACTAACCTCCAGCATCCACTTCAAATTCTTGTAGTAATCAGGATCCACAGCCTCTATATCATGATAAGTCACCTTTACACCAAGTATGTGCTTGTAGAAGGATCGAGTGAAATAAACATCCAAAAGTTGCCCATCAAAAAGTGCCTTTGCAACCTGAATAAAATCACACCAGAAAAAATTAAAGATAACTCTTATACAGACACAGAAAGATCATAAAACAAGTCTCAAAAACTCATCCAATGGTCCAGAAGAATTACCACACGGCCCACAAATTTAAAGTAAGAAAGATGTTCCGTCTGGTAGACAGAATTAGGGTTTGGCTGGAAAGTTGCATTGTTTCCTACAGTGGTGAAAAGCAATGCGCCCTTGTCAAATATAACCCGTGATAGTAACTGATACCACTCTCGTGTCAGACCGCCAGCATCAATACCCTCTTCCCCTTGGAATTGAACATTTAATCGTCCCTTCATGTCCTGATTAGGCCGCATGCGCAACTGATTGTAAGAGTCCTCCAAAACATAAGCCCGGCGAACACTTATTCTCAGTGGACCAGAGAGATGTTGCTCATGTTGTTGCCTAATTCTTGACCGGAAATATGCTCTCTTGTTGTCAAAATCGATTAGCCTTGGTGCCTCCAGCATCATAGTAAGGGATTTCTCCAACAAACCTGGATTCTGTCTGATAAAGGCATTCAAAAGCCGGCGATGCTTCTCAGCGAACCTTGTAAATGTGACAGCACCATCAAGTTTTCTCTGAGAATCCCCACAACTGTGGCACTTAGCAGTTGAAGGATCTGAGTTTCCAGCAGATTCTTTGACTTCTCTTGCAGTCACATTCGCATTATCTTGCAGCGTAATAGAGTGGTTTGCTTGTAGCTTTTCACACAAAACAAAAAATGCCTCCATAAAAGGCAGGAGTCTCTGGGTTCCAGGAGGGAGAGGAGACGAAGAAGAAGAACCCTGTACATGGTCCCCAATATTTATAGTAGACATGGTTGGACAGAAAGAGTTCTGACCCAGATGTGTTTCAGTCGCACTTATACAGTTGCTCAATTCTTGCCACAATGGCCCAAGTGCAACATTTAGCTTCCACATGGTGGCATGCTCCTCCTGCTCCGCATCATTCTCCAGTCCTGAATTCTCACTAGCCCTAGGTGAAGTAAGTGAGCAAAGTGCTTGTAATACACGTAAGATTGCTGGCCCAGCCATAGACCCAGCACTCAAACCCAACATCTGTGTATTTCGGAGGGTGACAAGCTCCCCAACTGCTGATGCACTCAACCCATGAGCTAGTTCAGAAAGCTCTGAGATAAAAAAATTTCGATGGGCAGCTGCAACTGAAGCCAACTTCTTCAGGACCTCACCAGCAAGCATATAAACTTTATCTGAAAGCCTAATCAAGTAAACAAACGAGATTAGATGCTCATTTACAACATACTTCACATAGCAGCACAAAGGAGAGCGGACTGGTATAATATGCGTGTAAAGGAAATGCTAGTAACAAATTAAGGAGCAACTACTCAAATAAAGCACAACAGTCAAAAGCTAAACAATAGCACACACATTCAAATAACGCAAATAAGAATTAGAGAACTAATAATACCCCTCACGACCAAGAAGGCTGCAAAGGTTGTGCAGATCAGATTCTGGCAGCTTCAAGAAAATATTATATGTATCTGTACTCCTCTTTCCATCTGAAGTTGATGATTCACCACTAATAGGCTTATCCCCATGATCAGATTCTTGTTCCAAAGCAGGACCCTTTTGACCATCTCCTGAAGCTTCATTTATGGCTAGATTTTGAGAATTCCCATCTACCCTTTCAGATTGAGAACGACACTCTAATTTTGAAGCTGAGGTATAAACAACAACCTGAAGCAGGCCCATGACCTGTAGCACAAAAACAAACCATAAGATTGAGCTGAATTTTAAAAATATTGGATAGATAGCAAGGTATGATTTTATAATTAAATAATCAAATTATGACTCCAGGTTACACCAAGAAATATGGCAAGCAAGACACAAGTCATCTACCATATGCCATCTTAATTATTTAGAAACTTTTAACAAGAGCAAAATAGTTAAGGAACAGGTATGGGGTTTGGTGCATTATGGGTGATGAGTTAGACATTTTAAACAATTGAATTACACTCAAACACATTGAATCTTAAATTTAGATAATCTCTCAGGTACAGTTGAGGTGGTATGGAGGTGGACACCAAAGAAGAGACTTAACCCTTATAATGGTATAGACAAATTAACAATCAACATTCTGCTTGGGGTCATTCAAAAACTGGTTCATGTAATAAATAAAAAAAGGTTGTACCTGCTCAAGATGAGCAGTGCCATGTAAAAAATGAGGTCGGTTCAGGAGTTTTAGGAACAATATCAGGGGAACATTCACGTCCTGAGTGTTTCCAGAAATTTTTGATGAATATCCTCCCTCTCCCATTTTCTCCTTGCCTTTATCCTTCTTGGTTTCCATATGGATAGAACTTAATGGTTCAGGAACGCCTGAGAAGTCAAAGTAGAACAACATATTTGCCACAGCAGAATGATTTGTAGCCAAATAAGTCAATATCTCAAGAATTCGACGCAACACCAAGGGAGGAAGACCTGTTGAAAATGAAAATAGAACATATAAATTCATAGTTCAAAAATAAAAAATCATGTAGATAATTATTGCCGCATCAGATGATTACCATCCAACAACTGTGATCGACCATAAACAACATTTGAATTGCAACCATAAAGCCTTTGGGAATTAATAGTTGCCAGTCCACTGACTGAGCCTTCAGCCTCAGGTCTGATCATATCGAGCAAAAGACAAACTAAGATTGCTCTTGTAACACTATGGGTGCACAAGTTTAACAAGAGCCTCTGCAAGAGTCCTTTACCAAGGGGCTAAACACGCAAACCAAAACAAATCCACCATGTTAGCAGAATATAATTCAATAAATGATTTTATGCGTGAATGCACGTTACCAGTTTGGCAGCTAAGTACTTCCAAAAAAAAAAATCTAGCTAGCAAGTGTGATACTCCAATTCCCATAATTAGAATAAGGTTTTACCTGGGCTAGTCGTAGAAGCCTAACTAAGGCTTTCAAAGCATTAGCATCCAGAAGCGGCTCTCCTTCAATTTCCTTAACCTTCAAGCTGTCCGCAAGAGCAGAAACTGCCCTCCGACCAATTGTGACTCCAACACCCCTGTCAATTACCGTCTGCCGGTCAAAACCCAATCCATTTCTCCGATTATTTAGCCTGTGGCTGCTTCCAAAAAGACTGCGAGCCTGATAATGACTCATTGCTCGATCTCTTAGCATTTGGGCTTCTGCAAGTAATGGAGAAGGCAATGCAGACAGAACAGCTTCTGAAGAAGTTAAAAGTACCTGGATAAACAGAAAATACAGGATTACTACATATTAAGACAAACAGTCACTACACTCAAGGTCATGAAAAGATGCAATTCCAGATGGAAACCTCTTCGCGTAAATCATCAGGAAAAGTAGCAATTATCGAAGCATTGTCCATGTCAACTGGTTGTCCCTCAGCCTGCTGTGCAACCCTTTGCGCTCTTTGTTGAGCCAAAACTTCTGCTTGGATATCTGGAGGAAGGGCAGCTAAAAACTCAGGATCAATGTCATCCACAGAAGGTGGTGCATGAGATGGAGGTTGAACAGGCTGAGCTTGCTGTGAAGCAAGAACTTCAGCCCTCAAATCATCAGGCAGAGCCTCCAGGAAGGTCGGATCAATTGCATTAGCACCAGGAGCCACATTATTCAAACTAACTGGTTCAGCCTGATTAGCTTCTGGAGCAACCAATGTGTTTTGACTTGACGGCTCATCTGTACCATTTTCAAAAGCAGGCATGGGATGGCCCGTTTGATTTACTTCATCAATACAATTCATATCAACATCAACATTTGTTGGCACCGAAGAAGTATGAGAATCACCTGGATTAGGTGCTTCGAAGCTGAAACTTGCCGACACATTACCAACCTGGCCCTCTGTTCTTGAGGATCCATCACAACCCACAGCCTCCACTGTAACATCATGCACATTAGAAGGAACTTCAGAACCCCCTTCACATTGTAAATCAGCACTGACTAAATCTGGAACTGACCCGAGTTGCTCACCAGCAGCACCATTCCCATCACCAGTGTCCATGCTATCATTTGGTGTACTGTTCAGTGAAGGTGGCTGAATTGACATTGGTTCAGGTACCTCGGAACCAACAGATTCTGGATTGACTTGTTCTTGGCAGGGAACACTCTCAGAACTTGAGATAATTTGATGTGTTGTTTCACCACCCCTGTCTTGATGTTGATCTTCATTTCGTTGATGGCTGCTGTCATCATTCTCTGCTGCTACTTGACTATCATTTAAAGGAGGGAGATCTGGCTGTTTCTCCTGCACTCCGGAGTTCTGGGACTGTCGTTCAGCAGGGATATCAGCAGGAGCAATACTTCGTAATTCAGATATAAACTGTTCCTCCACTGCCTGTGCAATAGCAGCTGCTTGAGGACCTGCTTGTGGCTGGCCATCATCAGTCCATCGACCATTACCTGGTCCTCTTCGTCCTGATAACTGCAACGAGTCCATACCTACAGAATAATCAGTCAAAGGGGGGGGTGCTGCACCACCCAAACGGTCACCAAAAAGATTGCTTGGTACGTGATCATATGGAAGAACAGGAGCATCAAACATGTAGAAATGAGCTACATCAAAGCTCCCTGATGACAGGGCTTCTAAATCCCGGGATGAATTTCCACCTGCTGACCACATTGATACCAAATCCCCAGACTGGGAAGGTCTTAAAAGCAGAGGATGTTGAAAGCCATTTGCTTCTGTAACAGTTCGCTCAAAGGAAGACCTACTCGTCTGACGGCGGCGATCAAAACCTAATGGCCTTCGTAGACCAAACAGGTCATCCACGTTAACCCCTTCAAAAGGTTCAGCAGCAACATCAATGAGACCACTTGCAGCTCCAGGCTGTCCAAGTACCTGCAAATGATCAAGCCCATCAAGGGCTTCCCTCCATCTCACCTCTATGACACGATTCTCATGAAAATCGTCATCGTCTTCATCAATCATCTCATCATTGTAATCATCTCCCAAGCCAGTATCATCATGGTCTTCCACATCAGTATCAGCAAGAGACATCATACCACCACCATCTTCTGCTATATCCTCATCCTCATCCTCTCCCTCATCCTCATCCTCATCATCCTCACCATCATCACCCATGTCATCATCTTCATCACCCATATCATCATCTGCCCTATTCTCAACACGGAAAGTCATCTCAATTTGATCAGCGTTGTGTAATACATTACCATCCATCTCTTCACGCATAAAATCGATCCCAAGCTCCATAGGTGGATTAGAAGCTAGTGGTCCTTCAACATCTATTCTCATGTCCTGTTCCACCAACTGGTTTGGATTTGCACCAGGATTACCTTCACTTTGAGAAGCTCCTTGACCCACTTGTTCGGTCTGTACGGCATCTGTTGCATCCTGCTCACTGCTTATATTCTGATTATGCCCCACAGTATTATCCCCTGATGCGGCAGTTACCTGATCATCAGATCTTCCATTTAAACCTGTGGATTTTTTCTTGTTCGTCTCATCAGATTTAAAATATTGCTCACTAGCATTAGCAGCCCTTGTTAGGCTTTCTAAACCCTTGAGTATCAAATTCACAGTTTTGGAAGCATCAGGATGGTCCAAATCAATCACACGAAGGATACCAGTCAGACACTGAATCATTCCCCCATCTATCATGCTTTTCGCTATGTCTGGTGAAAACCCAGAACCAGGTAAGTTGCTGGATGATGAGTTTTTTGACAAAATAGAATACACCAAATCAACAAAAGCATAAACCCTTTTATCGGGCAATAAGATGCTCTTAGTGGAACTAGAATCCAAGTTAGAAAATGAGGATAAAGCTTTAACAAGTTCATTAATTACTCGTCTGCGCCCTTCACTGGAACGACCACACAGAACTACCAGAAACCAAGAAGCTTTTTCAGACAACTTGTCTCTCCATTCATCAGGTCCAGCAGATTTATCCATGGTGAGCGGAAGCAACCGATGAATTACATGGTGAAGAATACCACCAAGTCCAGGACCATCCAGTTGATTAGATCCCCGCAAATGAGTCATTTCCAAATCCCGTTTAAGTATAACCCCAACGGCATGTACATACATCAGAAGAATATCACTCAGTAACTTGAGAACAAAGGTCACCTTGGCCAACCCTGCAGATCTTTCGGATTCAGACTCCAATTTCCTTGTCTCATCAACCTTTGATTTACCCTTTACCTTTGTAGCAGGCTCATCAACCTCCATAGCAGATAGGTTATTCACACAGTCCTCCTGGCTCTTTGGGAAATGGTATTTCAAGACTATTTCAAGAAGCTGATCTATCACTTGAGTGAGATTGGCAGGGATCTTTTTGTGATTTTTTGAGCATTTACCTGATCCATCATGTAGCTTATTTTCAGGAATCCGTACACATTCGTTGGAAGATAATCCAACCTCAACAACTGATACTTTAGATTTTTCCTTTTCCTTCTCTTTTTCCTTCAGTAACACAACGAAGGTCCTGCCTCCTGATGTCTCCAACTGACAAACTGCAGCAGCAGCTTTCATAAAAACCACAGGATCTCTTGAGATCACAGGTGCCATTGATGTCAAAAATGTCCTTGAAGAAGTACGCCCACCATGCCTGTTGCCACTCAGGGCTTGGCGAATCTCCAATTCCATTGCTGTTTGAAGTGTTTGCGGATCTTCAAGGAGATGGCGAACTATAGCAGATGCAACAGTGTCATATCCAGGGAAAAAACAACTTCTTGGTAGGCCAAAAAGAGCTGCCAAGCCTCCATTTTCAAGGAACTGTAAAGCTAGAGAATGAGTTTTCGTCAAGCGAGCACATAACTGTAAAACAGCCTGCATGATCATAGCCGGGACATGCTGCTTTATCAAGTCACAAGCAACTGCTAGCACCTTATGACATTCTTCCATAGTCAAATACCCAGTAGATTTCCCCAATATTTTCTCAAATGCCGTGGCAGAATCTTTTTCATGGGTATCTGTAGCCTGTGTTTTCTCTGTATCTGATGCAGGGATTGACAAGGACGCATGCTCTCCAGATTCAGGCAGAGACCCTGTCTGAGTACCTTCAACGTTTTCAGAAATTTTGGGCCTTGATTGCAACATATTATCCAAGATAAGCAGTAGAGCAATGATACATTTTGGGACAATAAGCTCATTGCCCGACTCATCTTTGGCCTTAAAGTTCATCAAGATATCTATTGCAGCAGACACAATACCATGTTGTGCAGCAGTTTCCCTTGTGCTTCCATCCTCAGAAAGAAGCAATGCTATAACATGTGATACCATACTCAATGCACTGATATCCTTAGAAAAATCTAATGGACAGTTCTTTAGCTGCTGAATTAGATAAGACACAACTCTTGGTCGGTCTTCACCTTTGTTCCGATTGCCAAGTGTCACAAGCAAATCTGTCAATGGGAATGCCATGGTATCACTACTCTGAAACAACTTAACCGACGCCGCAAGGATATCATCAACAGGGGGAGCTTTCACACAACCCTCTTCTGCCAGCACATCCACAGACTTGTCAACACCATCAGCTTTAGATGCGTCTGATGAATTTCCTAGTGAAAGAGCAAGTGCCCGAGCCAGTTCATCATCCTCCTGCACAGGATCCTCGGGATGACTAAAGAGCCACTCCATGGCCATTTCAACGCTATTTGTTTCCACCCGCCTAAGCGCATCCTCTGCTCTGGCCCTTGAAAAACCCATCTCAACAATGGTAGTAATAGTACTTTCATCAAGTGGTGGTGGCATGAATCGTTGGTTTGTACTTCCGGAAATGCCACTGCGATTCTGCTTCACGTCTCCAACACCAGAATATACATGCATAACAAGCGAGACAATAGAAGCAATGAAACCTGGACTACAATTTGGAAACATGGGGTGGTTCCAGACGGGAAGTATCACATCAAGAACTTGGGATTGAAGCATACGAACAAAAACTTCAGGGTCCCTTGGCACAGGAAAAAGCCCAATTGACAGACCAACTGCAACTGGCTGAACAAGCAACTGCGCCTGGGATGCAGAGGTTGTCGACAAGAGTAAAGAAGAATTAACAAAATACTCGAGCACACGGCAATAGCTCTGTAAAGTATCAAGCAGCCATGGACTGTGGGACAGTTTACTTCCTTCAGCTGTCTTTTCATGATCAATACCTGATGTTGGCACACAGTATGGTAGGGTCCATAACAACTGACTAGTAGCTTCAAATGTCATAAGCAGCTCCTTAAAGGTACCATGGACATAGAAATTATTCACTGTTGTGGTATAGCAAGTACGCCGCCTGCTGTCAAATGTAAGTGACACCATATCATCCACAACTTTTCCCAGATATCGACACTTGACTGACAGTGAAGTATCAAGACCAGCTGATGTAGAATGCCCAGAGAAACTAAGAGACTCAAGAAACACTTTAGCTAGGGCAGTTCCAAGAGTCTTTGAAGCCAAAGTCAATGACCCTGAGTCAACTCTACGCCGATTTGGTGATGTGAACCCCTTGACAAGAGCCGTGAAGAAGGAGCGTAGTGTGGAAGCCAGCTTGTTGAGAATTTCCATCACAAGAACATCAGGACTTTTCTTTTTTAAATCCTGGGAAGTAGATGTCTCCGATACTGTTGGTGAAGATTCAGAATCAACATTTAAAGCCTCCAAATGACGGCCTGTCCTTCCACCCCTTATGCGCGTAAACCCATGTCGACTACGACGGTGCAAACCTTCACCAGAACGAACAACTGAAAGAAACTCGCGTTCTCCACCCCACAAGGGCTGATTCCTAATAGAAACTGGATTCATATATCTCACCATTGGAATATTAGCATCATCATCACTCTCTCTTCCAGACGCATTAGATGGAGCTGCCTCAGCACTCTCTGGTTCTTGTTCAGCACTGATCTTCTCATCTGACTTGACATCGTTACACAGAGATATCTGCCAAATTATTTCCCTGTATGTACTCCCAAGATCTTTCAATACATCAGCATCTGCTGCACCCAGTTCAGACACCACAGTAGTCGTCCCTTTCAACAGAACATTAGACAGAGACAGAATACCTTCAAGACTGGAAAGATGTTTCAAAACTTTAGTTCGCTTTGCAGATTCCAGCACAGCAAGTTGAGTCCCTCCAACTGAAACTAAGAGTTCATTTGTTGATTTCAGATGCTCTCTCAAGAATGAACATACTGCCCGAGCCAAAGAAGCAGAATGTTGTGGTGAGAAGTTCTTAAATGCAACAGAAATACTCTGGCCAACTGAAACAGAAAGAGGCATTAAAGGCAAGGTAAATAACTGCAGGACAGCTTCAACTCCTTTCTTCTCCACAAATATACGGCATGTGTCACCATTCTGAAGTATTGTTTCAAGAAGACGTGCAGCATTGCTGACACAATCTGGAAGGAATAATTCAACATTTCCCGTTAAAGAATCAGAAGATGGTTCGGCAGTCTGCTCTGAACTATCCATTTTGGATGATTCCCCTCCATCAGACAGGACCAAGTTCCTCTCTTCTCCATCAGTTTCCATTGGAACAGGAGTAGAAGAGCACAAAGGATCAGTTGACATGTACGAAGCATCAACCCCATGTCCAATTTTTGAAATTGCATTTAAGATCTCAATCAGCATATCCACTCCAGGCCCACGCAATGAAGAAGCATGGCGCATTAATTCATCCAATCCACTAGATAAGGAGCCGGGTGTATCACTGGTAAGGGCACGCAGATAGGTTCTTGAAGTAAATATCTTCACAAAGCACCTCATAGCATTTCGCTCTTTCACAGCCTCAAGCCCATTATTAGTATTTATGCAAAGGGCATCTAGACACTGTGGTATGCATGTAATGGCTTCAGCAGAGCAAAGAACACCATCCATTATAGCATCCAAGAAAGCAGAAGGAAGGCCTGCTGCATCTAAGACTGGAAAACAGGTAGGATCTTTGTGAATTAAATCACTCATGACTGTGGCTGCAAGTGAAAACACCCCACCACCAAAATCCTTTGCCCTTTTAAATATTATGCATAAGCATTGTGGCAACAGACTCTCCTCAGAGCCATAAACACGGGCAGTATTCCCTGGGGCATAAGTTCCAAGGGATATAGCACGCAGTAAAGCTTTCATCAGCAATCGTCGGTGATAGGAAACTAGTGGTTCTGAATACAAAGGCTGCATGTTGTCTAGCTCTGTGGAAGTCCCTGCAACTACTTGAGCACTCCTCCCAATGATTTCAGAATCTTCATCTTGTTGCTTTGAGCCATTTTCTACATGAGACACTTCCACATGAAGGCGAGAGATGGTATCATCTAAACCACCCAAATCCCGAAACAATGCAGCAGCTGGATTACTGTAATCCATAAAAGCTTCTAAAATATGCACAGATGTGCTGACCAGATGAAGGTGCTGTGGGTTTGTATCTTTAAGCAAAGGCAGAAGGGTGGGGATAAAACCAGCTTCACGCATGGCTGAACAACCTGATGATGATGAAACCAAAACTGTGACAAGAGATAATAGAGCCTCAGCAAAAACAACAGACCACTTTGATGTATCACTGATGACAGAATCAATGGCCTTCTGCATGAGACTGGATAGGATTCCACGTTGCCCACCCGACGTGACAGCAGTCAAAACAGTAGGCTGTCGGGACCGATCTTGACATAGAGCAACCAATGAAAGAAGACATAGAATTCGAATTTTCTCAAGAACCACATCTTCAAAGCTCAACAACGACACTAATTCATTGACAAACTCAGGTTCAGTGTTGAAGAAAGAAACAAGGTCGTCAGCATCACTATTTGCTTGAACAAGAACTATGAACGCATATAAGCGAATGCATGCATACTGCTGGCGGGTAGCTAAAGAACCAAAAGCCCTTGCAAACCGCAATCTTGTCAATAAAGAAAATCTTAAACTAGAGGGTACATTGTACTCGGCAATTAATTTACTCAAAAGCTCAAGATCTGCCTCTGGATGAGTGTTGATGTTAGGTAAATGAATGATTTGTAAACCTTGGGTGGCAGGGATGTCATCTGCAGAATCATTCGATGCGTAGAATTCAAAATGAAGGGTGCAACCTAACTCATAAGCAATAGGGCCACAACCATTCTGTATTGCACAAGCAATTAATCCAAGACCCTCTTCTTTTCCCCCCCAACCTTGTGCAAGAGCAAATAACTTTGAATTTAGTGCAGCATCTCTAATGGAATACTTTCCAACTGTTTTCTTTAAAAAAGCAGCTAAAGTCTGCAGGCAAGCCTCAACCACATCCGCATCAGTGCAAGCAAGCAGAGATGAAAGATGCTGCTGCAATAACATATGGAAACAAAGATGACATAAAACTAATGAATGGGAAAAAGAAGAAAGAAATTAAAATTAATTGAATTGGCTAAAGAAAAGATGAAGGAATAACGCAATGAAATGCAAGATGATCAATCATCGCAACTCAACTCAATAAGCCTTCACCTCAAATATAATAGGTGGGCAGATGTTTGTCTTTAGTAACCCCAGAAAGCAATAATGGTATAATAATATGTAGAAGTTATAAACAATCTAAAGCAGACTAACTAATCCTAGACACCTGAAAATTACTCAACAAAAATTGAGAAGGTGGGTGGTGAAATTTTTACCTCGTAAGAACTATAGAAGTGCTTATTTGTGCAGTTCTCCAAAATTATCCTTATGACACGGAGAACTTGAAGAACAGCTTCTCTTGGAAAAGGAGGATCAGAGTCCAGAAAATTATCCTCGACCTGCAAATCCTTCCTGGATTTTATGTGCTTCTCAAAAAATGAATCGAAATGGTTGAAAAGATCAACCCAATGATGGAAATCTCCCTGCACCAAAAATAAAAGCACATAAGTCAAACTGCATATAAATAACCATATCAATGTAACAGGTAAAGGTTATAAAAACCACCTTATCAAACTCCCAGACAAAACCTTTCAGAGGTCCCTCTATATTCTCAAGTGGAACAGCAGTGACACTATTGATGAAGGATCTAATTTTTGGAGGCTGCGAAAAAACAAGGGCAAACAAAAAGTAATAATATTTGTCAGTACTTGCAGAATCGCCAAATTCCTGTATATGAAATTAGTACCCAACCAGCATATACACATAAAATACCAGAAATGGATGAATCCTTTGTAAACGATAAGTTCTCCAAATATAATGAGGAAGGGACATACAATGTAGTGCAAACAGTGAGAAATGCAAATACAACATAGTGCAAACAGTGAGAAAGGTAGTGCCAACAAGACTGTATCCTAGAGATACTTTGTTTTACCGCATCTTAGCCCCTCTTACTTTGGTAACAGTGTCCAATTCTAAGTACAGAAAATAAACAATATAGGACCTAGTGTCAGAAATTGAGGCAGTGGAAAAAGTTTCCCAAAGGGCACAAGTTATGGTGTTAATGGTGCCACACTGTGTGGTGCCTCTAAAGAAACGAATGGGATGACTGGATCAACCTTAATGACCCTCAGCATGAAATGGTTAAGTTCACTCCTATTGCCCCCAACAAAGGATAAGCGTAACAAAGTTGAATCACTGAAAATCTTCAGAGCGCCATATTCAATTAGAGGCTTATAGTGAAAGTTATGATCATTCACACACTCACCATTTCTATCTAACTCTTTCAGGTAAGCACAGTGACTCAACTCCCTAAGTAAAGTTTTATTGTGCGTAACATAAATGTACACAATATTTTACATTCTTGTACTCCAAATGGTATAAACAATTTAACAAAAGAAAAAAAAACTATCTTTTAAAGATGTATCTATACCTATTTAAAAACCAAAGAAAACATAGCAAATTGATGCCCAAAACCAGCCAAATAAGCAATTGCATAAGAGAGTTCCACTCACTAAGATAGCATCATAACTTAAACAACTAAGAGAAATAAATCAAAATAAATGGGAAAAAACCATAACCCAAAACCATCGACTTGTCAAAATTAAAATATAGAGAAAAACATTACTTTATTCATGTACATATCTAACATGTGCATGTATGTAGAAAACAATGAAAATCGGTTCCATTGATGGAAATATACTGACCACTTCAACCGCCCTCCTCCTCTTTAACTTCATATTGGAACTGAAAGCATTGCACGAATCAAAACCTCTTTGAAATAAAAGCCGATCAATCCCCAAAAATCCAAGAATTGATCGAAGAGCAGAGACCGAATTGGGGAAACGAAAATTCTGAGGCAACTATTAAGTGTATAGGAAATTGAACTGAGTAAGGTTCGGTTCAGGCAATTTCACGATGATCGGATCGTCAAACTTTGATTTTTCTAGAGTAATCAGATGAAATTTCAGCTTTTCTGCGATCAAGATTAGGGTTTTGATGAGATCGCACAGAGAGAGAAAAAGAAGCAGAGAATTGGAGAAGAAATAAATAACTGAGAAGAAGCTAAGAGTGTCGTATATATATGAGGGAAGAGAAAATTACAGGAAAATGGGAAAATAAAAGAGACACAGAGAGAGATAATGGGAGGGGATAAATAAAAAAACAAAATAAACTTCTTTTTTTCTGTTGGATAAAATATATAATTAAATTGTAACCAAAAAGAAAAAATATAATTTAATACTTTTTTGTTGGAATGTCCTATAATTAAAGGAAATAGCCCAAAATGCCACCTTTTGATAATCAGAACTGAAAATACCACCCATTCTACGAAAATTTTGGGAACTAAAGACCTATAAATACATATTTATCACAAACAACATTATCGACACATATCACTTTTTCTGAAAATTTTGCCCTCAACTCTTGCTTTCGCTCTGTCTCTCTCTGCAACAACAAGACTATACCTTTAACCCTTGCATCTCACTTAAGCTCTCTCTTTGGCTCTCTGACTAAGCTCTCTCCGGCTCTGTCGACTTGCTCTCTCTTTCTCTCTCTCTCGTTTGTTTTGCCCCAATTTTCCATTCCAAAGTTGCCTTAGAACGGTCATGACCGAAGAAGATTTCTGGAGGAATTGCTTCTAAGGCCATTGTGGATGGCAAGGTCTGGCTCACTTCCACTTCCGAAGCAGCCTCCCCACATACCAACTCCAATCTGGCCGCCACCACCATCTCTAAGTTCTCCAAAGCCATATCTCAATTGGTAGGTCTTTACGTGTCCGCATTATTTTGTTTTTTAAATTTGGTAACTTTGGCGTACGATACAAGGTCATAAACATATAAATTTTGGATCTTGTTCTTGTATAGATTTTGGATCTTGTTTTTTGGAGCGTATTTATTCTTCTAAACTAGAAGGATTTGACTTTGTACGATTGGGTTCTTAAAGGGGTCCTATTTTGCTTCAAATTTAGATAGGCCAAGGTTTACTTGACTTCAGATTTTCATGGGATTGAATTAGTCAAGACATCATGTTTGTTTATGTTAATTTTACTGCAACATGTTATGTTTTTCCCCTTACGGATGTTTCTCGTCGTATTAGGCTTCAAATTTGAGATATGCTTTGAGTAAATTAGTTTTTTTATCGCTTCATCCCCTGAATTTAGAGTTTTCTTCATTGAGATAGTTTCATGAAATTGAACTTGAATGTAATAGATTAATGTTCTATAAATGGTTGTTTCTCTGGACTTATGGTTAAATAACTTGACTTTTGCAGGGATATTTCTTTGTTGATTGCTTTTCTTTTGCATGATATTTGAAATTGGTCCCCTGCTTATTCAGCTTGAATTTGATAATTGTTCATTTCAATTAATTGTTCTTGTATATGGGTTTTGCTTAATTAGGTGTTGTAAAAGTGTTCAAAATTACTTGTATGAGCTTTAGCATTGAGATTCAAGTGTAATTATTTCTCTAGTAGTTTCCAAACTAACAACAATTTCCTCATATGGTGTTTAGAAGGATAAGAATCTAGAAGTGTGTAGTAATCATTCAAGAGGAAATCGTTAGGTTTTTCAAATAAATGTTCTCAGAAAGTAGATTCCAACCTAAATGTGGTCCTGGCATGACACTTACAAGACTTACATTTAATTAATAAAAGTTTCAAATGGACATGTTCTTGATAGTTGATATTGAACAAGGCAAATTTACTTTGTTTTCCATCTCCAATTTAGGGATTATGAGATGTGATCCTTTCACTTTATCCTTGTAGGTCCGGAATCATGACTTTTTTGGGAATCCATGCAACCTAGAGTGGGGACATGCCCAAACTAGGCGTCCTTCAAGAGATTGAAAAGGATTTTGGTTCCTTTACAAATTTCAAAGAGAAGTTTGTAAAGGCAGCACCTACACTATTTGGCTATGGCTTGGTTTTGCTTGTTTGTAAGCCCTTTCTTAAGTTAATTTCAAATTTTGTGAGTATTATGCGTTTAGAATTTCTAAGAATTTCTAAGACCTTTCTCGAATTCCAAAGGTATTTCATCACTTGTATTGTATTGTATTGTATGTTTTTTGTTCAATCTATCCTGGCTCAGTTCTTTGTTTATGCATGTTTACACACATATTTACATATTAGGGAAATGTTCTCATGATAATTCTACGTTAGATTTAATCTGTTGAACTTTTGTATGAATATGTGGTTGAAATTCGTAGTCCGCAATTTAACATGCCAAGTATGTGATCGATGAACATTATTTATGATATTCTCTATGTGGTAAAAGTGTATTTCCGGATTGTGCATGCCCTTGTATTTGTTTGCAGACCGAGCTCTCTCCGCCGGGTTTCTCTCTCTCTCTCTCTCTCTCTCTCTCTCTCTAAGCTCTAAGCTTTGTTTCGAAATTTTAATGGTTTATACTCTTAGTTGCTGATAGAGAAAAGAAGAGGGCGTGTCTTTGAGGGATGGAGTGAAGGAAAAACCTTCCAACAAGTCGATTGGAGGGATGAAGTGGGATCAAGATATATTTCTCTTCTATTTGTTGGTATTTTGTAGTGAGAGGCACCATGAGAGAGAGAGAGAGAGAGAGAGAGAGAGAGATTAGTTGATTTTTGCTTAAAGTGTGAGGAATTGGTAGAAATTTTTTAGTAATTTCTGTAATATTCGGGTCCAAATTGCTTAAAGTGTGAGGAATTGGTCGAAATGTTTCGTGGTTATGCGCGATATGGTCTACCAAATTACATTTGTTGGGTTTATTTTGTGGTAATTTGTCTCACTTAGTGTCATGTATTTTGAATGTACAAACAGAAGGGTTAGGGAACATTTTGTAATCGATTCTCATTGTATTAATATTGCCTATTCCACTTCGTAATGTATCTTAGACATGTAGGTTTTTGGTGCTTTGAAATTTCAAATGTATTTGTATTGACTTGGTGTTTGGATGTGAATTCATTAACTTTCCACATTTGGTATGTCTTGACAATACAAAAATGCATACTCTCACCTATATAATTTCATTCCAATAGACTTGAAAAAAAAGGTGCTACGTATGCAATATCATAGCAATGTTATTGCAATATCGGGGCAATATGGAAGCAATATTGGGGCAATACACGAACTCCAAAATCACACTATATTTTATTCCAACAGACTTTTAAAAAGGTAGGTGCTATGTAGGCAATATCATAGCAATATCGTGGCAATATGGATACAATAAAAAGGCAATACACAAACTCCAAAATCACACTCTAATTTCATTCCAATGTACTTGAAAAAAAGATAGGTGCTACGTACGCAATATTTAGCAATATCGAAGCAATATGGACGCACTATTGTAGCAATATATGGGCAATATGGACGCGATATCAGGCAATACACGAACTCCAAATGTACAAAGCACAAATAGGAACGCAATATTTTGTGTCAATCCGGACATGCTTGTCCCCAATAGTACAAAGCACAAAGAATACAAAGATACCATTACTACACATGTATTGCAAAAATGAATTCCTATCAAATGCCACTCATGAAACCAAATTTAAAAGGTGCAAAATTTGTAACGAGAAGGCAGTGCTCCTTGTAACAAGAAGGTGCTCCTTAAGAGTTTAACACGTAAGCAAAGAGACCAATAACCGTCACCATACTACAATGTTCGACTAGGGGTAAATGTGACCCGCAGAAAACAATTATCATTTATTCAATCATGAGTTTAAAACCCAAACTCGAATTAGGAAAAACTCGCTTCAATGAGCATATAAAGATTTGTCTACCCCGACGTAACCATCGTCTACTTCAATTGCATCTTCTGTAATTACTTTGAGCTCCTCCAACTAGTAAGGGTGTTCCGGGTCTTTTATATCTCTAATGTGATATGAGAATTGTTAAGAAAGACCAAATTCTTCTCGGCATACAAGACGAAATACAAAACTACTTTGAAACCAAACTCACAAGTTAAGCTATAATAATGATGTTGATCAGAGCTTAATATTCATTGATAAAAGCATCAGAATATGCATGGTTGCTTCAAGTACATATAAGATTACAAGCATTTGTGCTTACAATGAAGATGCAAAGGGATTCTTTTTGGAGACACTTTATTTATCCATATTGAGATCAAACGAGAGATTCTTACTCTTGGGAAAGTCCTCATCTCGATGACATTCATTATTAGACCAAGCTAATGGTTTCCGTTCTATGAGTTTGCCACCCATATTTGTAGTCTCCAACTATCAAGTGTTCCCGCAAAGCTCGCACAGGTGTACACGCAGTGCAATGCTCATATATGGTTAGAGGAGTTTTTCACAGAGAAAAGTGGCTTTGTAATCGAGGAATAAAGCGCTAACAAGTATTTAGTTCTCGATCCATACCGATGCTTTGGCCAAAGAAGAGGGGTTAGCTCTAACCATGTGAAACCCGCAAAATCAATAGTGGAATATTAGTGAGGGAAATATTATTTCTCAACGACCAGTACAAGAATGTCGCGCCAAAATATCTTCATTCATGATTGTTTGGAGCCAAATGTTGAAACTAAAATCGCAGCATGTATTGCATGCTTATGCGGAAAAAGTTTGTTGCTAACCAGGACATGGTGATCCAATTACTTTGAACTTTGTAATGGCATGCCGAGATGGCAAAGTTTGTGAATCATTCGTAATTGTGATTCGATCTAATTTACCATTGTCCACTACCACCGAAAGCAATCAAAGCCCCAAAATATTGTAACTTCAAGACAATTGTTAATTTTTTACACTTATATAATTTGTTCAATGCATCGCCGAGGTCCTACAACCGTAAAACCACTTAATCAACTATAATTTGTTCAATACCGCTTACTATCTCTATCAAGTCCGTGGCACCTAACAAACACAAAGATTCTTATCCAAGAAAAAAAAGAAGAGTAAATCGACAAAAAACAAACCAAACAGAGCTTGTTCAAGGAAGCTAGATAATCCATACACCCAAGTATCCATAAGATTGCTGTGGAAATAGAAGAGACCATGCAAGTACACACTTGATACAACGATTGAAATTCTAATAGGAAGTCTATAAAACTAAATTGTTATCTTCTCCATTAATCAATTCTTGCATTCATTGAAATACGAAAAAGTTCATGTTTCCATTCCTCGCTAGGTCTCAATGACACAACTATTTACCAACCCAACCTAGTGAGTTTGGAGATGTTGAACCTGGGATCATGAAGCAATATAGCTTGCAAATGGCTCCATCTCGTTGAACATGAAATGTGTGAACAAGCTGCTATTCAATGAGTTGGCTAGAGCTTCTCAATAGTGGCTTGATTCACATGCAATGAATCTTTCTTTCACTCCATACTCACTCTAGTTTTAGTATTACATGAAAGGTCCCCATTCAATATTTTAGAAGTCTAACAAGTACACTGCTTTACTATACAGCAACAGAGAATGAATTCTACATAAGTTAAGATTTCCTACAAACTCACCGTAGGGGGTTCTCGAGAATTCATAACTTAAACAAGCAAGACAGTTCCATCTAAACTTCTTTGATGCCAATACCACCCTGTGCAAACACTATACAATTCAACATGTGGGAATCAAATTAAACTACCAACAAACCAAAAAGTACGACAATAACCTTCAATGAAGTATCAAGAGCCAATCAACAGCATTCCGTGGGGGTTTATTGATTACAATAATGGCTAGATCTAATTTCATGAAGAAAAAACAGTCTTGGGTTAAATATTGTAAGCAAGATAGCTAGCTTAAATGGTCACAACAGAGATCAAAGTTATGAACCCATACAACTCAAGGCTACGGATAAAGGTGACTTCTTCTTCACTACAATGGCACTCCTTCTCATTGGGCAACTCTTGTTTATCAATGGGGAACTCTTGCACAGAAATAGGAAGATGTATTCGATCTCCTACATTCATAGAGTCTTTGGCCAGCCACCTTTCGATAAATTAAAATCAGAAAGAAACCATTCCCATATTATTACAAAAACCAAAAAGCTCTATCAATTTAATTTCCTGACAAAAATAAATACAAAAACCTGAATAGTATGAAAGTAAGAGCAATATCGAGTTACCCTTTTAAGTGGACTCTCAAGTGCTTCAACACCTTGATGTGGAGTTGTGTGTGGTCGTGGCTGTGGCCTTTGATGGGTTCAAGAAGAAGAAGAGCGAAAGCAATAGCAACAGAGGAGAGAGCTATGCGGTGTGATGAGCAAGAGAGAGATGAAGATCATGGATGGGTTTGTGAGAAGAGGATGAGGTAGAAGGAGAAGAGGTGGATGAGTCTATGTTGAAAGAGAGCGGAGCCGTAGATGGGTTTGGAAGCTCTTCATCTTGGGTTGGGATCGGTGTGGGTTTCATGGGCAACGAATCCGAACCCATTTCGATAATTTCTCTTGTTTTTCTTCAATGGGTTCAGAGAATTGGAGAATTTGTGATGTGGGTCTTGCTGTTGAGCTATGGAGAAAGAGAGAGAGAGAGAGAGAGAGAGAGCTTAAGTGAGATGCAATGGTTAAAGGTTTGGTCTTGTTGTTGCAGAGAGAGACAAAGTGAAGAAAGAGCTGAGAATAAAATTTCAGCAAAAGTGATATGTGTGCAATAAGTGCACAATAAATATGTATTTATAGGTGTTAGTTCCCAAAATTTTCAGAATGGGTGGTATTTTCAGTTACAATTATCAAAAAGGTGGCATTTTGGGCTATTTCCCATAATTAAATACTTAAGTTTCTAAATATTAACCGGCGAAATTAATTAAGCTATATAATATAAATCTATCAATATATATAAAGCAAAAGAGAAAGAATTGTAAAACATTCAAAATACTAGAAAATATCATTGGTTAATGTACATATTATGAATTGAAATTATTAATTAAATGAGGATAATATGATAAATTCACACTTTTTTATATTTAAAAAATTTAAAATTAAAAGAAAAATCAGATAATGGATCTTATTTTTAAGGAACACAACCACCCATTATCTTTTTTAATTCTATAATAAATTTAAATTTTTTTAAAAAAAGCCGATCGCAAGAGCGGAAGCGCGTCCGAAGAGGCTAGTTTACATAGTGCATGAACACTAGAAAAGTTTATATTCTAAATTGCTCCTTCAAACCAAGTGTCCCTTAAATTCAAGCCCAAAAAAAAACTGTTGGTTAAATGGAGAATCGCCTCTAGCTTCACAAAGATTGATTTTTTATAAGGTTTTATACATGCGTTAGAGTTCATGATCTAATATAAATATTCATCCGTACATTCACGATAATAGTTTGAGTCTCGTTGTTATATCTATACATTAATGAATTTTTTATGTTTAAAAAAAAAGTTTTTACACTTATAATCATCCAATGATCAAACAAGTAAACTACCAATTAGTACTTTTTATTTTATTTTATAACTTTGCCATATTTTTCAAATTAGTGGATTACAAAGTTAATATAAAAACAACTTTGCCACTAGTGTAACATCATTTATACTATCAATTACACAATGAATAATACTATATGGCATGGAAACATTATTAGTGAAGCTTTATGTCATATGAACTGCACAACATTTTGAGTCTAGCTATGGTGGCAATTAACTAAAACCCATAATTACAACAAGAGTTCAATTATTAATTCATGAGCATCGACAACGAGGTCTAGTTTAGTGAAAAAAAAACGCTGACTTGCATACATGTGGTTTCAAGTTTGAAACCTCATGACATTTTGATAGTGTGTGTGAGAAACCCCTATGAATCTCGCAACAATTGATTTATTGTAACTGGCTTGGTAGAGTGGCCTAAAAATATAGATGCTGCTGCCAATAAAGTTTGCATTATCAAATTCAAAGCACCGTGTGCATGTTTTGTTTTGGCCTTTTTGTGACTTTCTTAATTGTGAAGTAAAGAGTGGGCAGTTGACAAACTTTTTTCCAAGACCAATAAATCAAAAACCCAATTAAGACTTTAATAGTGGTGACATTTGGAGGGCATGAGATTTTTTTATTTTTTTAATAATAATTATGTGTTTTCAGCTTGACAATATCAAATATCTGTTTTTTTTTTTTTTTTTTGAGTTTGGAAGAATCTTGAAATCCCACTATCTATGCCTAGTTGTGAATTAGATGTGCCTAACTTAACCAAAAAGAAATCATAGTTACCAATTAAAAATGCATAACTTTATAAACCAAACCACAAGTTTCTTGATACTTTGAGGAAACATATTCCTAAAACATCTTTTTCCTTTTCATCACCAAAATGAAAAAAGTGAAAAGGAAAAAAGGGGTAGGCAATTAAAGTCGGTTATTCCTTTCGTGGGGTCCAATTCAATTAGCCTCAAAAACATTCACCAACTAAAAAATAAAATTTTGATAACCTCAAAACCTTCAACTTGGATAATCTCTTCTTGTACTTTTACGCTTCTACCCCTAATCTTATAAAACAGGCCCAAACATGATACTTGCACAAGTAACGTATCCCAATAAAAACTTAGGCCCAATTTCGTTAAAATAAAATGTTCCTCATAATTTATTTATTATTCTTTTAATTGATAAAAGAAAGGGAGGTTTCATTTTAGTATTTATTAGGTTTTAGTCAAACAAATTAAAATTATTTAGGAAAAGGTCAAAGGAGAATTTTTTTATTAAGAAAAAATCAATGAATTCAGTTGTTTTGAATTGAAACAAAACAACTACATTGGCCTTTTACAAATTATGAAAGTTTGAGTTGGCTAAAAACAAAATCTCACGTTTCATTTTAAAACACTATATAGTTTACTAATTTGGAAGATAGAAATACAATTTCACCTAATTAGCATAAGGCCAAAGACCAAAAAGTAGTACCTAATTAGCTTCCGGCCCGCCACTACCACCGCCAGCCGCCAGCCGCCAGCCAACCACTGCCGCCCAGCCAGGGACCAACTTCGTTGCCTTTCATTCACCCTAAAAAAATAAAAAAATTTGTGTCATTGAAAGGACTCAACCTTGACCCTCAAAGGAGGAAGCCTCACTCACAAACCACTACACCAAACTTGTTTTTGTGATATTTATTCAGTTACACAATATTTGTATAAACAATCAACACAGAGTCACACAAAAACTACAAACAAAAACATAAAACTACAACAAAAATACAATGTAAATAACAATGATGTAAAAAAAATGCAAACGAAAACTAATTTCATAGAAACAAAAATTGCACTGCAAAACCATGATGAAAGTACTAAAACGGAAACAGAAACTATAATGCAGAGTCTGAGTAAAAATGAACCTACTAATAAGTGAGGAACTCAAAGTCAAAACCATGATGAAAGTACTAGAAAATTCTACAAAAATCTCTAACCAAACAGCACCTCAAACTCAAATATGATAAAAAAAGTCAAAGTAAAAACAAAAACTACATCAAAGAGTTGAAAAATCAACTTATAAGAACCGAAAATAACTAGAAAATTCAAATAACAATTTGATCAAGAATATACACTGAGCTTCACATCAAAACATGAATACTGCAATAGAAGAAGAAGATCGAAAAATGCACTGCAGTTTCTAGAAAAACCAAAAGTTCTCATATTTAAGTGGGATTTTAAAACAAAAACAATGTAGATATCAATGATGTAAACAAAACAAAAAAGACAAACAAAAACAAAAACTGAACTGCAGTGTATGGGGGAAAAATAAACATATTAAAAAGTGATGAACCAAAATGAAAAACCATGATGAAAGTACTAAAACGGAAACTGCAATGCAGAAACGGAAATCGCAATCCATGTTCTTGTTTGGTTGGTTTCTTCTATGGGAAAATTGATTGGGTGCCGAACTAAGAGAACTGAAGGAGAAGAAGAAATGAGAGAGAGGAATTGATTGATCTAGACCAGCCAAATAACACCAGTGATGGAGGTGACACTTCACTAGACAGCGGTTTGGATATCATGGTGCTACAGTGCCGCCATTGCTCGACTGTTCCAACAAAACTTGGCCACGAACGCCGGCTGTATGGGTCGGGTTTTTTGGGGAGATGATAGAGAAGGTGATGGCAAGCAACTTTCGTGAAGGAACGACAGCGAGATAAGGTCGTTACGGCGACGAAAAATAGCCATGAAATTGGGTATATGGCAGGCCGCGACTGCTGGAATGTTGCAGCCAAAATTGGCCACGAATGCCAGCTGTTTGGGTCATGTATTTTGGGAAAATGATAGAGGAGGTAATGGCAAGTAACTTTTGTGAAGGAACAACAACGAGATAAAGACGTTACGGCGATAGAAAGTCGTCATGAAATTGGGTATGCGACTACCCTATCTTCCAGTATAGAGAAATAGAGAGGCTCAGATATGATTATGGCCTAGCTTTTAAAGAAAAAAAAGGTAAAATTGTATTTTTCCTTTATAATTTAGACAAGTCCAACAAATCTGGGCCTCATCTTTGGGCATATCCAAAACAAAATTTGAATCCTAGGTATTAAAACCAAACAGAAATACTCTATGTCTCAAATCCTAATTGGTAAGGATTGTTATGTCTAGTACCTAATTTTTCTTAAAAGCTGCGCGGTTATACTATTTTTGACACGTGGGTGACAAATCGCTATGCGAGCTCTAGGCGCTCGACGGGTCCTCTTTTCTTTTTCTTTTTTATAAATAGTATAGCAACACAGCTATACTCAGGATTTTTTTTTTATATAAAAAGAGTATAGCTGCGCGACTTTACTGGGGTCCTGTTATTTTTATTTTTTTAATAAATAGTATAACCGAGCGGCTATACTCTTTACATAGATACTGTGATCTTTTTTTGTTAATTATTTTTCCCTGATTTTTATTTATCGATAAGAGTAGTTTAGAGTATTATCCATTACTATTAGGTCATTACCCAAGCCTCTATTGTCCCATTTTGAGTTTTTACTTTTCCAGAGCTATTACTCGTATAAAGAATTTAGCATTTTCACGTTTAATACTCGTATTATATGAGTACGTACGTATTTTTCAAGTTTAATACACTTGTTTTTTTACAAAATTTTCAATTATACACATGAAATTAACGTATTATACGCATAATTTTAGCATATTATTGAATACAAATAATATATATTGAAAAAATTAAATAAATCATATTAAAATATTATATAGTGGCCGAACTTATCAGTTGTAATTTGACAAAATGTTACCGAATAAAACACGTACGTATTTTATTCATATTTTTCCTGTTCCATATTTTACTAACTATGAAAGAATGTGAGAGGCTAAGATTATTTTTTACTTGTTGTAACAAAAATGCAAGATAGTGATTTTGCAATCTCTTTGCCACCCATAATAACAATTTCAAACAAAGATTTATGGGTACAGTAGTAAGTGAGGTGGTAGTATTCTTCATGTAAAGTGTTGTTTGAAATGTGAAGCAATTACCAAGAACACTCCAACTCAACATGCAATTCTCTAGAACAAATAATGTGTGCAGTAATAGAATTTAGTAGCTCTCGAGAGCAAGAGGTAAACCAAAGACAAAAATTCCCAAAAAAAAAAGAGAAGAAAAAATTGAACTCTCAAAACCACAAATTAATACCTATAAAGTATAAACTAATGCAACTAGAAGGGTCATTTTCTTTTAATTACTCCTATTAAATATAATATACTTAGAGCATCTACAATGGGCTCTCTAAACCACCTCCTTAGATAAATTTTAGGGAGGAATTGGAAAAATGCAACTCCAACCATACTCCCTATCCACCTCCTAAAATAGGGAGACCTCTAGGAGCTCCTAAATCTGAGGAGAGAGAAAGAACTCCTAGTGGCTCCCTATAATTTAATGCTGCTTTACTTAATGAGTATTTTAAACCTTTAATTAATACTAAATATTTTTTATATTATTTTTTAATAGAAATGGACCAATTAAAAAAAAGTTAAAGCATTTATGACTCTCCAAATTAGGGAGTATGATTGGAGTTGAAATTTTTTAGAGAGCTCCTAAAATAGCTTTTTTGTATTTTTAGCTAAATTTTAGCTAAAAAATAGAGAGCATCATTGTGGATGCTCTTACATAGTATAGCCGCGCAACTATACTAGGGTTTTTTATTATAAAAAAATAGTATAGTCACGCGACTATACTGTTTTTGACACACGTACGTATTTTATTCATATTTTTCCCGTTTCATATTTTACTAACTATGAAAGAATGTGAGAGGCTAAGATTATTTCTTACTTGTTGTAACAAAAATGCAAGATGCTGATTTTGCAATCTCTTTGCCAACAAGAACAACAATTTCAAACAAAGATTTTATGGGTATAATGGTAAGTGAGGTGGTAGTATTCTTCATGTAAAGTGTTGTTTGAAATGTTAAGCAATTACCAAGAACACTCCAACTCAGCATGCAATTCTCTATAACAAATAATGTGTGCAGTAACAGAATTTAGTAGCTCTCGAGAGAACGAGGTAGACCAAAGGCAAAAATTCCCACAAAAAAAGAAGAAGAAAAAATCAAACTCTCAAATTGATTTATTGTGAAATTTATCTCTTCAATATCTGATTTGGATATGTCGAAACTAACAAATTAATATCTATAAAGTATAAACTAATGCAACTAGAAGGGTCATTTTCTTTTAATTTTTTTAAATAAATAATATAGTCGCACGGCTATATTCCTATTAAATATAATATACTTAAAGAATATAGTCGCGCGGCTATATTGCAGTTTTTTATTATAAAATAGAATAGTCGCGCAACTATATTGTTTTTGACATATGGCGAAGCGGGTGCTAGGTGTCAGGGAGAAATTGTAGAATAGTACGGATGTACCACGTCAGTGTATGATACTCCCATTCAAATTTTGACACGTGTCTATTTTTGAAAAGAAATTAATTACTTTATTACAGCTGGACTTACTTAACTTTTATCTTTTAAAATAAAATTAGAAAAGTCTTTAAAAAGAAAATTAAAAAATTTTCCAACCCTCCATCTCCAACTCAAAACACCCATAATCCCCAACCTGCGCCACCCTTCTCCCTTGCTCTTCCTGTCGACCCCTTGCATTTCTAAAGCTAATCCATGCTCAAATTCCTAGGGTGGCGTCTGTAGCACCTTTTAGATTATGCTTTAACTTAATCCACATCGGCTGTGCCTTCCATTGGTTTTGTGTTGCAGAGTGAGAGTGTACTAGAGGGTGTGTTCGTTGCAAATTCAATGGTGCAAGTGTGCAAATATGTGTTGTGTTTGGGATTTGTAGGTACTGCCATTGTGATCAGAGCGCATCAATTGGGGGACAATCTTCTTCAATTTGATTTGGCTAATAAAAGACTTGGGTTCAAAATCAGATTCTAAGGTGAATTGTCTGCTGAGCATCCGATTTTGAAGAGGAAGAGCAAGGAGAGGGGTGACACAGGTTCGGGGTTATGGGTGTTTGGGTCGAGGACGAAGGGTTCTTGGAAAATTCTTTCTTTCTTTCTTTTTTATTTAAATTTTTTATTTTAAAAGATCAAAGTTAAGTAAGTCTAGCTATAATAAAGTAATTAATTTCTTTTCAAAAATGAACACGTGTCAAAATTTGAATAGGAACATCATATGTTGACGTAGTACATCTATACTGTTTTATAATTTCTCGGCGCGAGGCGTGTTCTCTTTTTTTTAAAAAAAAATATATAATAATATAGCCGTCTGGCTATACTAGGGGTTTTTACTAATAAAAAGAGTATAGCCGCGCGGCTATACTAATTTTTAAATTATAAATAGTATAGCCGCACGGCTATGCTCGCTGTTTTTTTTTAAATAAAAAGAGTATAGCCGCTAGGCTATACTGCCGTTTTTTATTATAAAGCGAGTATAGCCGCGCGGCTATACTATTTTTGACACATGGCTAATGGCGCTAGCGCCAGGCACGCCAGGTAGGTCCTCTTTTTTTTTTTCTTTTTATAAATAGTATAGCCGCGCGGCTATACTCGGATTTTTTAATAATAAAAATAGTATAGCCGCTTTTTTTGTTAATTGTTTTTCCCCCATTATTTATTTATTTATTTCAACAAAATAAGTTTTATCCAATTGCCTTACCGTTACAAGAGGGGGAGGGAGAGGGAGTTAAGAGGGTTGAGAGACAGCACACAACACCATGGCACACCTGCTCTCTCTCCGTGTGCTTCTCTCTGCGGAGACCAACAGAAGTTCTTTTTCTTCTAAGTCCCTGAAGTTGGATAAGAGAACAAAGACATCCATTTCTGCTCCTAGGAAAGGTGAAATTTTCTGTTCATTTCCATAGAAAATGCTGAGAAAAGAAGAAAAGTATGGATTATGATTTGAGACTCTTGGTAGAAGACAGAGCCTACATTTGCTAGCTTAGTGTGGCGTTCAAAAGTTCTCGTCTTTATTGTTAACTTAGTGGAAACTAGTTTGGGAGTTTGAATTTGGTTCCAAATTGATGCTACAGTGAGTTCTTGATGCTGTCACTCAAAAGTGTGTTACTTTGTAGGTAATTTGAATCCCTCACACAAAACCCAGAAGGTGAATTTGGAGATTTCTCCTCACAGAGCTGGTAATTTTGCACCTCTCTATGTGTGTGTGTGTGTGTCAATGTTTAATGAGTTTTGGATTATGAGGTTTCCTTTATATGCATTTTTTGCTGATTTGCTTAGTGGTTGGTTTAACCGTGCTTATATTTGCACACAAGAGGATGCATATGCCTTAATTTTTTTTTAATGTTAATTCCTTAATGATAATTTGTTTTTGCTTTTGCTCAGTTTCTGCAGTGAGATTGATGAGAATAGAGATGGGAGGTGCTTTTGCTGATCTTCTCAATGAGAAAGGCAAGGGTTCTGGTGCAAATGAGATGGGATATGTAGGAAGAACTCTTGGGTTTCGCACACGGGATTTAGAGGATCGTGATCTTAGATTGGTTATCTCTCTCTTCCTATTATCTAGTTTGTGCACTTTATGTTTGTTTATTAGAATATCACTAGTGAAAGATTTCACTTCAGTATTTGGAACAGGTATAGCTGTGAGTGTGTGTAAGCCAAATATAGCCTAGGTGAAAGTGGGATATGGTTAATATTTTAGTTTCTTGAAGTTATTATTATGATGGGACTGAAGCCTTACTTGAATATTTCTCTCTTTTCTTTTCTTTTGCCATTTTCTTTTAAATTCAACTGTATAGGTCACTGATATTGTTGGAGGTACAATCCGCTGGAAGAGATATCTTGATCATTTGATTAGTTCACTGTGTCATGATGCAAACACATTTACCAGGATGGAACCACTTCTTTTGCAGGTATTTTACACTCACATATTTATTAAATGCACTTTCAAGTTTCAACTGTTTAGGTGTCATGGTGAGTGATGTACAAATTACAACAATATGACCCATTCTTTTATGCAAGTAGCTAGAATCTTTTGCACTTGTCTCACTGTGTAGGAAGGAGTTCCACAGAATGTCTTTAAGTTATGTAGATGTTTTTCTGTAGTTTAATGAAAGATGGACCTATTTTTTAATTGCATCGGTGGTGAGAACTCCAGTTATAGGATATGCAATTAATTATCTAGTTACTTTTAGAAATGTTGGCGATTGTGATTTACTTTCCTAGTGATCAAGTAGCTAATTTTGGTGTTATCTACATGTGTATTTAGATTCTCCGGATTGGATTCTATGAGATTATTAAGCTGGATATGCCACCATATGCTGTTGTAGATGAGGTAATTTTATTTTCTCTTTTCAAATTCTCCTATTTTTCCTCAATCTATTTCGGCTGCTGGAGAGTTTTCCGGAAGCCTCAATTGTCATCTTGATCTTACCATTCTGATAAGGGAGAAATTCTGATTTTGGCCTAAAGATGAGATAGTATTCACCATAAATGGGGTTCAAATAGTTTGGTTGCTCCAAATTTTTGTCAAGTTGGGTTTGACATGTGGTCAATATTGGCTATAGTGCTACTTGAGTCTTTTCCCCGGTTTATGCAACAAGTTCTAAATGTTCTCTTTAACATTGTATGTAATTGTGTTAGTTTTCTAAATCCATAGTTGTTTTAAAAAACTGCAGAATGTGAGGCTTGCAAAAGTTGCCCTTAGACATGGTGCTGGCAACATGGTCAATGCAATTCTCCGGAAGCTTGTTCTTCATATGGTGAGGCATTATTTTAGTTTTATGGTATAATATAATCATGTAATTACATTGACATATTTCTTTAATGTCTTCAAATTTGGGTTTTCAGGAAAATAGCTCTCTTCCTCTACCCAAATTGGAGGGTGATGATCGCACACAAGCACGTGCTCTTGCCACTCTGCACTCTCATCCAGTTGTAAGTTTATAATTGTAATGTTGTTCATACTAATTTTGAATGCTGGTAAAGGATAATCAGGTTCATGGGACGACCATAGGGCTAGAAAATAGAAAGTAATCACCTACTGGTTTGAGGGATTATTGTCAATGATAGATATATTACCACTACAATCCACTCCAAAGCATTCAAAACTGAAAATAATTGCAGATCTCCATGAAACTTAACATTTAATTCTACCTCTGGTGGAATCAAAACTTGAGTAACAAATCGCTGGCCTTGATAGGTTTTTTTTTATCTTCGCCCTTCCTTATTTTCAATGCTTTCATTTTCCAGTGGATGGTAAGGCGGTGGACAAAGCATCTTGGACAAGAAGAAGCAATTAGATTAATGATGTGGAATAACAGCGATCCTAGTTTCAGCTTAAGGTTTCTAGTTTCTTTCCTTTCTGTTTTCCTTCTAGGAACATGAATATCATGATTACTGTTTTCTGGTGCTAATTACAGGGCAAACAGTGGGAAAGGTGTTTCAAGAGCTGACCTAGTGACGAAGCTTGATGTGTTAAAGGTGCTTGATTATCCTTTTCAGTTTCTGGTTTGGTGATGTTGAAGGTTCTTTAAAATGGACCACCCCTCCTCTCTCTCTCTCTCAACACACACACACGCACACACAGAATAACACGCACGAACATATACGTTATTTATGCCTATCATATTTCATTGGCCAAGCCTCTATCCCCAGATGTGCTTGCTAATTTTCTTTTCTTGAACTTCAGGTTCCGCACGAGCTCTCTTTTTATTTGAATGATTTTGTCCGTATGAAAACAGGGTTGCAGGTATGAGTTAAATTTGCAGTTTGTTTCAGTGGGTAAATTTTTTCTGTACAGAGTACCATCCTATTCTGCTATATTTTCTACAGACAATACTTTGAGATGTTATTTTGTATTTTCTTGTTTTGAAGAATAAGTTAAAGTGCAAGCATGTGTACAACTAGCTACTTTTGTTTTATTTTATTTACTATTTTAGAGTTTCTATGGGAAGCTCTGTACTTTTTGGAGAGCTACTAAAGGTCCTAACTACCTAAATTTTGCTGATTCAGATGGTCATACAAGCTGGTCTATTGAAAGAAGGTTTATGCTCAGTTCAGGATGAGAGTGCAGGTCAGTTTCCTCTTGATTTTAGTTCAAGCAAGAGTACTTGAGTAATTGGTAGATTGGTTTAACAATCAAATTGTTTTTGTTTTACACATTTTCAGTTTTTTCCTTGTTTTATTATATTGTTTTTGTTTTCCAAGCATGCGCCACTTGCCTATCAAATGATTTCTTGAAAGAATAACATTTGTCCATGCTTTCATGTATGCATAGGAAAATTTATGCGTTCTGCTTGAGCTGTATTCTACTTTTTTGGAACTCTGTCTGAATACAGAAATCCAATATATTTTTCCAATTCTATGTTGTTGGAATATTGGTATCTCCTCAAATTCTATAGTGCAATCTTGTTGCAGGTCTGGTAGTTTCTGTTGTAGATCCTCAACCGGGTGAAAGCATTGTTGATTGTTGTGCTGCTCCTGGAGGAAAGACTCTTTACATGGCATCCCTTTTGAGTGGCCAAGGTATCCATCATCTGTATTATAACTTTTTGTGTAAGAAAATATAGAAGTCTTATTCTTATATTGATAAATTTAATCTTGAAATGATGACGATGTTATCTGATTTTCTTTTACTATTGATGTTGAGAACCGATAACTAATGGGAGAGCTTTACCATTGGATTTCAGGTATGGTACATGCAGTTGACATAAATGAAGGCCGGTTGAGAATCCTCAAAGAGACGGCTAAGTTGCACCAAGTAGATGGTGTCATCACCACTATCCATGCAGATATCCGTACTTTTTCTGTAAGTCATCAAACCTTGTACAGAGTTGTTTTTGGGGCATGAAATTTCTTATATGTTCCTTATCTTTTTCTCCAGGACAATAATACTATGAAGTGTGATAAAGTTCTGTTGGATGCTCCATGCTCTGGATTGGGTGTTCTCTCCAAGGTGATTGTATAAGAATCACATGTACTTTTGTTTTTGTTCCAATTATATATATATATATATATATAATTTATTTGATGCTATTTTCCCTTTTGAATTTTGAAGAGAGCAGACTTGCGTTGGAACAGGAAATTAGAGGATATGGAGCAGCTTAAGAATTTGCAGGATGAGCTCCTTGATGCAGCTTCCCTGTAATACCAAATCCTCTCTCTTTCTCTCTCTCAACTCACATCTTATTCAACATTATGAAGCTTCTTTTCTAGTTGAAAAATTCTAAAACTCCAGAATTTATGTTAGTTGTCTCCCCCACCCAAAAAAGAAAAAAGAGAAGAAAAAAAAGATGTGAAAATGAACCTAATGCACTTGAGGTTCAACAATTCCCAGTTTTGCACTTCAACTGCGATGCTTTTACTCATAATAGATTTGAAACATGTTCATAAAATCAGAATAATATTTTGATCGATTCAAGGTCTAAAATCTTCAAGTCGTGAACTCCTTTTACCCTGATCAATGAAGTGATCTGTCATAAATAATGGAGATGAAAATCGTGAATAAGGAACTACAACCACCACCTCCCCTTTTTCTTGGATTTTGGCAGTCGTGGTTTGTGCATAAGAACATAAGTTTCTTGTCAATTGTATTTTTCCTTTTTAATTTTACCTCAAGTGTTAAAGGTTTAATGTGCATTTACAGATTGGTCAAGCCTGGTGGAGTTTTAGTATACAGTACCTGCTCTATAGATCCGGAAGAGAATGAAGAGAGGATAGCTGCATTTCTTCTCAGGCATCCAGTAAGGGCTACAACCTGATTTTTCTTTCAGCGCTTTACTCCTTTTTATTATTATTATTATTATTATTTTCAGCTTATGCCCTTTTGAGGGTGAGGAACTGTTTCATAGTTTTTGCTTATCAAAAAGATGTGACTGTTTTTGAGTTCCAAGCCGAAATTTTTGCATATTCTCTTTGGAGCTTGGCTATACAAAAGATGATGCTTACAAGTTACCTAGTACAAAATTAATGTTCTGTTAAAGTGTTGAGTGTCATGTTCATTAAAACAAAAAAATTGGCTGCCCCAAGTCCAGCAGGTCTTTTCGACTTAGCTTTCCTAAATACTAGATTGAAAAAAATGGAAACTTTTGCACAGTTGGTGACAGTGCTCTATTCATAGAGCACTGTGTACATCCGTGTGTGGTACTGCACAGTTGTAAATGTATTCTTGTGCATCTTTGTTTTCTTTATTTACAATGTTATTCCTGGGGTTTCAGGATTTTTGCATAGATCCTATTGGCAGATATGTTCCACCTGATTTTGTAACTGAGCATGGTTTCTATTTCTCCAACCCTGTAAAGCATTTCCTTGACGGGGCATTTGCTGCTCGTTTAAGCCGAGCTATATAACTGTAAGTAAAGCAAACCTTTCAACTTTAATTGGTTAGTGCATCTGGAAGTCCACTTCAATGAAAAATTATGTCACTAACCACATAAAACTTTTGCAGGTTTATTTGAGATAATTTCCTCTGAACAAGAAACCCTGAGAACTCAATTTGTGTTCTTAATTTTCCTGAGCTGGGGTCAGGTTCTGGAAATATGTTCAAACAAGTTTTACATTTCTTTGGGGCAAGTTGCGACTGGGAGAGTAAAATACTGTTGCCGGGGAAAAGAACTGAATCGGCCACTATAAGATCTGTGGGCACAGCAAAGGTCATTTGCATGGAGGATAACCTTCATATATGCTAGGGAGCTGGGTTTCACTGATTCTGAATTTGGGTGATGACATATGAGAGCTGCAGCTGCTAGAGAGCTCAACCAAATGATGAGATGAGGATTCAAATATTGGCTGTGCAGGAGGCAGTGTGGAAAAGTGTGTGCATATGGACGAGTCAGCAGCAAAATCATCACAGAACATTTGAAGGATTGGTTAATTCAATGTTTTGAGAAGTAACATTCATTCTCTTTTGTTCTTCTTGGCTTTTGGGCTATTTTAATGCACTTTTGGTCACGACCAATATGCACGATCAAGTTGTTGAAAGGCTTACTGGCTTAGGCAAATTGGATTTTAAATAAAATTATATTATATAAGGCTTAATTATCGATGTGCCCCTGTGCTTTATCGAAAATCCCGCTTTACCCCTTACAATTAAAACTGGGTCATTATGCACTATGTGCTTTAATTTTGCGTCCCCCATTCTGTTAATTTAGTCAATAAGACAACTGTTAACATGATGACGTGGCAAAGGCTTTATAATAATTTTAGTATTTAAAAGTTTTAAAATTCAAATTAAATATAAAAAATAGTTAAAGAACAAAATAGCAACAAAAAATCAAAAACAGTGTTCGACAAAAATAAAATAAAATAAAAAATAGTAAAAACAAAATCAAACAAAGCCCAGAAAACCCCATCCTCATCATCTTCCCCAATCCCGATCTCATTTTCCCCAACCACCATTCCCACCACCTAGATTCACCACATCCCGCACTTTTCCTAGACACGACGCACCCAGATCCACCCCCTGCTCCTCTCTGATCTCTCTCTCTCTCTCCCTCCACCAGATCTGACCAGCCAATGGAGGCGAGGCCAGATGGGAGGTTGGGTAGGGGATTTGTGTTGGTGATGGGTGTTGGGAGGTTGGGTTATTTTTTAATATTTTATTTGAATTTAGACAAAAAAAATATTTTATTTGAAATTTAAAACTTGTAAATGCTAAAATTACTAAAAAGCCATTGCCACGTCATCAAGTTAACTGTCTTAATGACTAAATTAACGGAATGGGGCAACGAGGGATGTGAAACTAAAGCACAGGGTGCATAATGACCCAGTTTAAATTATAGGGGGGCAAAGTGAGATTTTCGGTAAAGCACAGGGGGCACATCAATAATTAAGCCTTTTTTTTTTTGTACTCAACATACTTAATTTAACTTTCTCAAATTGAAACACTAAAACTTTTATGATTTTGATTTGTAATTGTCGTTGCATGCTAATTGATTATGAATTTCAGTTCTAAATATTATACATGTTAGTTTTATAAATATTATACATATACTTTTTTTTGTCAGTGAGTAGGGAGGGACCAACCTAAAAATCGTGCGTCTTGTGAGTGGCACCACTTGCACCATCCCAGGAATGGCTTTGCTTGTGACAAGGATAATATTTTGAACATAATACGAATTTGATCCGATATGAATTTTTTAAATTTTTTAATCAACGATTCATTATGGTAAATAATGAATTAACATGATTTTAAAAAATTAGGGCTAGACTTGGGTCTTCTGTTGGACCAACCTCTAGTTTAGGTTGTGGGCCCTTTTTCTCTTGAGCCCAAACTTCCCTTGGGAAGTTGGGCCTTGTTCTATAGCATCCTAGTTGGGCCTACCCCACCCCACGACGTCGTTTAGCCACTTCATCTTCAACCTTGGGTTGAAAACTCTCTCTCTGCGTAAACCCCGAAGGCCGAAAACTCAGACAATGCTCACACAATGAACACTCACCGCCCCGTGAGGGCTCTATCAAGTGCGCTGTCACGTGCCCTATCCAACTCCTCATCGTCCGTACAACCTTCATCGACCTTCCCTCTGAAAAACGTAACGAAGTCGAACTTCGAGCCAGCTCTAGCCGAGCTGCGCCGCCATGTCGCCGCCGCCGACTTCGTGGCCATCGATCTTGAGATGACCGGCATCACCAGCGCGCCTTGGCGCGACTCGCTGGAGTTCGACCGAGCCGACGTCTGCTACCTAAAGGTCAAGGACTCGGCCGAGAAGTTCGCTGTGCTTCAGTTCGGCGTTTGCCCCTTTCGATGGGACTCTTCCAAGCAGTCCTTCATTGCTCATCCGTACGTGCCATTGTTCTTTCTTTTTTCTTTTTCTTTTTTGTTCGAAGCCATTTATCTTTCTTTTTAGTTGTTAGTTTGTCCTCTGTTTGGCTGCCTAGAAAATGGGGAAGTAAGAAAAGAACAGAAATTTAGGGATAGTACATGAGTTTCTTGTTAATGGCACATTGACTTTTCACTAGTTTGCTGAGAAATTGCTGGGAGAGGACACAATTTTGATTTTGAGTGTTTTTCTCTGGTGTTTGGAGTGAAAAGCTCCCTTTTTGAAGTTTTTATTTTATTTTTTTAAATGCAGGTAAATTTAAATTACAAAAAGAAAAAAAGAAAAAAAAAAGAGATTGGTTTGAGTGAAATTGCTTACATTCCTGGTTTATACATGTGTTTGTTGTATCAAAACCTTTAGTTGTGTGGATGTTAAGCTTTGTTTTGTGTAGTTTGAAGCAGATGCAAAAGCACATTCATCTGAGATGAAATGATTTTGTGTAACGAAGCTGCCCCATTGTAAATCTTTTATTTAGTTTTTATTGTTTAACAAAATATGTACTCTGGCAGGCACAATTTCTATATTTTTCCGCGTCAAGAGATTTCGGCCACAAACCCCGCTTATGAGTTCCTATGCCAGACTACATCAATTGATTTCTTAGCTAAATACCAGTTCGATTTCAATATCTGCATACATGAAGGTAGTGCAATTGTTTTACTGTTATATGAAGTAATGATTAAGAATTTTTATCAGGTGTGGCTCGTATTTCATCTAGTTTTTTTTAAAGATGCTCTCAGTTTGTAAAATAGGACTGTTGTACAATATCAGGAATATCTTATTTATCCAAAGGACAGGAAATTGAGGCACTAAGACATTTGGGTTTGGCATATGAGGATGAATTATTGGCTAAATGGTCAAACTTGAAAGAACCTGTGCACGTGCCAGTGGTCAAGATGGCTGACACTCTCTTCACTGAACGGATGAAGAACATATTCACCGAATGGCGTGATGGGTTGTTGAGAAATAGTAATGGAGAACTCCAATTTCAGGGAAACTCAAATGACTCCCAACAACAGTTACGGACCATTTTCTTTAAGATGCGTCCTGCTCTTAGTCTGAGTGGATTCACTTCTCATCAGCTTAGGTTGATTCAGTTGGTAATTTTTTTGCATTTTAATTTTCTACCATTAGATTTTTATTCGTGACAAATTAATCTTGGATATGTGGTCCAGAACATCATTCCTATGCATTCTTGGGTAATTTCCTCAAATGAGTCAAACTTACTCAAAGGAAGTTTTATTCATTTGAGGAAACCTGGTTTCCAATTTTGTTGTTCCAATATTTTCTTGTACTTTTTGTGATTATGCTGAGATGGATTCTATGTGGATGTAAATAACATGGTTTCTTCTCAGTCATGGTTTTATTGGGCTGAATATTAAAATGAAATCATGCAGGTCATCAGAAGGCATTTCCAAGATCTTGCTTATGTTCAGATAAATGGTGAAAAGACCTGTCAGCAGCAACTAGTTGTGCGTACAGATTCCAAGGATGACAGGGAGTCACTTATGGTAAGTAATTTGTTTCCTCCAGGTAGATCTGCAGTAAACTTTCCAAAATGTGGAAGATTAGTTAGCATGTTTACTTTGTGAAATAGTTTTCAGACTTTCAGTTATTAGAATTTCAGTTTTTTTCTCCTTCTTTTTAAAGAGAGGTCTTGGTGGTTCAAAACAAATGACAATGTTCATTAAAATTACTCTCAAGGGATAGATTTGGCATTTATGTATACGTTCTTTTTTTTTCAAAATACTTATATGGGAGCATGTTTGTGCTGAAAGTGCAATAGGGAGAACAGAAAATATCACAAAAGGACACATCTGGGTTTGTTATCATGTGAATTTTAAAATTTTCTGTATGCAAACCTTTTGCAGAAAGAGGTGAAGGATGAGCATTGTAGACAGGCAGAGGTGAAGGTTCAAGCTGCAGTTGGGTTTCGTCACGTTATTGACCTTCTTTCATCAGAGCAGAAATTGATTGTTGGTCACAATTGCTTTCTTGGTATAAATATCTGTGCTAGTGTCATAAACAGTTTAATTTGATTTTGTACATTGCTAAGACGTCTTCTTGCTGTCATACAGATATTGCACATATATACAGCAAATTTGTAGGTCCTCTTCCTTCTACTGCTGAAGAATTTGTCTCTTCTGTTAACAAGTGCTTTCCGTTTGTCGTTGACACCAAAATGCTCTTGAATGCTAATAATGTGCTTCAGCAACGGATGAAGAAGTCCCAAACATCACTTTCGTCAGCATTTGCCATGTTGTGCCCACAAATTGCTCTTGGGAAGAAAAGCACTGATCTGGCATTCCAATCGTGTGTTAAAGTTGAAGTTCAGGTGGATGATTTGAGGTTTGCTTCTTCCATTATCTGTCCATAATAATAACTTGGAAGTGCCTCATTTATTTGGTGGGTCCTCAATAGTTTTTATTGCCACATTTCGAATGGAAACATAAAAGATAAAGGGTGAAAACTCGAAAGAATAAGGTGAACATTTTGATCTCTCTCGTAGCATAACCAGTAAATATTGAGAAAGATAATCAAAATAATGAATAGTCCTGCCTGTTTAATATACAAAGAAACGGAAAAGCAGAGGAGGCACCTTAGAAATAAGTCTGTCTTATCAAAATTATCTATTTGCAGGTCCTCCAACTGGAATTCTGGAGCCAAACATGAAGCGGGATATGATGCTTTTATGACAGGCTGTGTGTTTGCTCAGACGTGCAGTTATCTAGGGATTGATTTTCAGGCGTTTTTGCCATCTGAACATTTAGCCCACAATGAGAAGCTGCAGAAGCACATCAACCTTCTATACCTTAGTTGGGGTAATAGAGACATTATTGATTTAACCAGTGGTAAGAAGAATGCAGTATCTTTGGGGTATACTAACCACAAAAAGAGGTACCCAGAGATTTTGTTTGAAAACATTGCTTTAATCTGGGGATTCCCATCAAAACTCAAGGCACGGGACATACGAGAATGCATCTCAAAAGTCTTTGGCCCGACATCTGTCACGTCCATCTACCACTTGGATGAAACTGCGGTATTTGTTCAGTTTAACAAGGAAAAATTTGTCTCTGAATTTCTTATTTTGAAGGAAACTTTAGAGAGAAGTGATGGTCCGGTCTCAGTTTTGCATCCTCTTGCTGGACTTTTGGAAGGTGGAAATACCCAAGCTGCTAATTATGAAACTTACAAAGACATTTGCAGTTCACCCAGCTCAAAGATCTTGTTTGCGGATCAGGCAGACGCAGTTGGTACTAAATGGAAAAATAAATTGATTGAATCTAAGGCAGCAATGGAGAGCCTAGAACACGAGAGCTTCGGTGAAAAAAATGAAGTGAATCCTGCTTTTGTGTTTTGCTGACTCAATTACTCAAACTAATTGATACAGATTCTACTTATTGAGATTTTTGTATACTATTAGGAATGTGACATTAGGAAGAAAACAAATGTAATTGTATGTGCTAAAATGGATATTTTTTTGAAAGCCAAGTAATTATAGGTATGAGTGATTTGATTTTCATTGCTGTTATTTTTGCATCTCAGCTTGGCTTGAAGCCTTTGTATAAAAGCTTCTTTAGGGTTTTTATCAGAAGCTGTACACAAGGTTTAATGTTCAACGTTTTTAACCCTTAAAAGAAATTACAAAACAATTTTACAATGCTTTTAATTTCTTTATTTTTTGTTTATTTATCATGTTCAAACAAGCAACTGTAAATTCAAAGAAAATGAAATGATAATAACTCAAACATGAATGCAGAATTTTTTTCATCACAGAGAGTCATCAAGCCAAGCCACTAGCCATATACCAAATCATCAACCTAACGACCCTGCATGTCCTCCACGTGTCATCATTCAACGGTCAAGATATTCTCCAGTCACGAAAACCGTGCCCCTCCTCTCTTGCATCACGCCGCGCGTGATATATGTATTGTATTGGTCAGGTGAGAGAATTGGATCCACCTGACCTGAATAGCCGGTCAACATCCTCCTCACCATTTTTGGTTTACAGTTAAAGAGGTTGCTTTGCTTACACGGTTCTTAATTAAATACACGTCATTTTCTTTATCAACGTCATTTTCTGCTGCTTAATTAAATACACATTTTGAATAATTCTTGGTCACATTAATAATAACTGCGAGTCTGTGATGGTGATGGGTTTTAATAAGGTTTTAATTCAAATTTGTAGAAAGAAACTGCTAAAATTACAACAGATGCATAAATAAATGTGTTCAAAGGACCACTTTAACCTCACTAGCCGGTCAAAGTTCACAAGTCACCGGTTACAGAAAGTGGCAAAAGGTCCCTATAAGAGGAGGTATCCATCAGTAACTGTTCCATTGTGGTAGAGTTTTTAGCTTATACGTATCTCTCACTCTCACAGAGTCTTTGCAGATGAGTTTTTAGCTTATACGTATTTGTTCTGCTTCACTAGTCCTTGTTTCTCAACAGTTATTTTTTGGTGGTTTTGCTTCCTCTTAATTTTTCATGGAAAGGAGAAGAAAGAAAGTGGTAGTTTTCTTTGAGACTTCTCTTAACTTTCTTGTTTTTCATCTCTCTTTATATATACATATATTTGCAACTCTGTTTTGATAAAACTTTCATATTGGTGAGGGATATGTTGATAAAAAAAAAACATCAAGATCATATATGTAATACTTTTTGGGTCAAAAGGCAAGTTTTGATGATTGATTTTTGTATGCATTATCCAAATTCATGGTTTTTCCACTGGCAGGGATGAATGCATGCCTTGTGGCATTGAGGGTGGATGGATGTGAATGTGAATGAGCTGAGAGATCATGTTGACAGAAGAGAGAGAGCACAACCCGCCATTGGCCAAAGAGATCTTTGCCACTGTTGGGAGTGTGCTCTCTCTTCTTCTGTCATCATCTCTTGCATTCCCACATCTGTGATGTTACCAGCACCGTATGATCAGCATCTATCTAACACATATGTAAGGCCTTCTCATGAACATGATATGTGTTAATTTGAATGCAAACTAAAACTTTCTTTCTTCTTGTGGATCTGTAATATTAATTTTATGCAGATGATTCTTTATAAGGTTTCCTTTAAAGGTAAACAGAAGAAAGAGGTAGCAGTTGTCACCAATTGAAGCAAGGATGTGTCAATGTTGTACAAATTATTACTTTTCAAGATGCATGAGCAGAAGTTGGTGATCTCTTATTTACTTTCTGTCCGTAAGTAGAAAATTGCAGCTTACAAGGACATGTCATTTTCTCTCTCTGCAGGCCCTTTGGTGTTGAACCATTTCTTTGTAAAATATTTCCAAATTACTTCAAAAAGTATATATCCCTTCTCTCTGTGCATGTGTAGAAAAAGGAATCAAAGAAAGCAAGCCCTTTGTTTTAAATTGTTTGAATTATTTTTCAGCTCTTGCTCAAATAAGGTCAGTTTACATTATTTTCATAGTGAAGCTGCACAGTCCATCAATTGGCTATGCATTTTGCTAATAATCTTTTGGTTTCTACTAGTACGTAGTACAGATATTGTCATCCATTTTGAGCACCAACATTGAAATGTTCCACAGAAAACCTTGGTTTATGTTGTAAACTGTGACTGCCTTGAAATCGGCACATATTTTCTTTTTGGTTTTCATGACCGACAGTGTGTAGAAGAATGATACAAGAATTATCTGCTGGATTGTGAGGGACTAGAAAGTGCCATACTCCTGGCTTATCCTCTATGTGAAGGGAACATGAAAAGCCTGTAACGTTTTATGAGGAAAGATCGGAGCACCAGCAGAAACCAGGATCGGAGAGGGAGATCACAGAAAAGGCTAATTATGAGAATTCAGTGAAATAATATGGAGCTCCATGCTTGGTGGCACAATTCAATTCCAGAGGAGAAGTATAATATACATAGTTTTGATTCAACATTGTTCCAAGCCCTCCTACCTAGACTCTGGCAATGGAGGAAATGTTACTTGTAGAACGTTCTGCTTTGGCTTTGAATTGCACAGAGTTGTTATATGTACATCATGTTGACGTGAGTTAACCTACTAAATCATTTACTTCCTTGTTTTATATAGTTGACACATCCTTGTATAATTAGGAGATATTCTCCTAATTAATTACTGTATCTATTTTCTTGTAAAGCACCTTTGTAAACTCCTATATATACCTCCTTATGGAGAAGAATACAATTAACCTAAAGTATTCAAACCATATTCATATTTTAGCATGGTATTAGAGTAATCGATCCTAGATTGTCTCTAAGCCCTCAAATCATACCCACAAATTCAAACACAAACCTTAAATCAAATTCCTTAAATCCAAATTCCTCAAATCCAAATACTAAACTCTCAAATCAAAGCCTCTTATCAAACTCCCTAAACACATACAGTGGCAGAGCTAGAAGCTAATATGTGGGGGGACTAGTACTATAAAGTCAAGATTATATAGAGTTATATTTTAACTAATATTGCATATGATGCTTAAGAAATAATGGGGTTTTCAAGGAAGTTTGGGGGGGCCACGGCCATGGCAGGCCTGTATGTGGCTTCGCCCCTGAACACATACCTTTATCTTACCCTCAAATCGTTCCGCTGCAATGAGCGACGTCTCGCTACCGTGCAACAAAGGATCTTCCACCTCAACACCTCAAATCGTTACTATTCAAAGTGACAACTCCCCGCTCCCTGCCGACGTCACCCTGATTGAGACCAATTATGCCTCATGGTCTCAAGTCATGGAGATGCGCATTGCTGCCTGCGAAAAATTGGGTTACCTAACCGGTGACACGCCAAAGCCTCCTGAGCTCTCGTCCACCTACAACAAATGGTGTACCGAGAACTTTTGGGTCAAGGGGTGGTTAATTGACTCCATGTCCCCCGTCTTGATGAGTCGTTTCATTCGGTTAAGTACCGCCAAAGAAATCTGGGCAGCCGTCAAGAAGACCTACTATGATGGTGGCGATGAAACTTATCTTTTCGATCTCAACAAATGCGCGTTCACTATTAAACATAATGGTGCACCCGTTCATAAATACTATAGCCAGCTGCATAGCATCTTTCAAGAAATTGACTGATGGACACATAATTAATAGTTTTCTTACTCCTAAATTATAATTCTTAGTATTATATTTAATTTAGTTTGGGTTATTTGTTGTGTTTTTGCACATTAGGAAATATTGGGTTCTATTAATTAAATAATTGGAATATTAAAACATTGGGCATTACATTATTTTATTATTTTCTTATTAGTGCAGGGATATAAAATCGGAGGTGGGATCTTGAAATAAAAAGAGCACTTGGCATCAAGGAATCACAAAGAGGGATTGTGTTATTACAAGTATGTGGGGCAGCCAACTTAAATCAATTTGATGAGTCTTATGGCTAAAGCTGCAGCACCGGCCGACAAAGACACAAACAAAAAAAGGAATCAATTACTGTAGTCGGCAAATCTCTAGCAAAAAGGAAAGAATTTGGAGATTCTTTAATGTGGGTTTTCACCTTCCTATTCAATTGAGAGTTTAGCTTTGAGGAGGTGGCTTTGGCGTGTAGAGCAAAGAAACTGGTGGCCTTATCATTGAGCTATAAGAGGAACGACAAGGAGGAGATTCGGGAGGGCTGCGAGGTGACTGGGACGAGAAAGCAGAGAGCATCAGTTTTTGGTTTTTTCCAGCCTTATTTCTTTGCAATTTTCTTTTCTATAACTATCATGAATTCGTGTTTCATGGGGTTCTAAACTCTTAGCTAAGGCTAAGAGGAAGCCCTAATTATGATTACTCTATGGATTTGGTTGCTCAATTTATACAAATTTTCAGGATGATGAAGAATTTTCATTCACTAAATTTAATTGCAATTTCATACTTGGTTTTTGTGCTTGATCATAGCCTGTGATTTGGGTATTGGAATTGTTTGCATATGAATTTATATCTGACCATGATTAAATTCTATGGGTGTTTGTGAATGAAAATCATGAACTTGGTACTTTGTTCTGATCGTAGACGAGTGCTTAGTTTGTGTGACCTTTTCGTAAAATTAACTATTTGTTTGACGTGACCAAGTTGATAAGTAGTTAATTTGTTTCTCACTATGCTTCATTGAATTCCTATATGTTTGTGTATGCTTGACCATTGATATATGGACATTAGGAGTTATTTGAGTTTAAGCCAAAACAAGGAAAAATTCATATCTTTTTGAGAAATTAATTGCATGTGTACCGGACCATGGACATGTGTGTGAGAGTCGTCTTCAGTAGCCCGATAATTTGTGAGTTAGCAATTAAGTTCGAGAGTATGATTATTAGTGGTGGAATCGATGCCTTAGTGTTTTCTCTCATTGGATTTTCTCTTTAATATTTTCTGTTAAATTGGTTTAGTTAATATAAGTTTCATCACCCAAAACAACATTTGTTGGATTAGTTAAGTAATAATTTTAAGATTAGGTTGTCATATTCAGTCTCTATGGGTACGATCTCGTTCTTGCATATCTTCTCTACAATTGATTCGTGCGCTTGCGAGTAAAATTTGGTTTAAATTAATCTAGTAATTAGGTTGGTTTAAATTCACATCATTGACCATCGGAGTCCCATCCGCATGCACTGGACGCCGACGTGATTGAGTGCCAGACAGAACTGGATCGTCTTCGTGTTCACCTTTTTCTTGCCGGTATTGACCTTGAGTTTGATCAAGTCCAGGGGAAATCCTACGCAAAGATCCTAAATTAGACCTTGATCAAACCTTTGCCTATGTTCATCGTGAAGCTCAACAGAGAATGACCATGACTGGTGCTCAGGAATCTTCTGTCATGGTCACTCAATGTCAAAAGGGGCCCTAGACTTCTACCGGTGGCTCTTCTCAGAATAAGGCCTCTGGATCTCGTGCGGAGAAGAAGTGCACCCACTGTGGAGGAGACAAACATACCTGTACTGGCTGTTACGAACTAATTGGGTACCATGATTGGTGGGACCACTCCAAAGCTCCCCGCAAGAATATGAGCAAATCACTCAACACATCTTCCGAATCAGACCTTGTAAGTCCTGTTATTTCAGCTACGCCGGCTCCATCATCTGCCTCTATAGCCACAACAAGTACCAAATGTTACGTTTTAAATACTTCATCTAAGAAAAACACATGGATCATTGACTCATGAGCAATTGACCACATGACATTTGATCCTTGAAAAATTGCCTCTCATACACCGTCTCCTCAATCGATGGTGTCTAATGCTAATGGTACCCCCTCCCCCGTGATTGGGGAGGGTTCTCTCTCTCTTTCCGACTCCCTCAATTTGGATTATGTGTTGATTCTTCCATCCTTGCACCATAATCTTTTATATGTTGCCCAAATTACTACGGCTTTGGATTGCACTGTAACCTTTTGGCCAACTCATTGTGTTTTTCAGGACATTCTCAGCAGCAAGAAGATTGGTTGTGGTACTAGGAAGGGCAAACTCTACTACCTAGACTTGGCGCCTGATAGTAAAGCAAGAGTCGGTCAAGCTTGCAATATTGAGGGAGCTGGTGTTGAGAAATAAACTGACGAAGTATGGTTATGGCATAGGCATCTTGGACATGCTTCGTTTGGATATTTACAGAAGTTATTTCCATCCTTATTCACTAGTTTAGATATTTCAAGTTTTAAGTGTGACATTTGTGAACTGGTCAACAGCCATCATGTTCCTTTTCCCTTAAGTTCAAATAAAAGTTTGGTTCCGTTTTCTCTTGTTTATTCTGATGTTTGGGGACCTGTTAAAATTGCCACTCCGGCGGAGTTCGATGGTTTGTCACGTTTATAGATGATTGCACATGTATTACTTGAGTTTCTCTTCTCAAAACTAAAAGGGAAGTCGGTTTAAAGTTTCAACAGTTCCATAAAATGATGGAAACACAGTTTCATGCCCAAATCCAAGTTCTTCGTTCTGACAATTACGAAGAATTTCTCAACCATGATCTTAACAAGTTCTTATAGGATTATGGCATCATACATCAAAGCTCGTGCCCATACACTCCTCAACAAAATTGGGTGGCTGAATGAAAGAATAGACATTTATTAGAAGTAGCTTGTGCCTCTCTCTTTGATGCCAATATGCCTCAGTCATTTTGGGGAGAGGTTGTCCTCTCTACAGCTTACCTTATCAATCGGATTCGCTCTAGTATCTTGAATTTCCAAACACCACTTCAAACACTTCACCACCATATCCAAATATCTCTCAACCCCAACCTTGAACCATGAATTTTCGGCTGTGTCATATTTGTACATTTACATGATCACTAATGAAGTAAATTGGATCCACGAGCAGAAAAATGTGTTTTCATTGGCTATGCTCCTCATCAGAAAGGCTACCGATGTTGTCACCATTCAAGTCATAAGGTATATACCTCCATGGATCTAGTGTTACGTGAACACGACATATATTTTTCAGCTGCACATGAGGAGAATCTAGAATCAAACACTTCGAAGATTCTAGAGTTTTTTTTCAGCATGAAGAGTTTTGGCCTCCTTTTATTCCTTCACGGGCGGAGCTTGTGGTTTAAAATGACCGGTCGACTCCACGCTGCCAAAATCAGGATGAGGAAATTGAACTGTTTTATGAGATTTTGCCTGCTCCGGACCTGCCTTCAACTCTAGTACCACACCAATCACCTGCTGAGGAAGTCATTCAGGTAACATCTCCTCTTGAAACTTATAACACTAATAAAACATACCATGATGATTTGATTTCAGAAAGCATAAAGGATACAGATACCCATATATATCGGCTTCAGAAAGGAAGAACCATAGTAAACCTCGAGTACAGTATGAAACAAATCTTAAAGCCAAGGGGAAATATTTCATCAATAATTATATATCTCTAAGCAGATGATCAAAGTCACATGTACACTTTGTGAAGCAGTTGGCCGATATATTTGTCCTAAATAGTGTGAATGAAGCACTAGAAGACTCAAAATGAAAACAAGCCATGAGTGAAGAAACGCGAGCCCTCCAGAAGAATGCCACATGGGAGCTTGTGCATTTATCTCACGGAAAGAAGACAGTGGGATACAAGTTGATCTATACTGTAAAACTCAAAGCAGATGGATCCATTGAAAGATATAAAGCTAGATTGGTGGCGAAGGGGTATACATAGAGGTATGGGGTAGACTATCAGGAGACCTTTGCCCCAATAGCCAAGATCAACACTATCAGAGTCCTACTGTCTCTAGCAGCAAATCTAGATTGGCCACTACATCAGTTTGAAGTTAAAAATGCCTTCTTACATGGAGACTTGGAAGAAGAGGTATACATGGATTTACCACCAGGATGTAAGTCAAGTTTGCAAGCTCAGAAAGTCATTATATGGGTTAAAACAATCTCACAGGGCATGGTTTGTCAGATTTACTAAGTCCATGAAGAATTTTGGATACACTCAAAGTAATTCAGACCACACCCTATTCTTGAAGTGTGATGGAGGAAAAATCATTGCATTACTTGTTTATGTGGATGAAATGATCGTAATTGGGAACGATACAAGACAGCAACAGAAGCTACACAAGTATTTGTCTTAGGAATTTGAGATGAAGGATTTAGGTGCTCTGAAATACTTCCTCGGAATTGAAGTAGCAAGGTCAAAAATTGATATATTTATGTCTCAAAGGAAGTATGTGATGGATCTACTCTCTGAAACATGAATGCTTGTATGTAAGCCTGCTGACACACTCATTGAGATGAATCACAAGTTGTGTGAAGACATGGACCAGTTGCCAACCAATAAGAAACAATACTAGCGCTTTGTTGGAAGGTTGATATATTTGGCACACACAAGATCAGATATTGCATATGATGTGAGTGTAATTAGTCAGTTTATGCATTCACCTAGTGTTTCTCATAGGAATGCATTAATTGGATCTTATGATACTTAAAGTTAGCCTCTGGAAAATTATTAATGTTCTCAAAGAATGGAAATCTTGAAGTTTTTGCATATACAGTTACTGATTAGGCTGGTTCCATTACAGATAAACCCTTTACATCGGGTTACTTTACATTCGTTGGAGGTAACCTAGTCACTTGGCGGAGTAAAAAACAAAATGTGGTTGCTCGGTCGAGTGCAGAAGTAGAGTATTGAGGAATGGCTCAATGAGTTTGTGAATTATTGTGGATCAGAGGACTCTTGACAGAATTGGGTTTTAAAACCAGAAAGCTAATGGAGTTACATTGTGATAACAAGTCAGCTATCGATATTGCTCGTAATCCAATTCAACATGATCGAACTAAACATGTTGAGGTGGATAGACATTTCATCAAAAAAATTTGAAACAAGATCATTTGTCTACCCTTTGTAAAATCAGAAGATCAATTAGCCGATGTCTTAACAAAAGCTATCTGTGGACGATTGTTTTGTGAATCACTTACCAAGTTGAGCATTGGTGACGTGTATGACCAACTTGAGGAGGAGTGTTGACGTGAGTTAACCTATTAAATCAAGGAGATTTATTTCCTATGTTAATTAGGTGATTTACTTCTTTGTTTTATATAGTTGACACATCCTTGTATAATTAGGAGATATTCTCCTAATTAATTATTGTATCTATTTCCTTGTAAAGCACCCTTGTAAACTTTTATATATCTCCTTATGGAGAAGAATACAATTAAGCTAAAGTATTCAAACCATATTCATATCTTGGCACATCAATCTTGGAGAAGGCGTTTATACCCTTCCGAATTATGAAAGTTGAAAACAAATTGAATTGGCTTAAGAAAAGATGAAGGAATTTCGTGCAAATTCCCTTCCTCTTTCTATGTTTACATACGATGCCAACCGGCCATCCGAACCTAGGACAACTAGAGTTTGCATGGATGGTGTTTTTTTTGATGTAAGAAAGAGGATTGTGTTTTATGGAATTCAGAATTGCATGGATGGTGCTTATACGTATTTGTTCTGCTTCATTAGTCCTTCTTTCCCAACATTTCTCTTTTATTTTTTTGGTGGTTTTCCTTTCCTATTAAATTCATGGAAAGGAGAAGAAAAAGAGTGGCAGTTTTCCATATTGAAGACAAAATTGATGAACCCCATAAGGGTCAAACACTCTTTGAGCCTTCTCTTAACTTTCTTGTTTTTCGTCTCTACATGCAACTCTGTTTTGATAAAACCTTCATATTGGTGACGGATATTTGTTGCCCTGATGAAAAAAAATCAAGATCATTGTAATACTTTTTGGGTCAAGAGGCAAGTTTTTATGATTGATTATCTATCTGTTATATATATAGCCTTTATGTATGCATTATCCTAATATCGTGCTAAAACAAATTCATGGTTTTTCCACTGGCAGGGATGAATGCATGAGAGATCATGTTGACAGAACAGAAGAGAGGGAGAGCACAACCCGCCTTTGCCAATTGGTACTGGGAGTGTGCTCTCTTCGTCTGTCAATGTCATCATCTCTTGTATTCCCACATCTGTAATCTTACCAGCACCGTCTGATCTGCATCTCACACATATGTAAGGTCTTCTCATCAAACCAAAACTTTCTTTTGTCTTGTAGATCTGTATATTAATTTTATGCAGATGATTCTTTATAAGTTTTCTTAAAGGTAAACAGAAGAAAGAGGTAGCAGTGGTCACCAGTTGAAGCAAGTATGTGTCAATTTTGTACAAACTATTACTTTTCAAGATGTATGAGCAGAAGTTGGTGATCTCTTATTTACTTTCTGTCCTTAAGTAGAAAATTTCAGTTTACTAGGACATGTCTTTTTCTCTTGCTGCAGGCCCTTTGGTGTTGAACCATCTCTTTATAAAGTATTTCCAAAGTACTTAAAAAAGTATATATCCCTACTCCCGTAGCATTTCTTTCTCTCTGTGCATGTGTAGAGAAAAGGAATCAAAGAAAGCAAGCAAGCCCTTCTTTTAAATTTTTTGAATTATTTTTTAGCTCTTTCAAATAAGGTCATTATGTATTTTTCATAATTGGCTATGCATTTTGCTAATAGTGTCATCCATTTTGAGAGGATACCACCTGTACAACATGGAAATGTTCCAAAGAAAACCTTGGTTTATGTTATAAACTATGACTGCCTTGAAATCGGCACATATTTCCTTTTGTTTTTCATGACCTACGATGTGAGGAACTTGATAAGTGCCATACTCCTGGCTCATCCTCTATGTGAAGGGAACATGAAAAGCCTGTAACGTTTTGCGAAGAAAGATTGGAGCACCAGCAGAAACCAGGATAGGAGAGGGAGATCACATAGAAGGCTTATGAGAATTCACTGAAATGTGGAGCTCCATGCTTGGTGGCACAATTCAATTCCATGGGAGAAGTATAATTTTGCAGAGTTTTGATTCAACATTGCTACTACAAGCCCTGCTACCTAGAGTTTGGCAATATGGAGGAACCAATATCTCTTTAGTGTGTTCCGCTTTGGTTTGAATTAGGATTCTGTCAGTTTCTAATTATTGTGCTGATTTAGACTAGAATTCTCATAAGAACTAATCCAAACTTCTTACTTCTATGCTTCTGTACCAGTTTGAATTTACTTTATAACAGGGATTGATAGGAGTTAAAGGGGTTAGAATTTGTTTCCCCTTTTCTTGAAAGCCGCTTTACACATAGATTCTTAGGCCATTATCCGAAAGTTCTAACTAAAATGAGGGGAAGAAAGCAATGTAATCCAAAGATTTTCAGGTAGTCTTATCCAAATAATTCTTGCAACTAATGACAGTGTCAAACCAAAGTGAAGAGATGTTCCCCCAGAGCTATAGGCAAGTTACAGAAACTACTGAAAAAAACAGAAAATCATAAAACTAATAAGATTGAATAGTATAGAAATCATTTCTGTGTACATTCAACTCTTAAACCAGTTACAAATCTTTCAACTACAAAGAAAATCGATCACAAGAGATGTTACTTGAACGAGTCATTACAATTGAAATATTCAAGCAAGCTTCTTTTGTCCTGATAAAGCAGAGACCACACAGTTCAATAGATAGCTTTGAACTCAGGCCAGTGAACTCTACAGTCTCTAATCTTCAAATTACAGGATAAAAAAAAGCAGTGGTAAAAAGTAAAGAATAAAAGAATTCATCTATCTATAAACTATGCAATCTGCATATATTGCCTAATAAACCATGAAACCTATTTCAGTTAATAATGATCTCACACATAGAGCTGGTGGGGCTGCTGCTTTCTTCACAATCTGAAACAATGTCATCAATAGACAAAGGCAATCCACTAGAAAAACTGAGACTTGGTTTCACCCTTGGCACGCCTAGAGGTTCTGCCTCATTACTCAGGATTTGTAAAACTCTCCTCATTGTAGGCCTCTCTGCACTATCTGGATTAGCACAACTTAAACCCACAAGTAACAGCTTCCTCATTTCTTCCACTTTAAACTCCCCATTCAACCTCTTGTCAGCTGCTTCGATAATCCTTCCTTCCGAGTGCAGTCCCCAAACCCAATCCACCAAATTCACCATTTTGAGACTGCCTGGTTCTCTCTCTATTGGTCTCCTCCCACAAGCCACTTCAAGGATGACCACACCATAGCTAAAAGCATCAGTCTTCTCAGTTGCCTTCCCATACTGAAGATACTCAGGCGCAAGGTATCCCATTGTTCCAGCCGTTAGCGTAGAAACGGGGCTCTTATCATGATCCATGAGCTTTGCCAATCCGAAATCACCAAGCCTCGCATTAAAATTCCCATCCAGCAACACATTTCCAGTCTTTATGTCTCTGTGAATGACTTGCTGTTCACATTCTTGATGCAGATATGTTAAAACAGATGCCAAACCAACTGCAACATTTAGTCTATGGTCCCAATCCAATAAGGTACCTTGTCCAGATTCTAGGTAAAGCACCTTTTCAAGGCTCCCATTAGGCATGAAATCATAAACAAGAAGCAATTCACCCTTCTCAACACACCAACCTTGGAGTTGAACCAAATTCTTATGCCTCAAACCAGCAATAATAGACAACTCAGAAAGGAACTCAGTTTTACCTTCGTGGGAATGCTTGGATCTTTTCACTGCAGAAATAGTCCCCGAAGAGACAAAAAAGGCTTTGTACACAGTTCCAAATGCTCCATGACCAATAATCCTACTAGAATGAAACCCTCCTGTGGCTGACTTGAGCTCTTTGTAACCAAACTCTCTTGGCCCTGCTATAACCTCTGCTTTGAAGCTTTTCTGCCTTCTCATGTTCATCCATTTGCTCACAGAAACATAACCAAAAACCGCCAGAGCGACACAAAAGAAGGCCGGCCCGGCAATCCCAAGGCCTAAACCAAGCCTCTTGTGGTGCTTATTTGTGGAACCAGATACCGGAATCCTCGGACTCACCACCACATAAGTATCAGACACATTGTGAGGCCGCAATCTTGGTCTTGTAGGAACAAACCCAAATGTATGAAAGCTCCAATTCTCAATCAGATGAACCTCAGTACTCCCCTCAGTCGAAGCCGAAAACCCCACATACATAACCTCCTTTAGATACTCAGAGAGGTCAATATCCACACTCAAAGCCGGTTTTCCGGGCTTGAAACTCGAATAACTCAAATACACTTTGAGCCTTTCTTGGTCATTCTTGTAATCAATCCAAGCTGTAATAGAATTCCCACTTTTGAATTCAACATCTTGCAAGATTGGATCTGCGGTCTTGATTGAAGTGAGGCTCTCAATGTCCAAACCAACATGGTTATCGTTGGGGTCGTTGAAATGCAAATCGAGCCTGGTATCAAATTCAATGGCCACGAACTTGTTCTTGGTTAATTGGGAGGAATTAACAAGCCCCAGATAACCTCCTGGGCTGCCAAGTATCCTGTTATCAGGTGAGAGGAAAAACGACATGCCGTCTCCATACGAGCTCGGATTGACATTGGTGATGGAGAAAGAGAACCTTGTGGAGAAGGAAGCTGTGATATTGGCTTCAGGGTCGAAGAACTTAATTGGGTTATTGTAGATTACAGTTCCGGCGCTTGAGGTCGGCACGGTGAGCTCACGAGTGAGGCCTACCACGCCGTTTCGGATGTGGGAATCGCCAAGGAAGGTGAGGTTTCGGAAATTGAAAGAGGGGAAATCAAAGTTCACGTTTTCTGCGGAGGCAAAAGGCGGGTCTGTGAAGAAGAAGAAGAGGTTCATGAAGACGACCCAGAAAACAAGAAGCTTTCTTGGAGCCATGGCTGTGGAGAATTCGATTGGTGTTGAGTGAAAAGAAGTGGGCTTTTCTTTTTCTTTGCAAAAGCAGAGAGCTTGAAGTTTGTGAGGGAGAACATGTGGAGTTCTTGGAGGTTCAGAGAGAGAGAGAGAGAGAGAGAGAGAGTGGGGTTTAAACGGTTGGAGAATGGGCGCGTGGGTCGGTTTGAAAGGAATATTAGACTGACAGGGCTTTTGCAACGGTTATGAGGACTTTTGGTAGAGGGGATGTCCTGAAAACGACACCGTATTAGGGAGCAACAATATCATGGAATTTCATGTTTCTTATTGAAAAGAAGTAAATTTCATTAACGGGAAGCAGTTAGGGAACATTTGTCGAACTTTATCATAGTTCATTTGTTTGTTAGTCACACTATTTATAGTTTGGGTTTGACGGGAATAATTTTCAACCAATGATGAGTAGTGTTAGATTTTTAGTGAGTCATATTTGATCAGTATTTGTTACTTCTTAACACGATGACGATGTAAATTACTTAGAATTGATGGATTTGTAAGAGAACTTACTTATATCAAGAGATATGACATGTTACGTTGTTATACTACCAAGTGATGAAGTATACTGTATAGTATTAAATTCTTAACATGTCATATATTTAACAAGAAAGCCTTGCTAATTTTTATTTTTATTTTTTCAGTTTTGTAATTTGGATCGTTGTGTATTATTATTAGTACTAAGATTTGATTTTGGAGATTTCAATACTGACAAGAGAAGGCTGGAGACCTCTTTCAATAATGCCATGTGATCATGGAGTCAAAGATCCAAAATTCCATATCCACCAAGCTCAAATGGGACAACACACGTCATGTAGCCGTTACCACATTAAAAACATACACAAAACCACATTAGTTTTTGTCTAATTCATAGATTATATAGTATTATTGGAGGATACGACTATTTAATAACATTGGTGGGTGCAGAGAGAGATTCTTGTTCATGCTGTAAGCTTTGTTCTAATTAAAATTTTAAATTAATTAAGTTTTGTTACATCGAAGTGCTTACTATCAGTATTTTTTTAACCTTAAAAAAAAAGAAATAATGTGTTGTAACTTAAAAGCATTATAAATATTAAAGCATGATTTTGGTTTACAAATTGTAAAATTCTGTATATTGTGTACATTAATTTTTTTTTTTGAGGAAGTATATTGTGTTTATTACTGATAGCAAAGAATGTACAAATAAATAAAAGATATAAACATTTTATTGCATCTCGAACGATGGAGAAAATGTTTGTTAGCCAAAACTTTAAAGAGTAAGTAGAGAGAACATACAATTTGCGGTCGTGCTCGTGCTCCTCTAAATCATTATTAAAGGAGCATCATAAACATTTTTAGGTTCTCAAAGAAAATTTTATAATTTTGTATCATTTAATTAGGAGTGTTCTTAGAAATTGAGTGTTTAGAGATAAATATTTTGGTTGCTCATCTACAAAAATTAGCAAATAAATAAGTAGGTATGAAATATGGGTTAAATACTAAGGCCAACAACTCCCCTTCCCACAACAACAACCCGGCCCAAGCCCACGAACCTCCCCCGAGCCGAAGCCAATAAGTTAACGATACGGGTCCTCCCGGATTCTCCGTCTTCTTCACCCAACCCCTCTCTGTTTTCAGTGTGGTCCAAGCTAAGCTCTAGGTTTTTCCTTTCTTCAATTGCATCCCTAAAACCCTGCCCCTCCTATTTCCACACAAGTGTCTCTGCACCCAAACAACTCTCTCCGTTCTCATTTCTCAGACCAAATACAATGCCGCCGAACGACGAGGTTCGGTTCACTTCGTCTCCTTCTGTCAAAGTCCCTCGGCCCCCGCAAAATGGACAATTGGATCTTCCCTTTCTGTTCGCTAGAACCAGAAACTCGTTCGCTCAACTCATCGATTCGCTCAAGACTCGTTCAGCTTTCGCACAATTTCCACCATTAAAATGGCCCCCCTTTCGTTCCACCGAGTTGAATCAGTGCACTGCAGTAACTCAAAACGGTCGCTCGCACTCTCTGCCTATTCTTTGCTCCGCGTCGTTGTCCCTGACTCGGTCCGCTGATTCGGCAGAGTCCGAATCACGAAATCGGAATGCAGACCACAGTCATTTTGTAGGGAAGTCGCCGCTTTTATGTTCAGCGTCGTTGTCTTTGACTCGGCCGGACGAGTCGACTCAGTCGCAGCAGAAGGGCCACTCATCGAGTCGGCACGACGAGGAGAGGGTTTTGATAAGCGAGGTACTGGTGAGGAACAACGACGGTGAAGAGCTGGAGAGGAAGGACCTGGAAGCGGAGGCCTTGGCGGCTCTCAAGGCTTGCCGACCCAACTCGGCGCTCACTGTGCGCGAGGTCCAAGAGGACGTGCAGAGAATCTTCGATAGTGGATACTTCTGCTCTTGCATGCCAGTCGCTGTAGATACGAGAGACGGTATCCGATTGATCTTTAAGGTACAAGCATATGCATTGTTGTTGTCGAATTGAATTGCGTTCTGCGCTTTTTTCTGTTTATAATCCTGATAAATGTAGGAGAAGAGCTTAAAGAAATTGAGACTAATGCTTGTCGTGAACCAAAAGCATTTAGTGTTTATTATTTGTATTATTTTTGTATTCATTTGTCATTTTCAATTTCAGTTATGTCCTTATGACCTCATGCTAATTATCAAGGTGCTTGTTTATCGGTGTGTTGAGTTCATCACTTTTATGCATTTGTTGTTTTGATTTTTGTCCCATGATCATTTTTAACTCTTCTTTAGATCATTGTCTTTACATTAGATAGAGAGATTTGGCCTAAAAATAAATAAATTTGAAATAGAGAGCGAGCAATCATGGTTTTGTGTTATTGTTTCATAGGTGATGCAAACTCATGTCATAATCATGTATGAGAACATGTTTCCTATTTGATTTGGCTTGGAACTATGACTAATAGTATAATAATCTTTAATGGTGCTAGGTAAAACCAAACCAGGAATTCCAAGGGCTAGTATGTGAAGGGGCAAATGTTCTTCCAGCGAAGTTTATAAAGGATGCATTCTGTGATGGATATGGTAGGTTTTTCTTCAACGTTCTTACATATTTAGGGTTGTTCATGCATGCTCTTTGCACGAAAGATCATTTGCTTTTTTTCTGGTGTGCCACTTAAGTGTGATCAAAGAGTCCTACATTGATTTTCGATTTTGGTGTCAAGTTGTGCAGGAAAAGTTATTAATCTTAAGCGTTTGAATGAAGTTATATCTTCCATCAATGATTGGTACATGGATCGGGGCTTTTTTGCAATGGTTGGTTTCTTCTCTATAAGCTTTTCATAATTATTTTGAATTTCTGCATGTACAAAGATGAAGTTAATATTTCTAGTGCTGTAGAGTGTAGAACTGGTTCAGTGAAGACTTCACTGTGCTTTATTTTTTATCAAGATTTTTCATAGTAGTAGACAGCTCTTTTCTTGATTACATTACAGGTTTCAGCTGTTGAGAGTCTCTCGGGGGGTGTTCTTAAGTTACAAGTATCAGAAGCGGAGGTCAATAATATCTCCATACGGTTCCTTGACAGGAAGACGTAAGTTCCTGGTTTAATTGAGTTCGCATTTACAGATGTTGGATAATGTTCAAATTTTCTTGAAAAAGTGGCTATGAAATGATTTTTTTGCTAATTCTTCTGTGCTCTTCTTAGTGGGGAACCAACTATAGGGAAGACAAAGCCCGAAACAATACTTCGCCAACTTACTACAAAGAAGGGTCAGGTACTTTCCTGGACGTATCTTCTCTATATAATAATGATCTTAGTGGGTTTTTGGGAACATTGTGCTTTTACTTTGCCATCAAGTATTTATGCTTAAATGGTTCTTCCTTAAAGAAATGCACTAAATTTAGTGGTGACATGTCAACTTTTAAGGGTTGCTACTTGGGATGATACCTATGTAGGTCTACAGTATGCTTCAAGGAAAAAGAGATGTGGAGACTGTATTGACTATGGGACTTATGGAAGATGTTAGCATTATGCCCCAGCCGGCAGGTGGTAAAGAAATCTTTTCTGCAAATATTTTTGTTGGAAAACATATTTTCTTTCTCGTTAGTGTTCAATGATTTTTTTGTTTGTTTTGTTTAATAATTTATACATGTTTGTGTGGAGTTCATGCCTGTGGTTGAATGCGTTACTTACTAAAACTACTGCAAAATTGTAGATGCTGGTAAGGTTGATATCTCCATGAATGTTGTTGAACGACCAAGTGGAGGTTTTTCTGCTGGTGGTGGTATATCAAGTGGGTAAGTGAAATGAGTGGAACATACAAATTGACTTTTTTTGTGGTCGATATATGAGTTTATGTTTTAGATTTTGTGGTATAAAATGTTAACTTCTGTTCTTTAATTTCAGAATTACAAGCGGCCCTCTTTCAGGACTCATTGGAAGGTAATCTACTGCACATAAAAAGTTGTGTATTGAAAATGCTTTCTATTATTAATATTTTATGAAGTGACAGACCATCTGGATTCTGTAAGCATTATGTATTTCTACATATATATACAAATATACAGTCTACACTTTTGACATAAATTTTTTTCTTGCCTTGCAGCTTTGCATATTCTCATAGGAATCTATTTGGAAGAAACCAAAAGCTCCATGTTTCTCTGGAGAGGGGCCAGATAGACTCAATATTTCGTATAAACTACTCAGATCCATGGATTGCGGGAGATGATATGCGGACGTCCAGGACTATAATGGTTCAGGTACTTTAATGTTGTATTGTATAAAGTACTTTTGTTTGACCATTCACTACTTGAAAATTCTTGATGGCGAGACGCTTGACCAATTCTTTTCTGTTAGAATTCAAGAACCCCTGGAACACTTATCCATGGTAACCAACAAGATGGTAGCAACTTGACCATTGGTCGCATCACAGCTGGTATTGAATTCAGCCGACCCATAAGGCCAAAGTTGAGTGGAACAGCCGGGCTTATCTTTCAGGTACTTGTGCTTTTATCCCCCCTGTGGCTGTTTTTTTGTGTGTGTGTTTCTTGGATGAGTTTTAACATTCAGTGGTGGTTTTGAACTTGGAAGGTTTGTTATGAGATTTATGTTGACTTGGTTGTATTTTATTTGTAACATTAACTACCCATATTCTGGACTATTTTGCCAGCATGCTGGTGCTCGTGATGAGAAAGGAAATCCTATTATCAAGGATTTCTTCAGCAGCCCCCTAACTGCAAGGTACGCGAGTCTGAAATCAAATAAAAACCAAACTACTTCAGTTTAGTTTCCATATCTTAGTTTAAGTTTTGCTGTGATCCATGATTCTAATCTTCTGCTCTTTGTTTGCCATTTTTGTTTTGTAGTGGCAATAACCATGACAATATGGTACTTGCTAAACTTGAGAGTGTCTACACAGGTTCTGGTGACCATGGGTCTTCAATGGTTAGTCAATCACCGTGTGTTCACAAATTATGACACTTTTTTTTTCTTTCTGAACTTCCACTGTACTCTGATACTCATTTATGGCCCTCTGCAGCTGGTATTCAACATGGAACAAGGACTTCCTGTTTTGCCTGAATGGTTGGTTTTCAACAGAATAAATGCTCGTGCCAGGAAAGACATAGAACTTGGCCCTGCTCGCTTTCTTTTAAGGTATGGCTGTTTTGTATTTGTCAAGAGTAGGAGCAATCGAATATTATAAAGCATTATGAGTTTTATAGTTTCACCCAAAATTTGACCCAACTTGCTATAGTAATTTATATCTTTTGAAATTAAGCAAATGATGCTTTAATTTGGTTTTGACTTCGTTATGCTTTGCACTGCTAGTTTGTCTGGTGGCCATGTGGTTGGTAACTTCCCACCGCATGAAGCATTTGCCATCGGTGGAACAAATAGTGTAAGAGGTTACGAAGAAGGTGCTGTGGGCTCAGGTAGATCTTATACAGTTGGCTCTGGAGAAATTTCTTTTCCCATGGTATGTGGTGAAAATGGGCTCTCTTTTCTTTTTCTTTTTTGGGGTTTTACAAGCATCTGTGCTGGGCATATCATGTTTGATTGTTGTTGTGGGAAACCGTCTTCTCTATATACTTGAAGAAAACATTGATTCCTTGATCCATCATCATGTCATGTCCTGTTGTTGCAGATAGGGCCAGTTGGAGGAGTTATTTTTGCTGACTATGGCACGGATCTTGGATCAGGCCCCACTGTTCCTGGTAGGTTTCCCTTAGTTTAATTTACTATTTACTATTCACTCTTGAATCCTTGGAACCATAAAGAACCATCTTGTCCTAAAATTATCTACGCATAAATGTAAACTTTTTTCGCATTAGCTTTGCCTTTCGCTTACAGGCAATGCTCTTAAAGGTGGTTATGTTTTGTTTTTTATCAGGTGATCCTGCGGGTGCTAGGCTGAAGCCTGGAAGCGGGTACGGTTACGGGTTTGGCATCAGATTGGACTCACCATTGGGGCCGCTTCGTCTCGAATATGCATTTAACGATAAGCATACGAAGAGATTTCACTTCGGGGTTGGACACCGGAACTAGGGCCGGTGTTACTTTGTTTGACTGTGTGTTAATTCATTTATTATTCTTTTTCCTTGATGTTGTACATGCTTTTCTTCATAATGGTCTTGTTTCATTGGGTTGCTTTGCCTTCATCTTATCCTCTTTCAAATGGGGATATTATTTCGATTTCACCCCTATTTTGCTTCCTTGCTCATGATCTGGGTCAGGCTTGATACCCACGACCCAGTTCTAAAGAAATTATTTTCATTACCAAACTCTTTAATCCGTTTTCTTTTTACTACAAAATAATATCCATACATTGTAATAATGAAAGAGGAAAGATTTAAAAGAGAGGAGATTAAAAAAAAATAAAAAAATAAAAAAAAAGTTGGCCCTAAGTTTTCCTGATTGGGCTTTAACTGGCCCAACTTTCTTCACTTAGATTTGGCCCAAGTCCAATTCCTTAATACGTGGCATACTTGGTTGCGTTGACCTGAGCCCTAATTTGATTATTCATTTTTTAATAGGACCAGCCTACATCGCCAGGTAGAAAGTTAAAAAATGGCTCGTCTTCGTATTTTTTTAGCAAATACGGTATACTCAGAAAAGGCATTTGCTTTTCATAAAATACAAAAGCTCATTCATACCTATTGTTCTTCTGGCTCCAATTACTTAAGGAATGCCTAATCATCCAGATTGTCCCCATGTTTTTTTCGTTAAAAAGTAAAGGAAATGAAAAAAAGTTATTCACATGTTAATGCTCACAGGTGACAGATATCAATCAATTTCCTCAACCCGCATTATTAGGATTGATTTCTTCTATATAGTTTTGCTAGTAACAATCCTTCACGCACTATATAGGTGATTGTCAATTATTGATTGCATTCATTAACGGATTACCGTCATTCACGTATGCACATAATCACTATACAGACGATTGTCAATCATTGATATATCGTGAGATTCACTTGCATGCATTAACGGATTACTGTCACTCACGTGCGCACATAGTCGACAATTGATAGCATTAACAGCACTCCTCTATTATTGAGAGGGTCCCATGCACTGAAATGTGACTTTGAATATGACATTCATTCACACCAAGTCTCTATAAGAGCACTTCCATCCCTATGAGCAAGGACAAGGGCTGTCACTATTCACATGAATAGTGACAGCCCTTGCAATTTTGTTTCCACCCCTATGGACAAGGGCATGGGCAAGGATAATTACTATTCACTTTAATTTATTTTCTATTTTTTATACTTAAAGTTTAAAAATTAATTTTATTATTTAAACTTTTTTTTTTGCTTTTTTTTTTTCAATTTTTATTTCAAAAAAAATGGTGGTCGTTGGATTGCAATGGAAAATTTGATCGAACTCCCCAAGTGTAGCCACTTGTCTTGTAACAGTGGAAAACAAATTTGAAAAGCACGCTGACGCCAACTTGGCGTTAGCATGACGTCAGCAAACTTAGGTAACATCACGGGCTGGATCTGCCTTTGGGCTTGTCCAAGTTGGTGGCCCCCACATCTTGCCCGAATTGCTTTGTGTGCGCTGGAGTCGTCTCCCGGGCCTAGGGCCCCTCCTACCTGGACTAAACCCTTGCGGTGGAAGTGCTCTAACTAAAAAATGCCAACTGAAATTACCTATAGGATAACTAAAAATGCCTAAAGGGAGGTGAATAGGCCAATTTAGTTATCCTACAGCTAATTTCATATTGTACGCGAAATGTATATGGGACTAGAAAGTACTGGCAATTTGGTACCGAATTGGAGTGATGCGGGTAGCCATGCTGCTCAGAGTTTGCAGCAAACTTGTTTTCCTGAATTTATGTTCTTTTGTTCTTTGTCCCAATAACATTTCGCAAGTGTGTCTTCTTCCCAAACAAAACAAGACAAAGCGATCTAATAGCATAATTGCCACGAAAATGGAAAAAGGTTTTTTCTTCCCTTATCTTTTTTTCCTCCAGCAAATATACTTTAAGCGCATCAATACATTTTCGAACCACCTTCAATTTGTACATTTCTACTTTGAATACCAGATCTTGAGAGGTAACATTTTACAAGAACAATTGTAAATTTATGAATAGGGATGTCACAAGAATCTTAAGCTGCCCTTTTGATTTTGTAATTTTAATATATATATTTTTTTCTCTTAGACATAGATGTTTTAAGGCTTAGAATGATATGGGGACACATATATATTTATTTCATAAAACGTTTTAGTAAACAAATGTAATTTCACGACACGAAATTTTTGTCAAAGGTCAATACTACTACCAGTGTCGGCTCAATACGTAGACAGAGTTTGTTGGCCCATACCATTATACGTATTAATTAGAAGAAAAAATAAATAAAGCCAAATGGGCTTCAGCTGCTGTTATACCAGATCAGCAGAGAGAGATGCGAGAGAGAGAAGAAACAGTAACGTTGTTGTTGTGCATGTAAACAAGCAAGCAAACAGTGATGAGATGAGATGAGGACAATATCTCTCTGTGCTCGTGGGGTGTCAATTTAGCCGACCATGGCCCGCCCACCAAAGCAAATGCTGGGTTTGGATCTAACTATATATATGTCTCTCAAAGGAGAAAAACTTACCTAGGACTATAGTCATATCCCCTTCCAATTAAATCACGCCACTTGGATAAGTTTCTGAAAAAAGAGGAGAGAGGGGCCAAGTGGTACGATTTGATTGGAGGGGGATAGGACTACAGTCATATCCCCGTGTCAGGTAAGTTTTTCTCCTCTCACAGCCACAGAAAATTCAATTAATTTTTTAAAATAATATGGTATATGTATACTTACATAACATCTATCTCAAAATTACAACCCTTAACTTATAGCTAGCTAGCTTCTGTTCTGCTGTACGCATGGATGGTTGTATATTGTACAATCTCTCTCTCTCTCTCTCTCTCTCTCTCTCTCTCTCATCAATATTCAATGGGAGCAGGAGGAATGGGATGATGGGGGACAAGCTCCACAATCTTAATTACCAACTTTGTCTTTTGCCTTTGTTATGCTTGTTCATCATCCAAGTTGAGTCTTTGGGTTGGTGAGGTAAATTTTCTTTTCTTCCTTTCCATATAGCTAGTATGTACACATAATTGTATACCGTTTGTACACAGTGTTCAATAAGTGACTTGTCCTTTCAAGTCCCAAGATTATCTCTCTCTCTCTCTTCTTTAGCATATTTTGTCACTGTTTGGTCACACCTCACAAGTGATTTCTTGTCTCTCCTTTTACTCAGTTGGGTTTGCTTTATCAACCTTGATTTTTGACATTTCTTTAACCCTTCACCCTCACACTACACCAGTACTTCTTTTTGAGTTGGTGATTTTGTTCAATAGGTCTCCACTCTCCTCCACCTTATTATTAACTTTTGGTCCTCTCTCTCTCTCTCTCTCTCTCTCTCTCTCTCTCTCTCCCCTTCTGTGTGTATATTAACCCAATCCTAGCAAGCCATCCATTCTCTAGCTTCTCCCACCTCTCATCATCATCACCATGACAGATCCCTACTCTAATTACTTCAATAATGGCTGGTTCAATCTCAACCCTCTCCACCACCTCTCCTCCCCCTCCACACCTCCTTCTATTAATCCATATAATTTCCAAGCTCCTCCTAATTATAGAGACTACAACAATTTCTGCTCATCGAATAACTTGATGGTGCACAATCATAGCTTTTTCATTAATCACCATCAGTCTTCTTCTTCATCATCATCACCTCCCTCACCTCCTCTAAGAGAAGCCCTTCCCCTCCTCAGCCTAAGCCCTTCAAGACACCATCATCCTCATGAAGACTTGCAAGAACCCTCTTTCAATGCCATGGAAGCTGATCATCAAAACAACAACAGTAGAAAAGACTCAGCTGATCAACAAAGCTTGGTCGTCTCCAGCTCTGCTGATATTGTTGATCAAGATGAAGATGATGAAACTGTTACTGTGGCTTTACATTTAGGGCTTCCAAGCAGGACCCTATCAGCTGATTTGATCTCTAGGCTCTCTTCCCCAGAGATCTCCTCAGATAAAGAAGTAGTAGATGTGACTGTTGCTTCAGCTGGGTATGCCCCAAACAGACTCAACAAGGGCCAGTATTGGATCCCTACTCCTGCTCAGATTTTAATTGGTCCAACCCAGTTCTCATGCCCTCTTTGCTTCAAGACCTTCAACAGATACAATAACATGCAGGTACAACAATATTTTAGCTTTCATGTATGTCTGAATTGTACCATGATTTCTTAGCTAGAGGGAAAAAAAGAAGTTGTGTGAAATATTTATTTATTTTTATAAAGAAAAAAGTATTCACTTTTTGTTTTCCTAGCTCCCATCACTTTCTGCTTCTGATCATAATCTCTTGATTTTACTGAGAAAGAGAAAATCCATTCCTATCTATCTTTGTTTTGTACACTTCTTTTTTAGCTTGATTTTAGTCTTTAACTTTTATTATATATATATACTGTGGACTGGTGATAGGAAAGAGCAGTGGTACTATATGGGTCCTTAGGGTTTCCCTTTTCTTCTTCTTGCAACTTTAAATCATTTTTACTTTCTTTTGTTTTGTATGTCCAGAATGGCACTTTATATTATGATCACCAAACCAGCCACTCTTTTTTTTTTTCTCATCTTTTGCATGATTTGTGGGTTTTGGGATTTAAAAAGTAAGAATAAATCTCAGCTAGCTACCTGGTCCAAGACTGAGTCTCTGAGAATAATTATGATCAGCTCTAGCACCCCTCTTTATGTGATTGAACTACACAGCAATTGTGCTTTTTCCTCCTTGAAGTTTGTGTCTCTCACATTGGCTTGGCAGCTGTCTCAAACCCAAGTTCTTCCTGCCTTTCAGAATCAGATGATCTTCCTCATCAAACCCCGAGGAACCAATAAATTTCTTACTATCATCAACAGTGCTATATATAACGTTTGCTTTATCTTTTCATTTGAAAACACCTTGACCCATCACCCATCACCCATGTTTGTTTTAGAAAAAGAACAAATTACAAATGCTAGCTATATTCAAACAAGTCTAAAAAGAATCAACATTTCAAAGACATCCGAATCTTATGCACAACAAGTCCAACTTTTTATTCGGCGAAAGCTGGTTCCTTTACATTTTCATTTTCTTCCCTCATCAGCTTGAGGTGGGTTTTTGCTTGACGAATTAGTAAAATTATATGTGTAGATGCATATGTGGGGGCATGGATCTCAATACAGAAAAGGGCCAGAGTCTTTAAGAGGAACACAGCCAACAGCCATGCTTAGACTGCCTTGCTATTGCTGTGCACCAGGTTGCAGAAACAACATTGACCATCCAAGGTCAAAGCCTCTCAAAGACTTCAGAACCCTCCAAACTCATTACAAGAGAAAGCATGGGATCAAGCCTTTCATGTGTAGAAAATGTGGTAAGGCTTTTGCAGTGAGAGGTGATTGGAGAACCCATGAGAAGAATTGTGGCAAGCTTTGGTATTGCACTTGTGGCTCTGATTTCAAGCACAAGAGGTCTCTCAAAGATCATATCAAGGCATTTGGACATGGCCATGCAGCTTATGGCATTGATTGTTTTGAAGAAGAAGATGATGCAGCCTCTGAAATTGAGGAAAATTACTCTTCCCAGTGAGCTAGTTAGTGTTCTTGGTTTAGAATACCGTTTTATGGATGGGCAGCTAAAAAGTTGCTTATGATCGGAAGCTAGCTAGCCTAGCTGTGCACTTTTCTTCATTCTTCTGTTCTTGCTTCTTTTTTTTCCTTATTTTTTAAAAAGCTTCCTTAATTAGCAATGTCTCCTCATAAATCCATGATAAACCAAGTTCCTGTAATCTCTCTCTCTCTCTCTCTCTCTCTCTCTCTCTCTCTCTCTCTCTCTCTCTCTCATGCTCACTGGCAATTTCTTTTCATCAGTTTTTTTAGGTGAAATTTACATATCTTAGCTACACATGGCCATGAGGAAAATGAATGGGTACAATATGCTCTCCTTTTTCCAAAAGTATATCCCACTTTTTCTTATCTCTAAATTGCAAATTAATAGTAAAAACCCTTTGGTGGATACATAGGACTTGCTTGCTAGTTGTTGGAAACACCAAAAACAACGAAAGGGCAAAAGGCTTAAGCAGCTCAAGTCATATCATATATATACACGCAATTCAGAAGATCCCAAGCCAAGCGTGTATTCTTCAATAGTTCTCAAGGATATGCACATTAGTCAAACAGTGCATTGGAGAATTGAAAAGTACATGTTTTCAACGTTTACCTAAGCATATATATCAAGAGAAATGTGAAGCTCATGTAACCCTCACCAAAAATGACAGATCCCATTTCCTGATTTTCCCATAACACGATTTTTCGGAGGAATGAAAATACTTTTTTTCTTATGAGTGCATACGGTCCTTCTGTGTTTATATTTACATTAGTTTAAATTCAACTTCAAATAAAATATTGATTAGCTTCATGCAAGTGAGAGAGAGAGAGAGAGAGAGAGAGAGAGAGAGAGAGAGAGGTGGATGTGCAATTAATAACACACTACACTACAGTAGTAGCTAGTTCTTATTTCTGTAACCTTATTTATTATTTTCACTATATATCCCACAGACTACAGAGGTTGGAAGGGATATAATGGATCTTGTTGGCAGCTTTATGAGAGAGAGAGAGTAATATTTGTGTGTTTATAGTGCAGTCAAAAGAGAAAAGAAGAGAAAGAAGTCTTGAAATGTCATATCAAGCTGCAAATATATACAGAGTATGTACTGTTTGGTGGGTTCAGCGTGTGTCCCAATTCAGCTTCACATTTTATGTCTCCTTCTCCCTTCCCTTCCCTTCCCTTCCCAGGTCATGAGCTCTCAAGCTCTGTCTTTCACTTTTATGATGATGAGGTAAGTTTTTGCCAGTCTTCGACAGTTATTATGGTTTCAGTGTACCCTCTCTAGATATTTTTAACAAAACATAAAATACCCTACGTACCCTAATTAATTAATCAGTTCATTTATTCATTAGTAATCTGTCCATCTCTGTGATTCTTTTCTTGTTCTCCTTGTTATATATCCTAGCCAGTGTTCCGTCACTGACTCACAGCTAGCACTAATCACCATTTGCCTGCGCCACTAAAAAACGCCACTGAGACATCACCTCTTCTTCATCCCATATTCCCATGTCTTGGTTTTACACAGCAGGTTCTTATAAATTGTCCTTTTGCTTTTTGACCTCAATACGTTTACACTAAGCAAATTATTTGGTCATTTGGTGTAACCGTAAGACTATTATATGATGTTATCAACACACTTATATTATAATTGACGAATATATTAAAATATAAACTCGCCGTCCACCCATAACCAACTGGTTTTAGAATCACTTGCATGAATGCTACCCTACCAAACTCTTAATTAACAAATAGGTACAGAAAAAAGAATAATTGCATAGAAGGTAGATGCTAGTCCCCACCATGCATCTATATATGATTATGCTAGTACGTACTACATATATGTATATATGTAATTATATATATACATATATAAACTTATTTTTCTTTTGTTCTTTTTTCTTTCCCTTTTCTCATTTTTGGCTTTAGGCCGACACTTAAAGGAGAATCTCAACTGCTGTGTGTGAAATCCCCTGGTTGCTTAGAATTTCTATTTCTGAATCCCCCAAAAGAGCTGGAAAATGTGTTATAGCTGCTACAATAGTATGTTTAAGAACCCCTTAAACCATTTCATTTACCCTAATTAAGGATTAATGAGGTTAAGATACCTCATGTCGCATTAAAAAATGAAAAGAAAAAGGAAGAGAGTGGTATATGGTAGCAGAGCCAAGAATCTCCGTGAAGGTATAAATTTGTTCTCTCTATTGTTGAGTCCTTCTATTGGCATGGCCAGCACAAAGGGGACAACTTTGTCTCCCTATTACGTCTCAATGTGCAAACTACCAAATTCTTGTCTCGAGAGACATCGATTGGCTAGGATCAAACCTAATTGGTTTAATAGTAATTTATTACAAGATGTCCTTAAATATCTTTTGGGGATGGATAAACTAATATATATTTGCCTTGGAGGAGGCATTTCTATATATATGGTTATGATTATTTTGAATTAGTATGGAAATAATTTATTTGGTAAAGGGATCCCCATGCATAAGGAAAATAGAGATGGGTGAAAACTAATTCTTGACACAATTATCACCCAAGTCCTTTATAAAAATAAATATAAAAAAGCAACCTAAAGTAGAGAGAGTAAAGCCAATGGGTATGGCTCTGTTGGTTGATCTCTTCCACTTCCACCTATGTAGGCAGAGGTTCGAAACTCCAAACACCAATTTAATATTTGTGTAAACCCCCCTCCTCTAATCGCTTGTAAAACAAAATTAGAGAGTAAAAATAATAATCCATTTGATTATACTCTCTCTCTCTCTATAATACATACCATAAGCTTACTCATCGATTATCCTATGCTAAATTGGTTGTTTTATATTGCAAACGTGGTGTTTTTTTCCCCTCTTTTTGTTAATGTATATTATATAACATAACATGGGGGATGGGGTCTCAATGTAGGGGAATATGGACAAAATCTTGAAAGAAATAAAGAAAGTATATCATCATTAAAAGGAGAGAAAAAGAGTGCATGTTTACATTGAAGATGTGCAACATAATGAACTTATATAATGTTTCTTCTTTTCTTTTTCTTTGTATTTTTCTTACTTTTTTCTGTGGAAGCAATAATTTAGACGCAAATATGGCAAACTGCTAAACCTAGGTACTAAATTAAAATAAAGTAGGGTGGTGCTAGAGGCACCAACTTTGGGCACCAACTTGGGCACCAACTCTCTAATAGAGGTGGAGCCCGCTAATACAACGGGTCCCACGCTCTATTAGAGAGTTGGTGCCCAAGTTGGTGCCCAAAGTTGGTGCCTCTAATATTTTCCAATAAAGTATGCTAATGCAGATAGAAAATGGAAAGCGTAAAAGCATACACTAAACACGTCCAAGTAATGAAAAAGATCAGTGACAGCAGCAAAGGTCTTGCAAACTTGCACCAGAATGTGTTTTTTTCTTCTTCTTTTATAACTTTTAATTCATGATTTAAACTTTTTTTTTTTACAACACAAAACAGATGCATTGTGTAGAATTTGGATTTAGCACTAGAGAGCTAAGTATAGGTGAGAGCTATAGGTAGCTATAGCAATAGTATTTCTGGTGTAATTGAACAGATAACTTACTATTCAACATCAATAAAGGACCTATGAACTCAGAAGCCTTCCTATTGCTTATTTGTCCTGACCGTAAAAACATACAAAAATCCCATAATGTTAAGCCTAAGGTTTCTCTGTAGGCTGTAAATCATGTACAATTGCACTGTATATATAATGGGATGAAATTAAAGATGTAGTTGATTCAGAAGAAGATACAAAGACCAAAGTTAATTATTAAGCGATGGGATTAATGTTGGGAAGAATACTACAAGAAATTAAAAACCCTATTAGCCACTGACATTAGTTGTACATGATGATAGCGTATAATAGCGCTATTAGCCACTAGTAGTGCCTTTTACCAACTTCATCATGCACAACTAATGTCAATGACTATTAGCGATTTTTCTTGTAGTGATTAACTGTGATATTTTTTTTTTTAATCATGTCCAATTATCTGTGCTTCAATTACATCCCAGTGTTCTTAGTGTGCTTAATTCTCTGTCCTTCAAATATTTTATTTATTTATCATATTCATCAAGTAAATCGTGCAATTTTAAAGCTTTTGACAAAAAAACTTGATTGTGTTAACTTTACTTGATCCTTTGGGTGATGAAAGGCCTTTAAGTCTTTTCTTATCTTTTGCTTTGAGTGTGTGCATATAATATAGTTCCTATACTAATCTCACTCAATGTAGCCATATCCCATTTTCTCTTCAATTTCACAAATCCAATCAAACTCTAACTTTTTGCATCAGAAGGGAAGGACAGGACTAGACAGCCTAAATCCCATAATAAGCTTTTGTTAGTTCTAAGAAATTCTCTTAGCAATAAAAGCTTTTGTCAAAAAACCAGATTTTGGTTCCTTCCCCACTCTACTTTACCTAATAAAACACCTTTAGTCTTTTCTTCTCTTTTTTCCTTTGAGTGGAATTTCTCACTATTTATTTACCCCCATTTTCTCTTCAATTTCACAAATCCCATCAAATCTTTTCGCATAAGAAGATAGGACTAGACAGCTTTAATCCCATGTTGTCCAGATGAGTTTTTTGTTTCTGAAATTGTATTTCCAAGAAATTACAATGATTTCCTAGATGGGAAGTCATGATGAGATTGAAGAGGAGAAGACCTTCATTTCAATTGACCACTCAACAGAAAATCAAAACTATGATAGCTAGGTCTCTGGAATCTCCTAAACTCTTTATATGGATTAAACTTAAAGTGTTGTGCATTGCATTGCATGTCATAACATCATTGCTAAAATATGAATATGGGTTTGAATACTTTAGGTTAAATTTATTCTTCTCCATAAGGAGATATATAGGGATTTACATGAGTGCTTTACAAGGAAATAAATACAGTAATCAATTAGGAGAATATCTCCTAATTATACAGTGATTTGTCAACTATCTAAAAATAAGGAAAGTAAATCCCTTAATCAATCAAGGAAATAAATCTCCTTGATTGATTAGGACTCACGTTAACACTCCTCCTCAAGTTGGTGCATATACGTCACCAATGCCCAACTTGGTAAGTGAGTCATAAAATACTCTTCCACAAACAGCTTTGGTTAAGACATCTGCTAATTGATCTTCTGATTTCACGAACGGTAGGCGGATGATCTTTTTCTCAATTTTTTCTTTAATGAAATGTCTATCCACCTCAACATGTTTGGTTCGATCATGTTGAACTGGATTATGGGCGATATCAATAGCTGATTTGTTGTCACAATGCAACTCCATCGGTTTTTTAGGTTTGAAGCCCAATTCTGTTAAGAGTCTTCTGATCCACAATAATTCACACACTCCATGAGCCATTCCTCTATACTCTGCTTCTGCACTAGACCGAGAAACCACATTTTGGTTTTTACTCCGCCAAGTGACTAAGTTACCTCCCACGAATGTAAAGTAACCAGAAGTAGAGCGTCTATCTGTAATGGACCCAGCCCAATCAGCATCTGTATATCCAACAACTTCAAGATCTCCATGTTTTGAGAACATTAATCCCTTTCCAGGGGCTGACTTTAAGTATCTTAAGATTCGATCAACAGCATTCCTATGAGAGACACTAGGTGAATGCATAAACTGACTAACCACACTCATAGCATATGCAATATCTGGTCTTGTGTGTGCCAGGTATATCAACCTTCCAACAAAGCGTTGATACTGTTCCTTATTGGTTGGTTCTTGGTCCATGTCTTCACACATCTTGTGGTTCATCTCAATGGGTGTGTCAGCTGGCTTACACTCGAGCATCCCTGTTTCAGTGAGTAGATCCATTACATACTTCCTTTGAGACAGAAATATACCGGTTTTTGACCTTGCTACTTCAATTCCAAGAAAGTACTTCAGATCACCTAAGTCCTTCATCTCAAATTCTTGAGACAAATACTTTTGTAGTTTCAATTGCTCTTCTGTGTCGTTTCCAGTTACGACTATGTCATCTACATAAACAATCAATGTAGTAAGCCTTCCTTCATCACGCTTCACGAACAGGGTGTGATCTGAATTACTCTGTGTATAACCAAAGTTCTTCATAGATTTAGTAAATCTGCCAAACCACGCCTGGGGATTGTTTCAATCCATACAATGACTTTACGAGCACGCATACGTGGTTCTTTTTGTCATGAGCCAAATTACATCCTGGTGGTAGGTCCATGTAGACTTCTTCTTCCAGGTCTCCATGTAAGAATGCATTTTTTTACATCAAGCGATGTAATGGCCAATCAAGATTTCTTTGCTAGAGGCAGTAGAACTCGATAGTGTTAATCTTGGCTCTAGGGCAAAGGTCTCCTCGTAGTCTATCCCATATCTCTGTGTATACCCCTTCGCCACCAGTCTAGCTTCATATCTTTCAATGGATCCATCTGCTTTGAGCTTCACAGTATAAATCCATCTCGCATCATACTGTCTTCTTTCCATGAGGTAAGGGCACGAGTTCCCATGTGACATTCTTTTGAAGGGCTCGCATCTCTTCATTCATGGCGTCCTTCCATTTTGGGTCTTCTAGGGCTTCAGTAACACTGTTGGGAACAGATATGTCAGCCAATTACTTTACAAAGTGCACCCGTGCCTCTGATAATCTACTGAGAGATATGTAATTGTTGATGGAGTATTTCCCTTTGGCTTTAAGATCTGCTTCATATTGTATTCGAGGTTTGCCGGTTCCTTCTTTACGGAAGTTGATATGTAGGCTCTGTCTTTATGCGAAATCAAATCATCATGGGATATTTCATTAGTGTTATCGATTTCGAGGGCATATGTTACCCGAATGACGTCCTCGATAGGTGATTGGTGTGGTGCGGGACTGGAGCGGGCAAAATCTCATGAAGCGGGTCAATTTCCTCCTCCTGATTTTGACAGCGCGGAGATAATGAAGCAGATTCCTCTGGCGACCGGTCGTTTTGAAACAGGTTCGTTGGCGACCGGTCGCTGGATGTTTGCGACCGGTCGTTTTGAAGCAGATTTGTTGGCGGCCGTCGCTGGATTACAGCGACCGGTCATTGGATGCGGCCGTCGTTTTGAATCGAGTTGCGTCCTCGGGGAAAAAATTGAAAATATGAGAGGTGGTGGATTCCCGATTCTCCTCATGTACAGCTAAGAAATAATTGTCGTGTTCTCGGAACACAACATCCAACGAGGTATAGACCTTCTGAGTGGGAGGATGATAACACCGGTACCCTTTCTGATGAGGTGCATAACCAATGAAAACACACTTCTCGGCTCGGGGATCCAGTTTGCTTCGTTGGTGATCATGTAAGTGGACAAATACAACACAGCCAAAGATCCGGGGCTCCAAGTTTGGGGTGGGAGGTATTTGGATATGGTGGTGAAGTGTTTGGAGTGGTGTTTGAAAATTTAGGATACTTGAGGGAATCCGATTGATGAGGTATGCTGCAGAGAGGACCGCTTCTCCCCAAAAAGAGCGAGGCATATTAGCACCAAAGAGAGAGGCACGAACTACTTCCAATAAATGACGGTTCTTTCAGCCACTCCATTTTGTTGGGGTGTGTACGGGCATGAGCGTTGGTGTATGATGCCATGATCTTGTAAGAACTGGTTAAAATCATGGTTGAGGAATTCTCCGCCATTGTCAGAACGAAGAATCTGAATTCTGGTATGGAACTGAGTCTCCACCATGTGATGGAACTGTTGAAACTTGGAACTGACTTCCCCTTTAGTTTTGAGAAGGGAAACCCAGGTCATGCATGTGCAATCATCTATAAAGGTGACAAACCATCTAGCTCCTCCTGGAGTGGTAATTTTTGCAGGGCCCCAAACATCAGAATGAATAAGAGAAAATGGGACCAAACTTTTAGTTGAACTTAAGGGAAACGGGACACGATGGCTCTTAGCCAATTCACACGTATCACACTGGAAGCTGGAAACATCAAGACTGGAAAATAATGATGGAAACAACTTCTTAAGATAACCGAATGAGGCATGCCCAAGACGTTTATGCCATAACCAAACTTTGTCTCTCTCCCCCTCAGAACGAGTTCCACTTGTTGTGCAGGCTTGACCAACCTTGGTCTTACTATCCGGTGCCCAGTCCAAGTGGTAGAGTTTTCCCCGCCGAGTACCACAACCAATCGTCTTACCCGTGAGGATGTCCTGAAAAACACAATGAGTTGGCCAAAATGTTACAGTACAATTCAAAGCCGTAGTAATTTGGGCAACAGACAAGAGATTATGGTGTAAGGACGGAACAATCAACACAGAATCCAATTTGAGGGAGTCAGAGAGAGAGTGAGAGAACCCTCCCCAATCACAGGGGAGGGGGTACCATTAGCATTAGACACCACCGATTGAGGAGACGGTGTATGAGTAGCAATTTGTCCAGGATCAAAGGTCATGTGATCAGTGGCTCCGGTGTCAATGATCCATGTGTGCTTTTTTGAAGACGTATGAAAAGCAGAACCTCGAGTGGTGACGATAGAAGCACGAGTCTTGGTAGTCGGGTGAGCAGGATTGGTCGCATGCTTCCGTGAGTCTGCAAGGATGGAGCGAATCGTAGGAGGTCCTGACATCGCAGCGGAAAATAAGATTTGATTTGAGATTTAGAGGAAATTTGAGGAATTTGATTTGAGTGAGGAATTTGATTTGAGCGGTATGTGGATAAGATTTGAGGGTATGTGTTTAAGGATTTTGATAAGAGGATTTGAGGAATTTAGATCTGAGGGATTTTGAATTTGAGGAATTGAAATATGAGGAATTTGATTTAGGGTTTTGAGATTTGAATATGAGAAATTTGATATGAGAATTTAGAGACAACCGAGGATCGATTGCTCTGATACCATGCTAAAATATGAATATGGGTTTGAATACTTTAGGTTAAATTTATTCTTCTCCATAAGGAGGTATATATATGGATTTACATGAGTTCTTTACAAGGAAATAAATACAGTAATCAATTAGGAGAATATCTCCTAATTATACAGTGATTTGTCAACTATCTAAAAATAAGGAAAGTAAATCCCTTAATCAATCAAGGAAATAAATCTCCTTGATTGATTAGGACTCACGTTAACAATCATGATCCATACAAAAGTCATCATATATATATGCTGCCTTTCTTGTCCTTTCTTTTCCTTTTTCATGCCTTTTTGAAATTCACATGTCTTTTCCTTTGGTTGCTACACCTACATGGGATTGTGATGTATATGCCAAGACAAAAGCAGTAAAAATATTAGAATCTGATATTGCAGAGAAATAATTTACATAAAATATCAAGATATTCCAAGAGTCTTGCACTAGGAAGAACAAAATGTTCCACCTACTGGTCTTGGAATCTATCTGTTGTTGAAGGAGCTTATTCTTAATGCATGTTTGGGATCATGGTGTGATTCAGTTCTCTTTTACCATTTCAGAGAACAAATTTGTCTAACTATAAGATTTCATAGGATTCATAATGTTGCAAATTTGCAATTACCATTTCAAGCTAGCAAATTTTGCTAACTAATTTACTTATAGCGAATACTTTACGGAGGCAAGTGAACCATATAATTCATACCTATATCACCTGTAAATATTGAAACTGTTTTCAACTCCATAACTTATATGGATAATACAATTTCCAGCCATGAATTGTTCTAACCAGTGAGAGAGCCAGTGAATTCTTCTTCAAGTAATATCAAGCAATTACAATTGCAACAGTAGTATAATTGGGCAACTGCATCGGGCTGACCCATCCTCTCCAAAACACTGTTTTATTGCTTTTCTCCTTGCTCGATTTACCAAAATCATAAACACACCTTCAAATCTCAACATGGTATCATTGAGCCAGGTTCTTTCTTGAATCTGGGCGTTATTTTCCGCTGCGAGTATTTGAAGATTTCAACGTAAAATCTTCAGATCCAAATCGATTTAGTCTAACATGGCTGGTTCGATTGGAAGAGAGTCACGAACTCCAATTTTCAATGGAGAAAATTACGAGCTCTGGAGGATTCGTATGAAGACGATCCTCAGATCGTATGGAATTTGGGAATTGGTTGAAAAATGTGTACCAATCTTGGATCCAAAAGGCAAAACGAAGGAGACGGAGACATCGAACAAATCTACTCTGTCTGAGCTCCTGAAGCAAGATGCAAAGGCACTGGATCTCATCCAAGGCGCTGTCTCAGATGAGCTCTTTCCCAGAATCTCCAACGAAATGACTGCGAAAGGAGCTTGGGATCTGCTACAACAAGAATACAGAGGAGATGAGCGAGTAAGGTCAATCAAATTACAAGGTTTGAGACGAGATTTTGAATATACTTGTATGCGTGAAGATGAATCTCTATCTGCTTATTTGACTAGACTGTTTGAATTGATAAATGAAATGAAGAGCATGGGTGCTCAAATTAAAAACCCAGAAGGAGAGTTATCTAAGAGTAGAATTGTGCAAAAGTTATTGATAAGTCTCACTAAGACTTATGACCCTGTGTGCACGGTCATTGAAAAGACCAAGGATCTGGATTCAATAAAAGTGCAGGAGGTTGTGGCCACCCTGAAGGTGTTCGAGCAAAGGCTTGAGAGACACTCTGAAAATGTTGCTGAGAAGGTGCTTGCTAGTATGAATGTGAAGGGAGCTAACCCTTCTGCCCTTACAGGGAATGGTTAATCCAAGAAGAATTGGAAGAATAAAGGAAAGAAATGGGATGATAAACCCAATTCGGGCTGGAAGAATGAAAACAGGCAAAGTGATCAGTCTAACAAGAATGATCAGAACAAAGGAACTTGTAAGTACTGTAACAAGATGCATTATGGTGAATGCTGGTTCAAGGACAAAGTCAAGTGTCACCGATGTAGTAAATTTGGTCACATTGCTAGAAATTACTCTAGCAATATACAAAACAAGGCTGGACCAGTTGCTCATTTTGCAGAGAATCAAACATCGAACTCGACTAATATGTTCTATGCCTCTCATTCACTGTCAAAACCAGCTGATTTTGGTGCTTGGTATATTGATAATGGGTGCAGCAATCATATGACATCTCACGAATCACTACTCTCTAACATTGATAAGAGTCTGAAGTGCAAGGTGAAGATGGGAACAGGGGAATTGGTTCAAGCTGCTGGAAAAGGGACTCTTATGATCGAGTTGAAGGATGGTCCCAGATACATACAAGAAGTAATGATTGTACCAGGCTTAGATGAAAATCTTCTTAGTGTTGGTCAGATGATTGAGCATGGTTATTGGCTTGTATTTGGTGATTCCATGGTGAACATTTATGCTGATAAGAAAATGGAAGAGCTGGTAGCTACTGTTCCAATGAAAGGGAATAGATGTTTCCCTATGAAGTTTGAATTCATGAACCTGATGATGGCAAATAGAGCTGCAGTTGAGGATCACTCATGGAATTGGCACAGAAGATTTGGTCATTTGAACTATGTCAGCCTGAAGATGTTACAAGATAAAGAAATGATGGTTGGACTTCCAAGGTTGGACAGTTTTGGAGATGTCTGTGAGGGTTGTGCTACGGCAAGGCTCATAGAGAAGCATTTGACAAAACTGGAGTATGGAGAGCTTCACAACCATTGGAGTTAGTAAACTCATATGTGTGTGACCCGATGCAGGTCACTACAGGTGGAGGAAACAGATATTTCCTCACCTTCATTGATGATTATACAAGGATGTGCTGGGTGTTTTTTTGACACACAAATCAAGTGTTTTCTCGTTGTTCAAAAGATTTAAAGCTATGGTAGAGTTGCAAAGTGGATTTCAGATCAAGAAACTGAGATCAGACAGAGGTGGTGAATACACTTCAACAGAATTCAGCAAGTTTTGTGAAGACTTGGGGTTTGAAAGGCAATTAACAGTGGCCTATTCTTCTCAACAAAATGGAGTTGTAGAGAGGAAGACTAGAACCATTGTGGCAATGGCTAGAACTATGCTTCATGAGAAGAGAATGCCTACTAAATTCTGGGGAGAAGCAGTTAACACTGCAGTCTAGATTCTCAATAGGTGTCCTACAAGTACTCTTAAGAACAAGACTCTGTTTGAAGCATTCAGTGGAAGAAAACCTGGAGTAAAGCATATGAGAGTGTTCGGTTCTCTCTGCTATACTCATATTCAATCATAGCTCAGACATAAGTTGGAAGACACGAGTGAGAATGGAGTGTTTGTTGGATATGGAACCTGTGAGAAAGGGTATCGAGTGTTTAATATGAAGACTCAGAAAGTAATAGTGTCAAGAAGTGTAATATTTGATGAGAAGTCTCTTTGGAATTGGGAAGCAAGTGAGGAAGTGCACCTGTCAATTCCTTGGGATAGTGGTGAGAAAGCTAGGATGACTGAAGGTGAAGTAGAGTTTGAATCTTCTAATCAAACTCTGTCTTCTCCAACAGCCCGATCTACACCAAATAATGTTTTCGAAGGTGCCCGATCTTCATCATCACATGCCCGATCTTCAGTCCGATCTTCACCAAAGTCAAATCGGGATGAAGGAAATGAATCAGAATCCTATGATCATACACCTGTGAAGTGAAAGAGTCTAAATGACATCTTTGCACAGTGCAAAGTAAGTATTGTAGAACCTGAAAGCTTTGCTGAAGTAGCTCAAGATGAGGCTTGGAATCAAGCTATGAAAGAAGAGATTACAATGATCGAGAAGAACTCTATATGGGAGATGGTTAACAGACTTGGTAACAAACCAGTTGTGGGTGTGAGATGGATCTTTAAGACAAAGCTGAATCTTGATGGTTCTGTCCAAAAGCACAAGGCACGGCTTGTAGCTAAGGGATACACTCAGAAGCCAGGAGTAGATTTCAATGAAACATTTGCTCCAGTGGCAAGGCTAGATACAATTAGAACTCTAATTGCTCTAGCTGCTCAAAGGAATTGGAAACTTTTCCAATTGGATGTGAAATCAGCATTTCTAAATGGAGTGTTGAAGAAGGAAGTTTACATTGAGCAACCTGAAGGTTTTGAAGTCAATGGAGCAGAAGATAAGGTATATAAGCTGAAGAAGGCTCTCTATGGTTCGAAGCAGGCACCATAGGCCTGGTATGGTGAAATTGACACGCATATACTCAAATATGGATTTCAAAGAAGTATAAGTGAAGCTACTCTATATGTGAAGAGCAAAGAAAATATTGGTACAGTCATTGTATCAATATATGTGGATGACATTGTGTACACTGGAAGCAGTAGTGAAATGATGACAGAGTTCAAGGAGGATATGATGAACAAGTATGAGATGACCGATCTGGGCTTGTTGCATCATTTCCTAGGCATGTGAGTAATTCAAAAAGAAGGGAGAATCTTCATTCATCAACAGAAGTATGCCAAGACTCTGCTTGACAGATTTGGTTTGAAAAACTGCAAACCAGTGAGCACACCACTAGTTCCAATAGAGAAACTCAAAAGAGAATATGAAGGTGAACCTGCAGATGAGGAGACATACAGAAAAATTGTGGGAAGCTTACTGTATTTGACAGCAACTAGGCCTGACATCATGTTTTCAGCTAGTTTGCTTGCCCGATTTATGCATGGTCCCTTAAAGAAGCATTTTGGAGCTGCAAGAAGGGTGCTGAGATATGTGCAAGGAACTCTGGATTATGGCATTGAATATGAGTCTGGAAAGGCAGCTATGCTAATTGGATTCTGTGATAGTTATTGGAGTGGTTCAGAAGATGACATGAAAAGCACATTGGGCTATGCCTTTTGCATTTGGCAGTGGTGCATTTTCTTGGGCATCAGTGAAACAGAACAGTGTTGCTTTATCAACTGCAGAGGCTGAACATGTCAGTGCTGTAGAAGCAACAACTTAAGCAATTTGGCTAAGATTTGTGTTGGGAGATTTTGGTGAAGAACAACTCGAAACTACACCGATCATGTGTGATAACACATCTGCTATAGCAATGTCCAAGAATCCTGTGTTCCATCAGAGATCAAAACACATAGGAAGGAAGTTTCATTTCATCAGAAATGCAATACAAGGAGTGGTGGATTTGATATATTGCAAAGGCCAAGATCAAGTTGCAGACATTTTCACAAAGGCACTGCCTAAGGAAAGATTCTGCATACTAAGAGAACTACTTGTGGTAAAATCAACAAACCATTTAGAAGGGAGTGTTGATGTGTAAAGTGGTTTTACTGATTTACTTTTACAGTTTTACCATTTACAACTGGTTGTCTAAGTTATAGCTTAGATTCTTTTTCTGTTAGGCGAATTTTGTGCGACTCAAATAGCCTATAGGAATTAGCCAAGTGTCATATACACATTGGCAGATCTATTTTGTAAGATCTGGATGTAACCGTTTTTGCCATCTATAAATACAAGCATACATAGCTGAGCTCAGTGAGAGAGCCAGTGAATTCTTCTTCAAGTAATATCAAGCAATTACAATTGCAACAGTAGTATAATTAGGCGGCTACATCGGGCTGACGCATCCTCTCCTTGCCCGATTTACCAAAATCATAAACACACCTTCAAATCTCAACAGACTCAACTTATATGGAAGTAAAATACACTGTCTGTACATCACATGTTTGGGTGGTTCTGTTATCTGCAATACTCATATTCAAATACTGGAAAATGAACGAGAAGAGTTCAGTAAAGAAATCAAGTTTCATACACTATTCATTTTACATATTTCTTAAAAGGACAAATAAGTACATCACTTTTATATCGAGTATGAACTGCCATCCTTGGGGTATTACTTTCTCCTTTGCGCCGAAACCAGATGAGCTATTAAAGGCCGATTAAAATCACTACAGGTCTTCAGGCAGAAACCAAATGATCTATTGAAGGCGGTCTAAAGTCAGTAGACTTGTACAACAATGTAAATTACTATGGGGTAAGATCCATGGAATGATGGAACACAGCTACAAGCTCATCTCCTGAGGTAGGCTGATTTCTAGAAAGTATAGGCTGCAAAACAGGCAAAGAGAGAGTAATCTGTAAGGAGAATAAGCAACACTTATGTACAGCTACAAATATCACACCCTCAGATGCTCTAACCCTTTTCTAGATATTGATAAAAAGAAATTAAACAGCTAATTACTCTGAAAAACTCCTTTACCCACAAGTACCCTATTTGCATTTGTAACAGCGACATTCTCGGATATTTTTCTTCAGTATATTTAAAACATAAGTATTACCTTGCAGACATGAAGGCCATTCCCAAAAACACGGCCTTGACAGCTTGCTTCTGCCCCGCATAATCAAATGCCAAGGGAAGCATCTCATGCAGGGTTAGAAAAGCCATTACTCCACCAACTGTGTCACAACAAAAATGCATGGGAACCAAAATTTTCATAAAAAATAATTCTTATTCAGTTGATATATTAAATTATCATTCATTTGCAAACCTGCTCCCAGCAAGCCTTCAAGAATATCAGGACTCAAGCTGCTTGGAAATAGATAGGCTGTAGCAGAAGTGAAAACCATTAACAAGTGGCCTTGAAGAATTTCAGGACTCAAGCACCTATTCTAAATCCACCCTTCCCATTAAGATTGGTAAAAGAAAGATATCTAAGTTTCTTTTCACAGTTGACATACCTACAATTATGACACCCAAAGGCTCAGCAAAACCAGAAAGTGTTGCCAATTTGAATGCCTGCCATTTGCTGGGACATGTAGAAAACCCGCCATTTAATAATTTCTCATAAGAATGATTCAGTGTTCGTTTGAGAGAGATACATAAAATTGTCTCGATATAAAGGCTAACAAAAAACTTATGAAGTAATTATTGCCCTAAAGTGAACGAAGCTTAGAAGTCATGTCTATTATTCATAAAAAAATTGAGTGCAAATTTTGATTGAAACCCTCTGCTTCTGAAGTGAGACAATCTGCATCCAATTTCCAAACTACGGCATTGGCATCCTAAAGAATAGCTAGTTATCAAACCACCAGACACTACCACTAGTATCTATATTGCTCCACAGGAACCCACTACCAGGAGTAGCGCACAGCCACAAACATGATATCCTCCAGCACCAACATCGTTGCTTAAACCGTCATAACACTGCCCGTGTACAACCATGACAGAACTGCCTTTTCCATTACCACATTCAATACCAATTTCATACCACTGCCAACACTACAACTACCTCCACCACTTCTAACAAAATTACCAAAACCCTCACAGTCGACATCATTTTACCAAAGACCACTACCTTTTAAAAAATATTTTTGTCTGCCTTCGGGGTTAATTAAAGACACTTGAGAGTTATTTTAAAATAAAAGTGAAAAAAAAAAAAAAAAGTAAACCCATTGTTCGTCACAGTTCATAAGTACTTCAAAAACGGACTCCAAAAATTCTCACCTCTGTGTTGCAAAGTAAACAGGAAGTGCAACAGCAACGCCCTAGAAAAGAGAAAGTTGTCACTATATAATAACAATAGTAGTTCTACATTAATATAAGTCCAAACTCAAAATTTAAAGCAATCTTCTATCTATTTAATAGTCTACAATTTTGCTCATCACACCCTAGTCATGAAGTTTATGACCGATTAGAGGTTGATGATATTCATCACCAATACACAATACAATTTTTACAAATATTGAATCTTGCATTTAGAAACTCGGAAATCATTTGACAGGTTTTTGAATTTTTGAAATGTTGAATGCAATTTTCCATCCTTTTTCTTTCAATTTATCTTTGTTGAGATGTGCACTATTCTTGCAATCAACATTAGTTCCATATATTCCAAAAATTGTATCCTTAACAGCAAAGGAACCTGTCCATTATATTACGAAAATTACCAGTCCAGCCATTGTTATTATGGTAAGTGGTGGACCTTGGAAGGTACAAACAATTATGTGCTACTTTAATCCATGGCAGAGTGCGAGCAATTAGAGCAATACCACATATTACAAGAATTAGAGAATATACATACCTCTGGAATGTTGTGTAAGGCAATGGCCAAGGCCAAGTTGACACCAACACGAAGACCCTGCAAACAATTAGGGAACAAGCAAGAATGGTATATGACATTTAGCATCAGCAGCAATTATAGTCCTCAAACAGATATCAAAAACCATTCTTGCTGCATCTACAATCACCAATCCCGTATGATGAAAAGACTATGCAAATCAAAACCAATATTCACTAAAAGAAAAGAAAACATACAAGAATGCATGGAATGGCACACATATTTAGCAATTTCAACTAGCATATACATCTATAAAATTAAGAAGAAGAAAAAAACATATAAGCCAGGATCTGTAAGCATCTAAAATTGTTTTAGATCGGAAAAATAGAGTAGCTATACTAATGAGTTCCCAAACTAGAAACCACAGCATCGGAAGCTGTGCTTCAAGAAGATAGCAACATATACAGAGCTTCCGTGACCACGTTAATTGGTTGAATGTAGGAATAGAGCTAAAAATGCATCGCAAGGAAGAAAAAAAAATGTTTCACCATCTAGATTGTATCTTAAATAATAATACATCTAATTAGGTCATGAAGAATACTAAATAGTTGGTATAGTTGGTGAGTATAAGTTAATTAAATGGTTGCACTACCCCCATACTATATTATATCAACAACATATCTTAAATAATAATACATCTAATTAGGTCATGAAGAACACTAAATAGTTGGTATAGGTGGTGAGCATAAGTTAATTAAATGGTCGCACTACCCCCCTACTATATTATATTGTTGACAACAAATCTTAAAATAATTAGGCAAAGAAAACTGCATAAGTATTGCACATCAAGAATCAAAGGAAGTCGGACCATTCAAGAAGACATTTTTTATAGACATAATTTACAAATAATTTGTTTTGTTTTAAATCAAACACATATTATGAAATTCAAATAAATTTAAGCATGTGTTCATCTATCTAATCAAACTTAGAATTAACTCAATATTCTAAGAACAATAAAAACTTAAGATAGAGGTACCTTCATTGATCCAAGGAACACGGCCATTCCTTCTGGAAAGTTGTGTAAACTTATGCCTGCAACTCAATGGCCATGATATTCCACATTAGAGGGGATCAACTATATAGACATTAACCATATTACTCAAACATTTTCTCAGACTTTATTTCTCAAAAGGGGAAGAAAAAATAAGTCCAGAAAATAAAAAGTATTGCTGTAAGCTATTAGAAACATTCAAAACATGCAGAAGATGCAAAACACCCCTAGGCCTTGGGTTGGGTGGCATTCGAGCGGGATGAGAAGAGGGGTAGATGTTATTCTTCTTGTAGGCCAAAAAAAAAAAACAACAAAAGACATATCCAAAACACAATGACATAAAAACGGTTTTTCTAATTTATAGATTTGACTAACTTGACTTAATTTATCAAAACAAACTTTTAAATTTCAACATGCAACCATTAACTAACTAAAGTTTCCAATTCCACATGTAACATCAAATTAATTTTGTCTTCTAATTCAAAGAATAGTATGGAAGGTAGTTTAAACCATGTCAAACAAGTAGTATACCTATTGCTGTAATTATCCCGCTGTATAGAACTTGGCGGCGATGCTTCTTCAAAGTGTCCTTGCCCCCTTCATCCCCACTTTTCTGTTGTTAAGTATATTGTCACACAGTCAAACATGCCTTCTATTCGGGGTAGAAATATAATGCCAAATCATATGCAAAAGCATCCACAAATTTCTCAATTAGAAGGAGAAAAGTTTATTACTACCTGTTTACCTCTCACATCTGAACTAGGAGCAAGTGTTGGTTCTGGAATAAAATTGGCAATGATACCAAAGAATATGACACCGCCAAAAAACTGCACCACCGATAAATTTTACATATAATTCTTAAAGAAAACATGAGCTACTCATGTCAGGGAGGTGATGGATTTGAACCAGACAAACACTAAAGTATATGGCTTACCCATAGGTTGCCTTTTAAAAAGCCAATCGAATTTATAGCATTGTGAGCCAAATCTAGGAATGATATGCTTAGCATCAAACCTGCAGCAAAACCCTGCAGAGAGAAGAAGATGTAAGCAATTGAGTCAACACATGAGCTAATTCTTTAAGAAAATGACCGAACCAGGGAACAAATAAAATTTCAGAATTTAAGGATATGAATCAGAGCACCTGTAAAAGCCCAAGCATCTTCAAATTGGGAGTCTCATTGAGAACTACAAAAAGTGCACCTGTACCACATTCCAAGACTTTAATTAGACTCCAGAACAGAAACTGATTTACTGAGCATTGAGGTGAACATCAGAAATTAGGAAATTCCATAAAAATCAAAAGCCTTTTTCACACCATGACTAATACAAAAGAACTGGCCTAGAAAACAGCGGGAACACATCCCAACAATGCCTTCTACACCATTAAACCTCAATTTCGCAACAACTTGATGGATAGGGAACAAAAACTAGTAGAAGCTAATTTACAAAACCCACCAGCAAATTAACCAATATCAGACTTCTATCTAAAGCTCAAAAAGTCAAACAAAGAAAGCAAATTCGAAGCCAAAACCCGAAAGTAAGTAATTCCCAGAAGCAAATTTGAATAATCATTACTTGATAAACGAAACAAGAACAACAAAATCCTCCTAAATGGGACAATTTGAATTTGACATTGCTGAAATGGGTAGTTGAAGCAGACGATAAATAAGCACGAGCTTTTTACTAACCGATTGAAGTACTCAGTCCACCCACAAGTGAGAGAGCCAGAGCCACCAAGACCTGAGAATCCATGGAGGGCTTTTTCTTGACCAAGGAGTCCAAACTCAAAGACCAAAAAGCTCCAAAATCCGTGGGGCTGAACCGTTGAAAAGAGTTTGACGGAATATGACCGAGTAGCTAGAGAGTAAAATGAAACAGTGAAGCTGAAATGGTTTAAGCTATTGGGGAACTCAACGCCAAATATATATACAAAGAGGGAGAGAGAGGGAATTTTCAATTTTGTATAGTGGAAGAAAGAGATGTTTGCAAGAGCAACTCCACCCATTTCTTGTTGTCATGGCAAGGGGGAAGGGGGGAGCTAGGGGGGCTACAATTCAAGTAAATAGTAGCTGTCCTTGCAAATAGTAACGTGCATTTCCATCCGTTGCCATGGCAAAGGGCAACTACTATTTTTTTTTTCTTTTTTTGTAACCTAAACAATTAATTTGGATAATATTTTCGGATAAGATTTTTGGGTTCGTACATGTCAATATTTATTAAAAAATTCATATCTCATAATCGGATAAAATTTGTGGATAAGATTTTCGGTTTCAAATTTCAGATAAATTTCATATGAATTCCAAATTTCAAAAAAATTTAATCCACATTTGCCATCCATGGATCACATCGATCCATGCTTTCTACACCCCTCGGATTATCCGAGACTTGTTTTCATGTCTCAACTAGGGGTGGGCATTAAAACCGTTGAACCGGAAAACCGAACCAAGCCGAATCGAAAAAAACCGGTTGACTAAAAAAGTCAACAATTGGAACCAAACCGAACCGAACCGGTTCCAACGGATTTTGGTTCCAAATTCACATCTTCTCAAACCAGACCGGACCAAACCGAACCGGTTGTGTATTATTTCATTTTTTAAATAAAATTATTTAAATCCAATGCTATATTTTTCATCTCATAACTAATATTTTTTCAAGCTCAACTTCAAAACATCACTCTTTTTTAGGCACAACATCTTTCTTTGCATAAAATTGAATTATTTGTTAATTTTCAAGCCCAAAAAATAAAACTTTAGTTGGAATTTGTATAAAAATAATATTTTGAATAATAATAATAATAATCCGGTTCAAAACTGAAAAAACCGAAAATCGGACTGGAACCGGTACAAACCGAACCGGTCGGATTCAAAAAAAAAAAATTCCCTAAAATCGGACCAAACCGAACCGGTTAAATAAGTCGGTTTCGGTTTCGATTTGAGGTAAAAATCGGACCGAACCGGACCGTGCCCACCCCTCTCAACTACTTGATGGAGACAACTACAACCCATGGCGTTTCCCTTCCTTGGCAACGACTGTTTATTTCCTCCTTGAGCCTCGTCAATGCTCACCGAGCCATCTTCTTTCCTCCGTGAGCCTCGTCAATGCTCACCGAGCCATCACGTCATTGGACAACCCACATGCTCTCCGCTTGCAGCACATAGAGCACACCTACGACACCTCCGACAAACACATAATACTTTGCACCAACACCACAACAATTTCACTAACCACTGTGTTCGTTGATACCCAGCCTCTGCCAAAAAATGATTGATCGCCCATCTCCAAGCAATCGATTGTTTCCTTCCAGAGAACACCCGCTCTGCTTTGCACAGCTGTTGGCCCTTCTTTTTTCTCGGTGTGTTGCAAAGCACTTTTTTCTTCATCTTTTTAATTCTCTTTGTTTTGGTGATATTGCTACTCATGCTGGTGGGCCCATGAGGTTTATTCCCTTCCTCTAAGCTCTCGCCCACATGAACTCTCTTTCTTCCACTTGTTTTCCTTTTTAACTTTTGCAACCTGCTACTTCTTCTCTGTTGTTACAACATGTGTTTTATTATTATTATTTCAACATTGTGTTTCTCTCTTTGAGACTTCACACCAACATTCAATTCTTCTTCTCTTTTTGGTCAATTTTTTTTTTTCCAATGGGTGCCTAAACGAATTTTTTTTTTCATTTTCACTTTTACGCCACCATCATGGCTGACAGGACCTGACCCAGATTCGACCCCGGAACCCGAGCCGAACCCTGTTTATGGGCCCAACATCAACCCATGTCGGGCCCACATACTAAACAGTTACCCTCTTCTCGAAATTTAAGTAAAAGGGGCCAAGACTTCTACCGAAAAACGGGCAAAGTCTCCCCTACAACAAGGACTATCCCAAATTATACAACCTGTCAAACAAGCAACAGATAAACAACCCAAGCGCCAGCATGGATACAACAAAAACAACAGTGGCCTCCGTCCAACAAATTCAACCCTAAAGGGTGATACAGAGCAATCTAAGAGTTTAAGAATTCAACAGCGGAAAAGAATAACAGATTACAAGTTTAGGGTTCGAGGATGACAATCCTACCCTTCCAACGAAGCTCGAGAAGAGAAACGCACGGCCGAACGGTGTCGACGCAACAACTACGGTCTGGGGGGCGCAAAACAGAAAGAGTGTGAGTGGACAAAAACAAGGTTTGACATACTTAAATCAAAGTACTAACCCCACCGTTTAAAACCATGCCAAACATGCATATGAAACCGTTTATATACTTGATTGATTTGAAAACCGTACAATCTCAAAGTACGAGAAAACATTTCCAGTTTAAAACCCTTTTTTTCTGAATAAACTAACCTTTTACTTTTGCCGAGGCATAACCTCCCAAAACACGAACCCATATACATATGTATAAGTATAACTGAAATAACTTGAAGAATGTAAGCATGAGAATATAATAAAATCCTCAAATACCATAACAACATTTAAAATGTCAAGGATCTCACTCACGCCGAGAAAACCAAACTCGACAATAATACAGAACTCAAATGTAGTTCAAATCATATATATAAAAACATATATAAAATCAGGATTTACAATCCTATAAGTAAAACCTATCAAGTACTGAAATTCAATCAAGTACTGCAACCAAAACAGGTAAACAGCTTCCCAAACTTCCCTACTATCACAACCATGTGCTCACCAGCACGACAAGCGAGGAACGATCCTCACTAAAAGAAATATGAATACGAATGTACTAACACACACGTATAGGTATAGTATAACCAACACAAACACAAGTACAAGGGGAAAACAATCCAACATGGGATCATTTGACTAGACACCGGTACAGTCTCATCAAGACACCGTGCCCAGGGTTGAGCCGTCCAAAGTAGGACTAAACTCACAGGACTATATGATAAAACTTACCAACCATAACTCCGAAATAAATCTGTCATACGCGCGCAGACTACCCAATCAAGGGTCTACAGCTACACCCCGTTAAGGTATGCACCGGCTCGAACTATACCAAATCCAGGTAACAATTTCATATCAATCGCCATGCGATCATCAGTATCAGAACAGGGGGAGGTACAATACAAGGTGCTAAATGCACACACATCAATCACCACGCGATCACCAATATATATATATATATATATATATATATATATATATATATATATATACAAATATATATACATAACCCAACACTATGTACCCAACCCAAAACACCAACATCAGGACGCAAGCGTCCAAAACCCAAAGACTAACGTATATGTCCAAAGTAGTCATAAGCATTGAAATCATATATTCAATTAAAACCATAATCAAATATACATTCAATCAACGTCAAAACGTATTAAAGTTTCAAGTAAAGAAACGTCAAATGGTATGAGAAACCCAATATATAAATATATCAAAGCGATTACCTAAGGGACCTCACGTCCCGACACAGGCATTCCAACCCAAAGGTATATAATTAAAGTATAAAGAACTCGTTTGTAAACACATACCGTTAAACCAAACGTATAATCCAAAATATACATATGTATATATAAATATATATACATAAAACATAATGATCCTTTAAAATACAATAACTCAAGCCCAATCCCATATACATATCTATATATATATATATAAAAATAAATATACGTATAATCCATTCCCATTATTCCCAAGTATTTATTCAAAGTAAATATATATGTATAAATATATACGTATATATATAATCAAAGTATAAGTAATTATACTTCATAAGGTTTAAACGCCAAAACCGAATACGAAATCAAACGGACTACACTAACGTCCAAATATTCAATTATATAATTAAAATATAATATAACAACCTTTTTAAATATAATATCTGGACGACCCCAAACGTCCGTATCTCATACCCAAAATATATATATACATATACATATATATATATATAGTATAATGACCCCAAGGTCAAAATAGCCCAATATATAATCCGAAATCTGATACTAAAACCCACCAGACGTCACTACATCTCGTTCAATACCCAAAGGTATAAATAACAATAAAATATAGCCATCAGGGCCCCACATAAAACCCGGCAACCCAAATCATGCATTAAACTCAAATGCTAGTTCTTTTAATACTTTTCAACCAAAGTCAAACAAGACTTAAACATTCAAGATTTAAAACAATTATTAAATCTCATTTATGCAGTTCATGCAATTCATTCAAATCATGCTGAGTTGAAAACAAAGTCCACTCACCGTTGGTCCTATGCTGCACAACCCTCAAAGGGTCCCGCTCACAAAGTATGCAGAGTCAAGGTACCTAAAGCGTTAAAGACGAGGATTGAATTAGTACCGTGAACCGTACGAGAACCGTAAACTTAAACCCTAAAAAAACCCAACTTAACGTGCACGTACGACCTACGAAGGATTCCAAGGTCAAACTACCTCTTATAACCAGTGAGACCGCCCTGGAAGACTCACGGTCAACCGGCGGTCATACACCCCTTTTCGGTCAACCAGGGCCCGCGGAGCCCACGACCTCCCAAAAGGATCAGGACATTCCTAGAAGTCCAACAAAGTCAACTACAAGGCAAATAGACCTCGGGAGACGCTCGGTCAACCTTGGTCAAACCGACCCGAATAGGTCAAACCGGCCCCGTGGGTCCCATGACCTCCAAACTTAGATCCGAAAGTTCCTACAGGTTCAACACGACCTAAACAACGTGTCCTCAAAGTTTGGTCTCGATCGGACTGTCGGATCGCTCATGATCGCACGATCGGACGGTTACGGTTTAAATCACACTTCAAGTCATTGATTCGGAGTATCCGGGACTCCGAATCACGATCCGTCAAATCCTACACGATTCTAGAAATACGGGGAACAACATACGTGAATTTGGTTTCGATCCAACGGTCCGAACACATCGAACCCAAGCAACGCATAATAGGCGTACATTGGTTCGAGGTCCAAACGACGTCCGAATCGAAATCCGAAGATACGTACGCGTTCACGATGACATGAGGATCGTAACGGGCCGAAAAGCTCAGCCACCACAGCCACCACGCGCCGCCACACGTGCCGGCCGTGCTTGGGTGGCTTGATCAAATTCCGATGATCAGAATTTGATCAAACCAGGGGCAAACTATACATCGTTCGAATCCTAAGGTTGAGAGCAGCCCAGAACCGCCCAAAAATCGACCGAAACCGAGGGAAATCACGGCCAACCCACCTAGGGTTTTGGCCGGATTTTGGATGTTCAGAACAGTGGTTACACCAACGTGCTTTGTCGCAGACCAAAGGGGAAAGGATCAGGGGGAAGAGGCCTTACTTTTCCAGGTGGTGGCGTCGGAGGAGACGACCGGAAATGACGCCGGCGGTTATGGCAGTTTTCGCCGGATTTTGCAGCGGTCGCAGTCGGCAAACGCCGGAGATCTTGGGTGGGTTTTGATCGCGAGCTCCAGCCGGTTCCAATGGAACCGGTCCTGTGCGCCGCCGTGCAGTGATGAAGGAGAATCGAAGAGAGAGAGAGTGAGGGTCGGGGAGAGAGAAACCGGAGAGGAGAGAGAGAGATTTCCCGAATTCTGATTGGTCCTCTCCTTTTATAATATTTTATTCTTTTTCTGAAATGACGCTCACGTCCTCCGAACCATCTAACGCTCGAATCGAGACATGCCGCACTTCCCCGGACTCGTTTCAACGTGCCGGACGCAATGGCGCAACTCGTTTCGCCAATTTCCGTCCTGAAAATATCGTTGACCAAAATGCCCCTTTAATTTATAATTTCCAATTTTTATTATTTAATTCCCAATTTAATTAAATCACTTATTTTATTTATTTTTCTTTTAAATTTCGGGTCAGGATCGTCACAATGGCTTTCTTTTTCTTCACTTTATGGATTTATATATATATATATTTTAAATCTCTCTTTCATCATTATTTTTCATTCTCTCTTCTCTTCTTCCAAATCTCGACCCTCTACGAGCCTTGGATTTGAGGGGGAGATATGTAACGACCCTGACCCAAATTATAAGTTAAAATGAATTAATTAATAAGTTAATTAATTTGGATAATTTAAATGAATTTAAATTGAATATAAAATGAATTAAAATGAATTAATTGAAAATAAGTAATTAAAGGGGCATTTTAGTCCACTTTATTTTCGGGACGGAATTTGGCGAAACGAGTTGCGCCATTGCGTCCGGAACGTCGAAACGAGTCCGTTGACGGGCGGAACATTTCGATACGAGTTTCAGATTGTTCGGAGGACGTAAGCGTCATTTCAAATTTTGGGAAAAATCTGATATAGCCACGTGGGCCAATCGAGAAAATGAGAAAAATCAGAAAATCTCTCCTTCTCTCTCTTCCCCTGCGTGTGACCCTTCGACTCCCCCTTTTCGGTTCTGAGCAATGGTGGCTCTTTGAGCCACCACCGACGCCACCGCCGCCACTGGCTGGGGCCGGTCCCAAAATGACCGGCCAAATGGCGCCTTCCAACCCCACCGCAGCCCGACTGCGTTGCCGCCGTTGCCACCGGAAAACACGGTGAAAGCCTCCGATTTTGGCTGAAACTTCACGGCCAGACGGCGAGCTCCGCAGCCAATGGCGTCGCGCAAGGTATGAAATCGAACCTCCTCCACCTCCTCTAGCTTCTGCATAGTTAATTTTTGGAGTTTTGGCCGTTTGATTGTTAGATCTAAAACCTAGGTTTTGGCAGGATTTCAATTGGGTTTTCCGGCCAGTTAACGGCCGGTTCTCGGCCGGTTCGTGGCGGTTCTAGGCTCCTGGAGTGGTGGCGAGTCGTTTGGTTTAGATGGTGTCGAGCGGTGTGAGGTTTTGTCGATTGCCGGAATCGCTCTAGGCACCCGCCACCCACGGTGGCGCGTGTGGCGGCGCGTGGTGGCGGGGTAGTGGCGGTTCTTGGGTCATTAATGATCCTCGTATCGCTGTGAGCGCGTAGGAGTTGACGGATCTCAATTCGGAGATCGTTTGGTTATCGAACGAATCTCGCCTATTGCGCGATTCTCGGGTTCGATAGGTTGGAACGGTTGGATCGTGTCCATTCTTGGATATGTGGATCTAGATAATTCTAGGATCGTGTAGGATTTGACGGATCATGATTCGGAGTCCCGGATACTCCGGATCGATGACTTGAAGTTAGGATTAAACCGAAATTGTCCGATCGTACGATCGTGAGCAATCCGACCGTCAGATCGAGACCAAACTTTGAGGACACGTTGTTTAGGTTGTGTTGAACCGCTAGGAACTTTCGGATCTAAGTTTGGAGGTCATGGGACCCACAGGTCCGGTTTGACCCACTCGGGTCGGTTTGACCAAGTTTGACCAGGGTTGACCGAGTGTCTCCCGAGGTCTGTTTGTCGTGTAGTTGACTTTTTTGGACTTCTAGGAAGGTCTAGATCGTTTTGGAGGTCTTGGGCTCCGCGGGCCCGGGTTGACCGAAATGGGGTGTTTGACCGACGGTTGACCGTGAGTCTTCCGGGGTGATCCCACTGGTCGTAAGAGGTAGTTTGACCTTGGAATTCTTCGTAGGACGTACGTACACGTTAAGTGGGGTTTTGTTAGGGTTTAAGTTTACGGTTCTCGTACGTTCACGGTACTAATTCAATTCTCGTCTCTATCGCTTTAGGTGCGTTGACTCTTCTACGCCGCAAGCGGGACCCTTTGAGGGTTGTGCAGCATAGGACCAACGGTGAGTGGACTTTGTTTTCAAATGTGCATGACTTGAATGAATTGCATGAACTGCATGAATGGAGATTTAATGATTTTAAATCTTGAATTGATTAATATGTTAAGTCTTGATTTGACTTTGGTTTTATTATATTTAAAAGGGTTTGCATTTGAGTTTAATGCATGATTAGGGTTGCCGGATTTTATGTGGGGCCCTGTTGGTTACTTTATTAATATTTATACCTTTGGGTATTGAACGGGACATGGTTAACGCCCGGTGATTTCTTATCGGATTTTCATTATACAAATGAGCTATTTTAAGCTTGAATATATGGACGTTAGTATAGTCCGTTTGATTCCATATTCGGTTTTAGGGTTAAAACCCTATGATTTATAACGCGTATACTTTGATTATATATATATAAACTTATATATATATATGTATAGCTACTTTGAGTAAACATTTGTAATAGTGGAAAATAGTTATATAACTATATATATATATATATGTATATGTACTTTGGTTATACATATGTATATATATTGATATATCTTTACTTTGACTATATATATATATATTAGTTATATATATATAGGTATATCTGCTTTAAGAAAAGGATCACCATACTTTGGTTGTATGTATATATATATATATATATATGTACCTTGATATATGTATATATATACATATGTTTATCTACTTTAAGAAAAGGGTTTTCAAAACTTGATTATATATATATATATTGATATATATATATATATGTTTATACTTTATATTTGACGTCCTAGAGACGGTAGATTTTATTATGATTTTTGTATGCTTGGATTTAGCATTGAGTGAGATTTAAATATGGTTTTTCACTGAAAATGATGTTTGATTTAATATTAATCTGTTATGCGGTCGTTTGACCCTTGTGATTATTTTGAATATAGAAATATATGTTTTGGACAGTGATGTCCTAATTTTGAGTATATATATATTGGTTATATGCTTGACGGACTTGTATGTCCTAATATTGGTGTTTTGGGTTGGGTACATTGTGGTTGTATATATACTGTTATCGCATGATGATTGATGTGTGTGCATTTAGCACCTTGTATTGTACCTTCCCCTGTTACGATCGATGATACGAGTACTACGATGCGGTTCGATCCGGTGCATACCTTAACGGGGTGTAGTGTAGATCCTTAATTGGATAGTCTGCGCGCATGACATATTATGGACGTAGTGGTATTGATGGTTCCTTACCTTGCGGGCCTGTGAGCTTAGTCCCGATTGGGCGACTTAACCCTGGCACGAGGCCATTATGATGTTGATTGGGTGTTCAGGTAAATCCTAGGCACCGGTCACATCATGAATGCGATCCGGTGTCGATCGAGATGATCCCCTGTTGGATTGTTTTCCCTGGTACTTGTGTGTGTGTTATAGTTATACTATACCTATACGCGTGTGTTAGTACATTCGTATTCATATTTCTTTTAGTGAGGATCGTTCCTTGCTTGTTGTGCTTGTAAGCACATGATTGTGAGTTTGGGGATGTTTGGGAAACTATTTACCTGTTTTGGTTGTAGTACTTGACTTGATTTCAGTACTTTATAGGTTTTACTTGTGGGATTGTAAATCCTGTTTTATATATATATATATTTATATATATATAAATGTTTTGAACTGCAATTATTATCTTTATTGCTGTCAAGTTTGATTTGCTTGCTGTAAGCAAGCTATTCGGCATTTTAAGGTTTGTTTTACCTTATGTGGATTTTATTCCATCCTTGTCCTTTTACGTTAATAAATCCTTTTGTTTATATTTTATAAACTTGTGTGTGATTTGTTTTGGGAGGATTATGCCTCGGGAAATGTAAAAGGGGTTTTAAACTGGAAATGTTTTCACGTACTTTGAAATAGTACGGTTTTCAAATATATAAACGATTTCATATGCATGTTTGGCATGGTTTTAAACGGTGGGGTTACTACTTTGATTTAAGTATGAAAAACCTTGTTTTTGTCCACTCACACTCTTTCTGTTTTGCTCCCCCCAAACCGTAGTCGTTGCGTCGACACCTTTCGGCTGTGCGCTTCTCTTCTCGAGCTCCGATGGAAGGGTAGGATTGTCATCCTTGAACCCTAAACTCTGTAATCTGTTATTTCTATTTTCCGCTGTTGAATTTGTACTCATAGTTGCTCTGTATCAGCTTTAGGGTTGAATTAGTTTGGCCGGAGGCCTGTTATGTATCTGTCGTTTGCATGCTGGCGCTTGGGTTGTTTATCTGTGCTTGTTTGACAGGTTGAACCTTTGGGCTAGTACTTGTTTTAGGGGAGACTCTGCCCGTTTTTCGGCAGAAGTCTTGGCCCCTTATAGGTTGTATCTCGGGAAGAGGGTAGTTGTTTTAGTCTGTGGGCCCGACATGGGTTGATGTGGGCCCATCAACAGGGTCTGGCTCGGGTTTCGGGGTGAAATCTGGGTCGGGTCCTGTCAAGATAGGGGAGATAGACGCACATTAGCTGCACACAGGCAGCTACACACCATGAGCAATAGCTTCCACTCACTTGCACCAGCATCATCAACATTCAGACTCAAGAAAAGGCATCATCAACAACAACATTTATTGCACATCAGCAACCTTTGGGAGTAATGCCCTTCACAATCTCTTGCGCAAGGTGGGCGTTCTTCACATCCACGCTCCAACTTGAGGGGGAGTGTTAGAAATTAGGAAAGTTATTTAATTGTTATTTAGTTTCCTTTTATTTGTTGATTGTAATTGATTTAGGGCAGTTTCCAAATAACCTAATTTTCCTAGTTAAGCTTGTAATCTCTCTATAAATACTTAGCATTTTAGCTCTATCAATAATAACCGAGAATTATTCTTTTCAACATAATCTCCAATTTCTACATTTTTAATGGTATGGTGTTATCTTGATAAGATAATGCACTAAATAATGTATCTTGCTTTCTCAATGGTTTAAGTGCAGAGAGAGAGGTATACATATTCCTTTCCAAACCTTCAAAACTTCAAGATTGAGATTTTGGGACATAATACAAATACTAGTATATTTGTAAACTTTGATGGAGTTTGCAGCTATTGTATTATATTAGCAAACTTTCTGAGAAAATTCATAAAATTAATAAAGTAAGTGCATCCAATCGTTGTCCATCGGCTAGCAAAATCTTTGCAGGGCTTATTGCCATACAGCCTTTGACAGTGAACAAAATGTATCCACGTAAAAGGAATGAATTTATTTATCATTCTTCTCTTGTGAGTATGATCATTGCACATGAAAATTATCCTTTTCAAATCGGTTACAAATTATTGTTTTATGTTATGTCAATATAAAATTGTAATGATTTGATAAAGTTGCAAGGGGAAAATCCATATGGGTTTAATTGATTATTTGAAACAATTTGGGACATTGGAGAAAACTAAATTGAGAATGGATGTCAAAAATTAAAGCGGTAGACACCAATTATTGTATTAGGAAAAGGAGACAAACTATTGATTATAATAGCAACTTCTTGCGCTTCTCTCCATTTCTCTCATGGTTAGCCTCTCGCATCAAGCTCTGTGTGCAAAAGGAGACTATCAAGAAACATTCATTGTTAGCATCTTGTGTGTATGATATTGTCTGTATGATCATGGAAATGTTTCCTAGAACTTTGTAGAATGTTAAGACTGGTGGGACTTATCCACCTTATATAGTTCTTTATACTGAAATTACAAATAAGCATGAATTATTATGAACAGCAATTGGGTGGCCGAAACCTTAAGCATGAATTATTATGAACAATAATGGGGTGGCTCAAAAAGATGTTGCGAATGAGTGAGGGTTAAAAAGTGCAAAATTTGGGCAGAAAAAGTGCTTCTTGAATCTTGATGCATTGGTGCAGGGGGAGTTATACGTGATATCTTTGGGGATTGGACTTGTGGGTTTGCTGCTAATTTGGGCAGAGGTCATATCTTTGAGGCTCAAATATGGGGCTTCTTTTTTGGGTTAAAGCTTGCAGAAGATAGAGGTATTCGTAATCTGTCGGTTGAAATGGATTCTGCAATGCCTATTACTACTCTTGGTTCACATCCTATGGCGTCTTTGGTTTCAAGCCATAATATGCTGGGAGTTTATGGGAAAGTTTGATACCTGTGTTTGCTAATTGTATTGCTCACTGGAGCTACATTTTGGATCTAGGTAGTTGCTCTGTGTTTCTTGGTTTTTTACCCCCCAATTCATCAAAATTTGACACAATTAAGGTATTAAAAACAGAAGATCACCAATAAATTGGAACATATCATCCATCAAATACCGCCAACATAAATCCAAACTATATTCAATAAAAAATAATAATTCCAAACTATTTTTCCATTGTAAGCATCCACTATATTGAAATTCAATAAAGTTTCTAATTTAAATTTATGGTTAATTAATGTGAATCATTTAAAATATCACAATGTGGGAGTCAATCAGAGTTGGTTGAGTTGGTAATAATCGTTCTTTTCGTTATTTAGGCCTAGATTCGAGTAATGCTGCCGATAATCCCTCTTAGTAGGTAATCCGTAAAAATAAAAATAAAAAACTAAGACCCCCTCTATAAATCCTCAAAGAAACCTTGAAATGCTCTGATTTTGGGATGAGATAGCCTTCCGTCCCACTAAACTTTTGTTCATAAAAAAATATATATATATATTCATAACGTGGAACAGATGCTGTTTTTTTTTGTTTGTTTGTTTTAATTCTAAAAATAAAAAATAAGAAACCAACCTAAAAGAATTAACATTTTCCAAATTCCCTTCATATCCTTTTGAAAAACCTTCATCAACTCTGCCGTAGTCAAATAACTCGAAGCTTCTCTTCAGAGAGAGGGCTGCTACTACCTCTCCTAACCCCCACTTTCACCCCTCTTTTCCATCGCTTTCCCGAGAAAAAAACACCCCAAAAACCCAATGGCCAATCGCATCGCCCTCCGCCTCAAATCCCACCTCCTTCGCATCACAACCCCCATCCACCCCCGTCCCTTCATCAAATCTCCACCGTTGATCTTCTCCCCACTCTTCGACCCCCATCTCCAACGTTCAACAAATTTCCTCCTCCCGTTCACTCTCCGCTTCCTCTCCACCTCTCGCCGCGGCCCGATCCGGCCCAAACCCGTTGACATCGCGGGCCGGGCGCGCCAGCTCCAAACCCGACGCCTCTGGACCTATGCACTAACCTTCAGCTGCATCGCGGGCTTCATTGTCATCGTCCTCAATAGCTTCCAAGACCAGCTCGTCTTCTACGTGACCCCAACCGACGCTCTAGAGAAATACTCAGCAAACCCTAGCAAGAGCAAGTTCAGGGTCGGCGGTCTGGTCCTCGAAGGCAGCGTGCTCCAGCCTGCCTCGTCGCCCGAGATGGAGTTCGTCGTCACCGATTTGATGACCGATATATTGGTCCGGTACAAGGGCTCCTTGCCCGATTTGTTTCGGGAGGGTCACTCGGTTGTGGTCGAGGGCTTCGTCAAGCCTTTTACGGATGAAATTCGAAGGGAGATTTCAACGAAGAGTGTATCGGAGAAGGCGAGGAGCGGCGGGTGCTATTTCGCCGCCACAGAGGTTTTGGCGAAGCATGACGAGAAGTACATGCCCGGTGAAGTTGCTGAGGCGATCGAGAAGAACAAGAAGAAGCTCGAGGCCGGTCGGGCAGGTGGTGGAGAGTCTGAAAACCCCAAGAGCGAATAGATGGATGGGTAAGAGCTAAAATTTGTATCTGTTTTGGTGATTTTGCATTCTTGTTAGTATATATTAGTTGATTGGAGAAATGGGTTACACTTGGATAATTGGATAGTTGATTTAAGCTTAGGTGACCGTGAGGAAATACGCATTGGTGTTGTGGAAGAGAGATAAAAGTTTGGAAATTTGAGTTCCAATTTTGTTGTTGTACTGATATATCTCATTGATGATGAATTCTGTAGTGTTTCATATCAATTAGTGATGAATAATGCCATTAATTGGGAATGGCAATGCTGCCAGTTATTGTTTCTGGCTTCGATTTTGAGAATTACATTCGAGATGTTTTGAATTATTGAGAACAGAGAGATCTTCTTCTTTTGTGTTCAATGTAATCTTTAGCAACATGAATCACTGATTGCTATGAATTTTCCGAACAATTGTTGTCTTGGTTTATGTTTTGGTCTTTTGAAGTATGAATGCATCTTTAGGGCCCAGCTTTCTACACTCAACAATGTCAAAAGTTTAGAAGTCAAAACTTAGGCCTATTCAGAAACTCAAAACAGAGCCTTAAACCTTAATCTTCTCAATCAGGTTTGGAATTGCCATTAGTATACACAGCACTATTGACATTATTGCCCAAAAAAAGTGATGATTTCAGATGGACATTCTCGAATGGAATCTTCTCTTGTAACCCCAGTTGTTTAATTAGTGAGGTTAGGCTACTTTATGTTGTTTTAAATGTGATTTTACCAAAAAAATCCTCATCCCTACGATGGCCATTGCCTTGACTCTCAGAAATGAAGTAGGATGTTGTTTTTAAGTTGTTAATCAAACTCAATGACTGGCATTGAGCCTTGTTTAGGTTGCTTGCATCTTCGTGGCTATGGAATCCATGGGCGTTAGAAATGCAATAATAAAGGCTAAAAATGACAAACTCCGACTGAAGTACTGTATTAAATTTTATAGTGAGGCAATATAAAATCCATAACCAATGATTAGGAAGATTAAGGAATAACAAATACATGCAGAAAAGAATACAAAAGATATCATAATAATTATATAGTATTCTCGGTCTAAGTCTCCCTAACGCCTTAGCAGTGCAAAGAGAGAGAAGAGCACCGGAGAGTATATGAATAGGCTGGAAATTGTCACCAGAGTTCCGGCTCCAGTGTGCAATGCCGGTGATGGAGCCGGCGCACTATCCTGAGCTGTAACTGAGACAAGCACCATGGCCATTACCATCAAGAACATAGCTTTGCAGTTGCTAAATTGCGCCATTTCTAGACAGAGGAGCAGAGGAAAAGAGAGTATTCGACCAAAAGGAAAAGAGAGTGCAGTGTGATGAGAGAGTCTGTGTTTGGTGGATTGAAGAGTGAGGAAGGTGAGAGACTGGGAACATGGTATTTATAGGGCTTTCAATTTCAATTTTAATTTTTCGTAATTAAAACTTAAAATTTTCAAATTGGAATATGAATGCCGTAAGAGGATGGAAACGTTACTCTCCCGTTACGTCTTGTGGCCCCTACAATAAGAAGGTGATATGATATAATGCCAGCCTTCTGTTCCTTTATGTGGTCCCCGCAACACAACGGCTCTCTTGGTCGGCTTGTCTTCTCTTCTGTAAAAGCGGCCATATCTAGACCGTTGAGTTCAAAGGTTGTGTTTCACAAAAGGAAAGGAGAAAAGGTTTCGTTGCCTTGCAACTTGCCAGTGCCACACACAATTGTAGTTCAAATTTGATGCTTTACCAAACGAAAATGTTTTACTTATTTGCACTTCATATAAAAATCTTGTCTTCTACGTTTATTCATAGGTGAAATGAAAATAACAACACCCTCAAGCAATAACAACAATAATTTTCATTGACACAAATATGGTCGGAACTAGGTTTCCAATATGGGTCGGGCTAGCGTTGGAAAAATGGGCTTATTTGCAGAAAGAGGAAGTCGAGCGTTTAAATTCTTTTGATGGTTTTTTTTAAATCGCAAAACGTTCCTGAAGTTAACGAAACTATTAGGTTGCGTCCTTTTTGTTAACCTCAGGGACGTTTTGTGATTTTAAAAAAAATCATATTTTGATATATAAGTGATATTGGGGAGGGCGAATCGAACACAGTACATCGAGTGCACAATACTCTCATTTGATCATTACTCATTGTTGGAGCTGAAAATTTCGGGTCCTCCAACAATTAATCTTGTATTCCATGTTGAGAAGCCGGACACCATCTTTGATTGCCACCAAATAGAGAGGGGGGTACTGCAAGAAAACACCCCGACGTTTTAGTCAGTGTTCGTTCATGAATATTGCAGTAGAGTCAGAATAATCTCATACCTCTCCCCCAGGATGTTACGTTAATTGGTCTTTTATAGACATTTGAGTATTGGGCTCCAAGTTCCATGTTCCATGGTTTTCTCCATGATCCACAATCATTCCATTGTACCATATCGACCCGCCACTCATATCGTGACACGTGGAGAGGCCCATGGCCCGCGTTGGTAGCCCGGCCGGACAGATCGGCGAGTCCCCTCGATGCGTATGATGATTCGTCACCGCATGACCTCGGCGATCGTCCCAAGCGGCCCGCCGCGCAATCGGTGGTCATCTTACGCGACACGCCGATTGACCACTAGCCGATCTGCCAACATCGCTGGTGATCGGCATTGCATACCGATTCTATCTCGTCACATATATCTCCCATATATTTTTCGAGTTCTCCGCCAGGATATTTACTCCAACACGTGTCAGCTTCGGAGGGCACTCCCCCGAGTCCCACATCGAAACTAAGTGCTTGGAGGACCCCCAGTTTGCTCTATAAAAGGAGCCTTTCACCCCGACTACAGGGTAAGGACTGCTCACTTGACTTTATGCCTTGGCACTGTCAATAAACCTGCTCTTCTTCCGTACTAACTTTGGCATTGGAGTACCTTCGGCTGGTACCACACCGGTGCCGAAGGTCTGATCAGTCTCTTCTTTGGCAAGGATCCACACATCGTCTGCTGAAAGGAGAAGGCCTTTCCTCAAAGGTTCATTTGGTCCTCTGACCGTCTTGTAAGTTGCCTTAAACTATTATCTGTTTAGTTTCTAGCGCCAACACTAGCCTTTGATCATGGGCATAGGACATGTTTGCCTTAGTAGGCCTTGGCCATCAAGTCTCACTAATCCCATGATATCATTCATGTGTAGCCACGTATAGAAAATAAAACATGTGTACCTCCACTTCCCAAAGTTTAAGGTGCTAATGGATAATGTATTGAGGAGAAATTTTTGCTCCCACACTCATCTAATCATTTATTTATAAATGTAAGATTAAACCAATGGGGGTACTAATAGGATAACTGTAACAAGGTCTTTAGATGTTCCTTTCCATTTTTATACATGTAAAAATGCAAAAATAAAACCTAATCTAATCTTTTGACACACTCAGCATCCTTATTATATGTCTTTATCATCTTGTAAATCTTGACATTGTTAGTACTTTGTTGTACCCATAAGTAGCCGTCGTTCATGCAAAACCATACACGTAACCTAAGAACCCTTCCCTCATAATTCACAACAAACCAACCAACTCCACAAAAAAAGCCACAAAAATCTTCCAAACCATAAACAATTTAGACCCAAACAGATCATCTATTTTCCAAAAATACCCAAAACGCTCCATAGCTAGAGAGCTATATATACCCTCCATGGCCACCCCATTTTCCTCAGGACGTTCAAACTACAACTCTAACATTACTATCTCCAAGGCTTATTTTTCAATATCCACCACACGCACAAAAATGGAGATGAAGAAGATTGCCTTGGCCATCCTCATGGTTGCAGTCTGCATGTCCGCAGCTATGGCTGCCGGAAGCCAGAAGGTCGGTGCCCCCGTGGAGGCTCCTGCCCCCTCAGCTACCACCGCCGCTTCTGCTCCGACACCTAGTGGCTCCATTGCAAACATGCCCGTCGTTGGATCTATGGTGGGAGCTTCACTCTTGTCCTTGTTGGCCTTTTACTTGCACTAAATGTGTCTAATCAAGTGATCAAGAGGAGGATGTGTGCGTGTAACTAATTAATATATTTTCCAATAAATGAAGCTATTTATTCTTGGTGTTTTGTTTATTTGTTTTATCTTTTTAATCTCTTTGCTTAATTTTGCAAGGGGAGTGCTAGCAACATTCTCTCCAACCTTCTCTTTTGGACATTCTCCATATCTTCATGACATGTGTCAATTTCTACACTAAAAACAATGTATAATGTATTAATGACATTGTTTTTAGTGTAGAAATTGACACATGTCATGAAGATAATGGAGAACGTCCAAAAGAAAAGGTTAGAGAGAAGGGGTGCATTTTTGCTCACCACTTTAACCATAGGTGTACCCTCACCACCACCCTCAATGCTTGACACGTGTCCATATGTATAATCATGGTTCCATAAATACAAAGTAAAAGTTAACTATGGTTAGGCCTATGGACATGTGTCAAGCATTGGAAATGGTGGTGAGGGTACACCTATGGTTAAAGTGGTGAGCAAAAATGCTCCCTAGAGAGAAGGTTGCTAGCATTTCTCATTTTACAATACGTCCCTACCACTATGTCCCTTCCGATGTGATTTGTATGACACAAAAGATCTAGTCCAAGTTCATCAAAAAATCGACAGGAGGACATTAAGATTTGGGCAGATAAGATTTGTTTGACACAATAAATCCAGTCCTGGCTGAGGCACCAGAATTGAAATGTGTTTTTAATTCATGGCCACTATAGGTTATATCAAATTCTAAACACTAATTTCCAATATTCATCAAGCAACGCAATTGTCCAACAGAAGCACTAAATTGATTGATCATGATCAATTTGTTGCTTCTCTTTTATGGTCTCACCTATAACTTCCTTTCACTCCATCAATGGCCTAATATTTTCCACCTCCGTTCCCGTTCCCAATGCTTGAGTTGTTAGAGGACTCTTGGAAATTATTTTTTCAGTGAAAATAAGTTTAGGGGGAGGGGAGGGTACCCCATCCCAGGCCAGGGCATACCAAGATCTATTTGAGGACTTACAGAGGGGGTCTTGGTCCACTTTTTTAATTTTTATAGATTACCAACCAAGAGAAATTGTCGACAGCAAAACTTGAACTTTACCAACTCAACCAATTCTTGTTGGCGAAGACTCTTGGAATTGCAAAGGCATAAATTAGGCATGAAAGTATATGAAAAGATAGATAATTTGAGACAAACGCAAAGGAAGGAAGAAAAGAGGGTCTTTTAGTGCCTGGTTTAATTGCAAACCTGAGTTTAATTAAATAAATTTCAAAGGCAAATCTTTGCTTGCATTTTGAGTTCCATGGATACCATTATTACTACCATGTGGTTGATGTGTCACTAATCATATGAGATTCATAGCTTGTCAAGGTAGGCCATGGCTAAGTATACAATGATGCATGAAAAGCATATATATAGCTGCCATTTATATTTCAGTTTTCGTTTGTCTTATCAATTTGACATTACCTCACTACATATGCAAAGTGACGAGATTTTAGGGGATATAGAAATAGATTTTGAAAATGATAGATGGGTTAATTAGGAGTAAGAGATAAGTAACCAATTAAGATTTGTTAAGCTTTTTCTCCTACAAACCTATATATTGAAACTAAATTTGATAAATACAACATTCTGCTAAAGTTCTGTGGTTCGGTACAAGTTATGGATATGTGACTGGTCATAATCGCATATTAAAAATGTATTGCAATAATCTACTAATTAAAAATAGGCGATTCAACGACATATTTTGAGTTAAAAAAACATATTGTGAGCTCCTTCCAATTATTTTTATAGTAGGAATTGGATTGGGATTGATATAAAAAAAGGATATTAAGTTAGAAAAAATCTCAACATTAGCATTGTGATTAACCGACCACTACACCTAACCTCACCAGCATTCCCAACCTTGCAAGACGGTTATTAACGCTTTACAGAAGGGACAAAAGAGGAAAATTGTTCCAATAAAGGTGAGACCGGAAGCCAATGAAAAACGGCCACGTCGTTTTCTTAATAGAAAGGGGAAGTTATTAAATAGCAAGGGAGCGTCGCGCACAAAAAGAGAGAAACACGTCTCTTGCTTTTCCGCTCTGTCCTCGGCGATCCAAAATCTGATAGGGTTAGGGTTTTGAAAATCCCCCTTTTCTTCACTCTTTGAATTTCTTGTATTGGCTTTTCATCGAGGGGTTCTTTCGATCCTCTTATTCGTTTACTGATTCTCTGATTCTCTGTTTTGAATTTTTGGTTCTTTGGTTTCTTTTGGTGAACAGGGGCCTGGTGTCCGATGCGATTCTGAGCTCAGGAATCTGTTTCAGAGGTTTTCTTTAATTGGGTAGGGTTTCTTTGTATGCATATGTATATGTGCTTGTATAGCTGACTAAAAAGTAGGGTTTTTTTTTCTTCTTTTCTTGTGATTTTAGCTGTTCTTGTTCTTGAGGGTTTCAAGGCAGGTAGCGTTTGGAAATTTATAATTTGGGATTATTTTTTTGGTGTGGATTTCACTATTTGGATCAATAGTTAACATTTGAAAATCAAGGTAGGGTGTTGGGTAATTTTGTGAGTTTATCGTAATTGCTAATTGGTTAAAAATTTGAGCTTTGTATTTGAAGTTTGGCACACATAAGGAGGTTACAAGAAGACAAATTCATTGTTCTTTTTCATTTTTAAAAAGTTTTGTTGTATATATTTGCTGTCAGTGAATTGGTAGGTGTTTATGTAGCTTAACTACAATACGTGACATAGTTGGTTTGAGGAATGGCCATTCAAGTCTTGTAATAAAGATCTTGTTTCTAGCACTACACCAATACATGTGTGTATATGCCTACAATTAGCAGTTTGCTATTTTTATTGCTTATTGAATTGGCATGTGTAGTGTACTTTTGGATTTCTATAATAATGCATTCATAATTTTTTTCAACATCTTTCGATGCTTTCAATATTATTCTATTCTATGCTAGATTGAAATCTAAATGTTGTCTATTTAAAGATGAGTTGTCCTGTGTACAAATTATAAAGATAATGAAAATCTGCTGACCTCTATGATATTATGTAACATGATAATCAGATAGAGTCTCACAAGTTGTCTTTTCAACAAAAGTTTAGTCTTCTAAATGGTATATAAAATTAGCATTAAATTACAATAACAGTATTTTTCGTTAGAAACCAAATCTTGAAAGGAAGATTGGGCGTGGGTTTGGGTTTCCACGCTTACTGAGTGATGTGGACATCATTGATTAGTTTCCTAGTTTATTTGTTAGTTTCCTAGGTTCTCTAGTTTTCCAAATTTCAGTAGGATTTCTAGTTTTCCAGATTTCTAGTTTCCTAATTTATTTGTGTTAGGATTTCCGTTTTAGTCAGGGATTTTTTATCCTATTGCCTCTAGGTTTTGCTATAAATACCCCCATGTAGTTCATTGGAGTGGAGTGGAGTTATTGCATTAAGGTTTATTTTCCAGATATTGGAATTCTGGTGTGAAGCCAAGGACGGGTGTGAAGACCCTGGAGTGATTCCAGACCTATCTTTATTCATCTAATTTTCTGTTTTCCATTGTTTTCGCTTCCGCCAAACTGCCTAAATCTACAATTCACCTATATCTTACATCACTTAGCTGCCCCCCATTGATTTGTTGGTTTCCTATTCAGGTATTCTCTTTGCAGGTAAGTTGACAAGATGGAGCATGAGGAGACTGGCTGTCAACCTCACCCCGAGGGTCCTATATTGTGTGTAAACAATTGTGGGTTTTTTGGAAGTGTGGCTACTAGGAATATGTGTTCCAAGTGCCACAAGGACATGATGTTGAAAGAGGAGCAGGCAAAGCTTGCTGCATCATCCTTTGGAAACATTGTCAATGGAACATCAAACAGCAATGGAAATGAACCTGTTGTTGCCGGTGGTGTGGATGTTCAAGCTCATCTGGTGGAGCCAAAAACTATCTCTATACAACCATCCTTTTCCTTTGGTTCAGGTTCAGGGGGGAGTGGTGAGGCAAAGCCAGAGGGCCCAAAACGTTGCGGAACTTGCAACAAGAGAGTTGGATTAACAGGGTTCAATTGTCGGTGTGGACACCTTTTCTGTGCAGTACATCGTTATTCAGACAAACATGACTGTCCTTATGATTACCACACTGCTGCACGCGATGCGATTGCTAAAGCCAACCCTGTCGTAAAGGCCGATAAGCTTGATAAAATCTAAGCCTGATGTGGTGAAGTTTCATATTTTGAAATTGATGCTTGTTTTCATCCAGGAGATGGCTTCAGAGTCTGCTGCGATATCTTAGCACTTGCCCTTTTATTATGTTATATCCTTACTGGGAAAGGCATGGACATCTCAGCACTTTGAAGAACTCTGTATTTGTTGTGATTGGGAGAACTTTATGTGTTGTAGTCTGTGCTTGTTTGGTGGACATGGTTATGGGTAATGTTCGTAATGTGTCTACTTGCTGTCTATATGGCATTTCTTTCGTGTAGTACATTTCAGTCGCAATTCTCAGATGTGGACACAATGACTGGTATTGTATATTATCGATGTGGTTTCCATGCATAAATCTATTTTCCCTTCCTTTCTGGTCGATTAGGTTTTCAGGCATAATTTTAATCAAAGAGTGCTCCTTTTATGATTGTGATCAGTTTTGAATGAACTTAAAATATTTCTTGTGTCATCCATCACTAAAACATAAAGGGAAAGTTGAAAGTACAAAGTCATCCTACAAAAAAAGGGAAATAGGAGTGTCCTAGTGCCGGGAGATATTCAGCTGCACTACAACTTTTCATTCCTACTAATACAAACACAAATCAAATATGGGAATGGGACAAAATGGGCTTTCAAGGTCCTTATTTCCTAGTGTTTCCAAATATGAGAATAAACATCCTCTATTCCCATTTCGTGGGATTATACATGAAAATTTCATTGTTAATAGGATCAAGAACCAAAGAAGTTCAAGGAATCATAAAATATATGCTTTCTTACATGGGGATAACTGAGTAAATAAAATGACCATTGAAATTTGAAAAAGCACAAAGAAGATTGGTCACATAGCCAAGGCTACATTTGCGCAAAGGAGGACAGAATATAGGATGGAGTGTACACTTTTGGTCAATTATCTTCCAAGTATATATTCCAAGAAAAGTTCTCAATGATGTAGTCAACTTGTTTCTTACAATAGCCAAGATTGCAAATAAGTTCACCCCATATAAATCACCAAGTCACTGTAATCGTTGAAATAAAAATAGAAAATTAGATACACATAGCGAAAACTAAACTAATGGGAAATTAATGTTCCCAACATACATTTTACCGTATCAAAATTTCAACCAATAAGAGATTCAAGGTTAAAAGTCCAGGTTCTACACTCTCAGTCTTCTATTATTTCTACTTTGAAAGAGTTCACATGCCCTATGATCTAACAAGCCCTTTAGATTCAGCTTCAAGATACCTATGATCTAGCAAGCCCTTTAGATTCAGCTTCAAGATACTTGCATATCCTCTCCATAACCTCTCTACCCTTGGCACTATTCTGCACAAACCTCTCAGCACAGCGTTGTTCAACCTTTTCTGCCATCAATGCCAATGCTGATAATGGTTTGATTCGGATACTAGTCTCCTGTCGGCAGATTGTCCACCCATCTGGGTTTTCTGGGTGGGGATCATACCTGATCTTCTCCTCCACCTCTATAAACTTTTCGAGGCTAATATTGTTGGTGGTGAGTTGCATTGATCGTGCTTTCGCATCCACAACCGTTGATTCAATGCAGTGGCAGACATCCTGGCGAACAATTTTGCGAACAAACCATGGTCCTGGGGAATGGACAGTGATAGCACGTGTGGTGTAAAGCTTTCCAGTACTAGGATCAAGCTTGTGGTTCAGAGTGTCAACTTCAAGGATATGCGATAACGTGCGTTTGTTTTCAGGATCAGCAAATTTTTTCCAAGATGCAGAAGTCACCCTCTCCCATGGGTGCTTGTATGTGTACTCTTGCGTGTATGCTTTCACCATCACTTTGTTTATCACCTCGTGTGCTGATAACAGAACATTATATTAGTTCTCAGCAGAAAGAGCAAGAGCATATAATTTGGTTTAATTTCTGAACGGTAAGAACACATATTAAGAGAATTTTAGTCTGTGAAAACAAACACTACAAATCAGAAACGTAAAGTTGGTTCTCCAATTCCTATAAGGAACTCATACATGAAAATAGGGAAAAGTATGAGATAACTCATAGCTAAGGATTTAGTTGATCTTATCATAACCATTTCAAGACTGCAATCAGTTTGACTATTCACAAGACGTAATCAATGACAGTTAGGGACGGTAAATGATATCCGTCGGTAGCGACTATCACTGCTCAAACCACAACCAATAAACAGTACTGATCATTTCACACGGGAGCCTAAACAAGATGCCAATCATCTGGTTGGGAGCCACCACTCAAAAGTAAGTACAAACTACACGATGACAATACTCTTAATTTGGTCGCTGTTTCTTCCACATATACACTGAATTACTTTGTCATATGTGTGTCTGATTGCCCCACAGAAAAGCAGCTATCAACGAAAATAACTACAATAAGCTATTTGTACTTCATGCACAATCATTTACAGTAACAGAAGAACAAGAATCTGACATCAGAAACTTCTCTAGACATCCAAATGATAGATCACAGATATAATTACAAGTACCAGAAAGTTAAATTTAGTGTTGAGTACTGGATGGACCTATTCGATTAGTATTTATGGCTCCCAACTTAGGTTCAAAACTTATATTACAACTTTCAGAGTAGATATTCACATATGTTGTGCATTTCTTCATATTTTGAATGGTAGATGATTTTAATGCTTTTAGAAATGTGCAACGCTCTCTCCTCAATCCAGTACTCCTCCTTGATACACATCTCTAAAGCTATAATCATATGCAGCAATACTACATTGATATGCACCAACGCAGCGTGCCAAATGTTGGTGCTGCATTTCTTCTATAAACTCATAAGAAGCTAAGGATCTTGAAAGGAGTATACAGTAGCACGTGAAGAATACAATAAGAAGTACCAGCAGTGATGGCTGTAACAGAGTTCTGATTGTCTGATAGAGAAATCAGGATATGTGTATTATACTGAAGGCAGTTATACTACAGATTTGTATTGCCTGGGCATCAGGAGCAATGCAATAGTAAAGCTGAAAAACTAAAAGAATCAGGTAGTTATTACTGGAAACAAGAGCAGTACCGCCAGCCTTTGTTCACTACAAATAAACAAATGAAGTTTTTGCATCTTTCCTCCTAATCTTAAATTCCCACCAAAAAACAGTAAATAGGCAGACTTCAAACACAAACAATGGTCTTCGAAAAGCTAATTTCTCAAGAAACAAGATTCAGCTCCAAAGTGATTGAAAAACAACATTTATCCTAATCTTAAAACTCCCCCACCTTCTTTGTGATATTGACACAGAAAACCAAGTCTCACAGAACATATAAACTCAACCTATTTTTTCACCACCTACAACCAGAAATAAAACAGTCACAGATGTACGTGTAAACCCAGAAAAAAGAGCTAACTTTACAAAAAACCATCAATGGGTCCTCCAGAATCACAAGCCTTTAAAGAAAAAAGAAAACAAGAAAAAGAAAAATCACATATTGTGAGCTGCAAATTGCAACTGGACCACAATTCCATTCCCAACTAATCAACAACACGACCAATATAACACATCAATATTTTTCTTCCAATTCCCTAATTGCGATCCAATTAGAAATCACAGAAAAAATAAAAGATAAATCCGACTGAAAGGAAGAAGCAATAAAGGATGAATTTTACAAATCTGGCAGAGCTTACCTCAACAGTGAATTGATGAAAGCCCAAAAATCTTGCACAAAGTAAGAGACGGAAAGATTATTTAAGGAGCGACAGAGCTTTTCTTGTGCTTCTCTGAATTACCTTCTCCTTCAATTGAATTGATTTCATTTCTTGTATCATAGCATTTGGCATTTGCCTCTTTCAACAGAATTTTGTTTATTTATATTTATTTGTTAGATGATGGGTTTTTTTCATTTTAAACTGGTTTCTATAAACTTCTTCATGAAAAAAAAAAAAAAAGAAAAGAAAGAGGTCCAATGCTAGAAAAAGTTGACCCGAGATGAAGGCCTTATCCAATTGGAGCAATAAAGGTTTGCTCGAGGCCCAATTCTATTTACCTGTGCATTCTAGGTTATAGGTTCGATTCCTCTTTCTCGAGCATCGCTTGGTTGGATCCTGTTATATTCAAATTTAATTCTTTCTCTATATTTTTGTGTTCATCTATTGACTTTCACAATTTGTAAAATGTTTATATTCTTGTCTATGTCTCATTCAAATAGATTCTTCACTCATCTTTTTGACACTAATCCAAAACGACATGGTTTGGAGGTTTAAGGGTTACTGTTTTAAGCTTTACTTTTTTTTTTTAATTCTTAAAAAAAGTTAAGATCTAAGTAAAACCAGAAGAGACCTCTTTTTGCACTGTAATTATTTCCAACTTGAAAATTTGTTCGTATTTCTCTCTCTCTCTCTCTCTCTCTCTCTCTCTCTCTCTCTCTCTCTCTCTCTCTCTCTCTCTCTCTCTCTTGGATGAAAGGGCAATATGTTAGTATTATGAACACTTGACGAGTGGCATCATAGTGGAATCCTATGAGTCCCTTCCTACTAGGGTTAGGGTTTTGTCGGCGACTCCAGATATACGGCTAGGGTTTGTGCTTGCTTGTTAGTAGAGTGGCTGGAGCTTCGTCTCTAACGTGGAGAGCGCTTCAGTCAGTTCCCGTGCGGAGGGGCTCTAGGTTCGAGTTGTCTCCAGTTAGGGTGGTCTCTTTTTTTTTGGTGCTGTGGGGAGAAGTCTCAAGTGGGTGAGGGCGACGATCGATGATATTGTCTATGGGATTTCTTCCTCTCTTACAATCTCAGAGGCGGAAGCCGTCGAGGTGGTCGGAGTGGAAGAGTTGGGAGGGTTGAAGGCTGAGCGGTTTTTGTTAGTAGGAAGGCTTCTTACGACGAAGGCTTTTCATAAGGAGGCTCTAGTCGGAACGATGAAGGCAATCTGGCATATTTGAGAGGGGTTCACAGCGGTTCCTTTAGATGGTCCACCGAGGTTTCTCTTCTCTTTCAAGTCGGAATTTGATCGAAGGAAAGTGATGAGGGGTTCTCCATGGACTTTTGATCGGGCTTTGCTTCTTTTGGAGGCAACAGATGGGAGTGTAGATCCAATGTCAATCTCTCTAGACACCCAGAGTTTCTAGGTTAGAGTGAGACGTATCCCTCCGTTTTTTCTAACGTCGGCGATGGGTGAAAAGATAGGCAACTATTTGGGGGCCTTCGTGATAGTGGATCGAGGTCTTAACGGGGACTGCCTTGGTAGTTTTCTGCGTATCAGAGTGGGGCTGAAGGTTGCGGAGCCGTTGAAGCGTTGTGTGATGCTCAGACTGGCAGTTGAGGAACCAGCGAAGCAATATGAGATTGAATATGAACGGCTACCTTTTTTCTGTTTCTTTTGCAGGCGGCTTGACCATGTGGGGTCGAACTGTGAGTTAAAACTCTTTGAAGGCATTACTGTTGAGCAATATGGTAGGTGGAAGACGTCGATAAAAGATGTTTTTAGCATTCGCGCGGGCAACAATCTGATAGGCAAGGGTTTTGGGCTGCTGGGTAAGTCGCCTAGGCAGCGGGATATTATGCAACCTTCATCTAAGGTGGTGGGGGTGGTCCGACAGAATGCAGCTGCCTTCGCTAAGCAAGAAGGGCAGAGGGCTGATATGGAGATGGAAGTAGAGCGAGAGACTGAATGCACTTTAGCGAATCTCTTTAAGCGGAGAAGAGTGGATCCCTCAAGTGGCCCAGGTGTGGCCGTATCCTTTGTCCAGAGGCTGGGATTGAGAAGGTTCAGGGATGTGGTTCTTTGGATGTAGCCAAGGTTACCCCAGTTAGTGGTGGGAAGGGCGAATTCAACAAAGGAAAACAGGTTGCTTTGGAGGAGGAACCGGCTTTGCATGGGGTGACAGGACCCGACCCGAATTCCCTTAGAATCCGTGCCGAACCCTGTGGTTTTCCGGCATCCGGCAGATGCCGGGCCCACTTACTACGAATCTCACTTCCTATTCACAAGCCCAAAGGAAAAAGGGGTCGAGACTTCGCCGAAATTTCGGCAGTCTCCCGAAAACCGACTTACCCAAAAACTTCAACCTGCCAAACCACACACAGTTTACAACCCAAGCGCCAAAGAAATAACTACGAATACGTAAATAGGCCTCCGGCCTTTAATTCCAACCCTAATGGGCGATAACAGAGCATATCTAAAGGCAATTGAATTTAAACGACAAATCAACCTCAAGAGAAAGGAACATAGAAGTCCTACCCTTGGTCGAAGCTCACGGGAAGGAAAGCTCGGCTTGAAAGTTCGGTTCGCGGCACTACACTGGGGCGCAAAACAGAAAAGTGTGAGTGGACGAAAATAAGTTTTCGATATTTAAAACACCATACTAACCCCACTTTTTTTTTTTTTTTTTGGTTTAAAACGATGCAAAACAATACAAATTCAAAATCTTAGTACACGTAGTTGATTCCCGAACCCAATACTTTAAAATGATAAAGGAATAAAGAAAATCCAAACCTTTTTCGTTTCCTTTTTCCCGAGGCATAACCTCCCAAAAACCGATCCTCATATAAAATATAAACATAAACCACTTGAAATTCATGAGCACGAAAACCAATAAAGTTCTCGTAACAAAACAACATTAAAGTTCCAAAAACAAGACGAAACCACGGAACCCAAAAAAAAAAACAACAACAACCACCATAGTAACAAAGTACGCACACCTTAAGTAAACTTTACCCTTTAGCTTTCCCACACTCAAACAACCGCATGCCCATAGGCACCGCAGGCGAGGAAGTATCCTCACCCAAAGAAAAGAAGGAAGAACTGTGATTAATAATAATAATAATAATAATAATAATAATAATACTAATAGTAATAATAATAAATACATAGTAAGACTCTCACAACAATATTGTACCGGGGAAACAATCCCAACAGGGGATCGTTTGACTGCACCACATAGAGGAGTCCTCAACAACCATGTGGCCAGGGAACAAGCCGTCCAACTGGGACTAAGCTTATCAGCACGTACAGCAAAATCCTTAATACTCGTACGCCTGTGACAAGTCCTACGCGCGCAGACTACCCCGTTAAGGGTCTACAGTCACACCCAGTCAAGGGTGTACCGGGTATCCGACATATCCAAGTATCCATTCCATTACGTATCCACTTTCCAAAGTTCCATAACCGGGGGGGAGGTACATAGGGTAGTGCTCATAGCACTTCAACTGACACAATCACAAACCGCTCACAATCCACAACATCATATTCATACCCTCGTACCCCACACACATCCAAACATATATATAGCTATTCCCGAAAGTATTATATAACAACTCAAACTATTGGTAATATGTCGAAAACCCGAATATATAATCATAATATAATTAATCTTCGCGAAAGTAGATATATATATATACATATATATATATATATATATATATATATATGCATTTCAAATATAACAATATGGTTGCACAAGGGACCTCACATCCCGACACATGGTATTCCAAACCCGAATATATAAAACTAAAGCATAAAGGACCAATTCTTAAACATAATACTTTACTCAACGTACAATCCAAAATATGCGATCGTAATACGAATACGACTCTTTAAAGTGTGGCACAAACATTTACTTCAAATCATAGATGTAAGTTTCCAAACTAAATATATAATATATAAGTTACTAAGCACATAATATGTATTATCCAAAAGTAGGGGACATACTTCCCCAAAATATATAACGTATAACATCCCAAAAACTATAGCATATAATCCCGGTATTCAAAACTTCCAAATATTTAGAATTACCCGATGAAACCATAAATAGGACAACATAATAATTCCAAAGTGAACCCATCCCATTATATAATCCAATCCCAACGTTTATCGGGATAGGATTGCCCAAATGTTTAATTAATAATATAAGTGTAAGTTTCTTAGAGATATATGTATAGTTTCCCAAAGATATAAATTATAGGTTTCCAAAATATGATATATATATATATATATATATATATATATATATATACTTATATGTATATAATTTCACAAAAGTATTGAATATATATATGTTTCCAAGGGTATAGAAAATAACCTAGGATATCCTTAATTTCAAATACTAAAGTAAATAGAAACCTTTTATAATTAAATACATAAAGAAATCCAAGATTCAAATAACCGAAATATATAAGCTTTAAAATCCGACAAGGTCATGAACTCCAACTTGTCAATAAAATCGAAGTATGAAAATATTTATTCTTAAAGTATGGTAACCAACCCAAAGCATTTGTAGATTTCTCAAGCTTCCCACATTCTTCAAGTCCATTATTTAATGGTCATATAAAACTCCAACATCCACATCGCCAAAGATATCAATGATTCAAAATCCAAAATAATATTATAATTCCAAAACGTCACCAAGTACTCAATATTAAAATATAAATCTCATGTCCCGCATATACCGGGACCCCAAAACATGCAAAGACTTTCAATATAAATTATATTCATATAATTTCATCAAAGCCACATTCACAATTTAAAACAATATTTAAATCCTCATAATCGGAATAAAACCATTTATATGCTTTTCAATTCATTATTTAAAGTAATGCACGTTTGAAAAACAATGTCCACTCACCGTTGGTCCTACGCATAACCCTAAAGGGTCCCACTTGCCGCGTAGCGTAAACAGAGTACCATGCGCGACGCCGTGACTGGCCGGAGCGCCGGGAACGAAGACGCAGATGTCGCCGGAAGTTGCAGAGGTTCGGGTCCTTCAACGCCGGCGAGTCACCTCCGAGAAGGGGTGGGTTAGGACCGCACGGTGACCCGACTCTCGAACGCGGCCGGTGCGAGTCCCCTGCCGTGGTCAGTGTCGCCGAATCGAAGAGAGAGGAGAGAGAGAACCGAGAGATCGGGGAGGAGAGAGAGAGAGCGGGCTGGGTGTCCGACGTGTCTGCACGCGTCGGGTTGGGTAGTTTTAGGGTTTTTTTCAAATTCCAAAATACCCAAAATGTCCTTTTTGAGTTCGGGACCTCGGATCGGACGTGCCGCCGGCTACGGACTCGTTGACGAGCCGGACGCAATGGCGCAACTTGTTTCGCCAAATTCCGTCCGAAAATTAAGTGGACCGAAATGCCCCTTAAATTATTAAATCATTATTTAATTCAAATTTTGATATTTAATTTATTTTAATTACCCAAATTAACCAATTCAATTATTTAATTTTATTTCCTTGTATTTTTAGGTCAGGGGCGTTACATGGGGATGCTTCTCCGGGGACCAAAGCTAAAGGAATAGGGCATGTGTTCAGAATGGGTCCTAGGGGTAGCCCTAAAAAATGGAAAGGCGCCAAGAAAGGGGCTCTGTCAAATAAATGAGTTAGGAGGAGTTTTGAGATTTCGGCAAGCAAGGCTGGCCAATCCGTGATGGGTCCCGGGAAATGGGCCTATCACGAGCAATGACGATCCTATGTTGGAATGTTCGTGGTTTGGGCAATCCGCGAACATTCCGAGCTCTGAGATTCCTTCTCAGAGATAAAAAGCCTCATGTTATCTTTTTGTCGAAGACTAAAAAGACGGCACGTCAAATGAAGGTGATTCAGTGTCAGTTGGGTTTAGGGGGGAGTTACAGTGTGGGCAAAGAAGGTTTGTCTGGAGGGTTATCTTTACTCTGGCATCATGGCGTGGAGGTTCATGTTCTTTCTGCCTCACCAAGTCATAGTGATGCAGTATTGAGGGCCGATGTTATGGGGTATTTTCAGTTCACTGGGTTTTATGGTAATCCACATACGAGTTTTAGGCGACATTCTTAGGAGTTGTTGCGTCGAATTACCGGAACGGTGTCTGGACTATGGTTGGTGGGAGGCGATTTCAATGAAATTCTTGAGGCGCATGAGTATCAAGGGCGTCGCTCTCGTCCTATAGCATAGATGCGAGATTTTCGGGAGGCTCTAGATGACTGTGGTTTGTCGTCGCTAAGTTTCCAGGGATATAAGTTTACCTGGACAAATAGGTGCCAAGGGGAAGTAAGGTCCAAACCAGATTGGATAGAATGGTGGCCAATGTTGAGTGGCCAATGTTGAGTGGCCAATGTTGAGTGGTCAACGACTCATCCAGATGCTTACACTCAACACCTAAACTCTTGGGTGTCAGACCATTTACCTATTCTATTACAGCTGAGCCCACCTAGGTGGGAGAGGCGACAAAGGAGGTTTCTTTTTTAGGAGATGTGGACCACTGTTGCGGGGTGCCAAGAGACTATTTCTCGCGTGTGGGAGTCGGATTCTGGTTAGGTGGTGGCAAAACTTAAAGCTTGTTAACATTCTTTGCAAGTATGGAATAAAGAGCATGTGGGGAATATCCCTGTCAAAGTTAAAAGGTTACAACGCCAACTTGACGATCTACAGGAAAGGCAATGTACGGCAGGCGTGGTCCAGCAAAAGGATATTTTAACAAAGGAAATTGATGGTTTGTTAGAAAGGGAAGAGATGATGTGGCGCCAAAGATCGAGGATTTCGTGGTTGAAACTTGGTGATAGAAATTCCAAATTTTTTCATGAACATGCAAAGGCTAGGGGACGACGTAATTTGATTAAAGGAGTTCTTAATGCGCAAGGGGAGTGGTGTTCGTCCAACGAAGGTATTAGTGATGCTTTTTACGAGTACTTTCAGAACTTGTTTCAGACAAATGGTTTAGATGAAGTAGGGGCAGTTACGGCGGAAGTGAAACCCGTAGTATCTTCTGAGCAGAATGCCAGACTTCAGGGTTTGTTTACCAGGGGTGAGATTGAAAATGCACTCGGTCAAATGTTTCCTACAAAAGCTCCAGGAGTGGATGGTATGCCGGCTTTGTTTTATCAGAAATATTGGGAGATTGTGGGTACTAATGTTTCAAATTTTTGCCTAAATGTCTTAAATGGGGGTGCCAGTGTGAGGGAGGTAAACCATACCCTGTTGACTCTGATTCCCAAAGTGGCCCAGCCATCCATGGTTACTGAATTTAGGCCAATTAGCCTATGTACAGTGCTCTATAAGATTGTCTCCAAAACGTTGGTCAATAGGCTGAAGCATATCATGCCTTTTATCATCTCAGAATTCCAGAGTGCTTTTGTGCCTACGCTTTTAATTACAGATAATATTATTGCAGCCTTTGAAAGTTTTCAAGCAATTAAGCGAAGGAGTGGAAGTGGTTTGAAGAAGATGATATTAAAATTGGATATGTCGAAAGCTTATGATAGAGTTGAATGGTCTTTTTTAGAAGCGATGGTACGGCGGTTGGGATTTAATGACCGATGGGTTACACTCATCATGGATTGTATATCTACGGTGACTTATTACGTTCAGGTTTGGGGAGTGGCATCTGGGATGATTGTGCCTGCTAGAGGGTTACGGTAGGGGGATCCACTCTCTCCCTATTTATTTTTGATTTGTGCTGAGGGTTTATCTGCGCTTCTTTCTAGTACACTGAGAACTAAACAAATCACGGGCGTGGCTGTGGCTCAGGGAGCTCCCACCTTATCTCATTTATTTTCTGTTGATGATAGTTTATTGTTTTGTAATGCTCACCTGTCTGAGTGTTCTCACTTGCTATACATTCTCAGGTTGTATGAGAGGGCCTCGGGCCAGAAAATAAATTTTGACAAGTCAGCGGCGTGTTTTAGTCATCACACTAATCCTATTATGAAGCAATTGATTTCTAACTTGCTTGGTGTGCGGATTGTGAATTGTCATGAGCGCTGGCGGATTTTATAACATCCTACCTCCTTGGTGACGAGGATTTTAAAAGCTCGATACTTCCCTAACGAAGATTTTATGCAGGCACAACCAAGGAGTGCCCCATCAGCGATTTGGAAGGCTATTTTGTGGGGGAGGGAGGTGCTAGAGGATGGATTAGTGTGGAGGGTTGGGTCTGGGATATCTATACGGGTGTTTCAGGATAAATGGATCCCTCGGCCCTTTACTTTCAAACCTTGGCTGAACCGAGGGTTAAATTGGGATGCTCATGTGTATGATCTTTTAATGCCTTCTGGTGGATGGGATTTGGGGCTATTGGACCAGGTTTTCTGTGAGGAAGATTCGGCGGCGATCATGGGCATTGCACTTGGCTTTATTGCACGTTTTGAGGATGGCAAATTTTGGTTCTTTTCGAAAAATGGGAAATACTCCGTGAAGACAGGATATCAAGTGGCCCTTCAGCAGTGTACAACAGAGGTTGGTGTGGGGGGATCTGATTCGAGGGTGTGGCAAGGTTTTTGGAAGAGTATATGGAAGCTTGAGGTCCCAAATAAGATTAAATTACTGTTGTGGAAGGCATGTTCGGAGGCGCTACCCACTGCGGTTAACTTGTTCAAACGAAGAATAATTCAGTCCCAAGTACGTGGGAGGTGTGGGCTCGGGTTTGAGGATGTAGGCCATGCACTGTGGAGTTGCAAAATTAGTAAAAATTTCTGGAAACGGACTCAGTTGGCACGACGGCTCAATATTTTAGGAGGCTCATTTGCTGATTTGTTTGCTCTAGCGACTACGAAGTTGACGCCAGTTGAGCTTGAGCATTTTGCCTGTGGAGCTTGGCGCATCTGGAAGCTTCGCAATGATCTATTGAGTGGGAAGAGTGAACCACAGATGGATGTGATTGTGGAAAGCACTCTGGAGATGCATACTCTATTCAAAGCCAATGTTGAGCGGCCTAGAAAACCTGCTGCTTCTCTCACTGTGCAGTGGATTAAGCCACCGTCCCAAACTCTCATTCTTAACTGTGATGGTGCTGTTAGCAAGAAAGGAGGTCGTTGGGGTTTGGGGGGTTGTTGCCTTGACTATGCTGGAAATTTTCTATGTGGGTTCGCTGCTGGGGGGCCGCCTGGGTTGGATGTGCTAGGTACAGAGTTGGTGGCGTTACGTGAAGGCCTATTGATGATGGGATTTAAAGGCTTAACCAGTTTTGTTGTGGCTTCCGACTCAAAAGAAGCCGTGACTATGCTCAAGGGTGGGTTGGATTGGTGGAGTAACATAGGTATCGTGGTGGAGGATATTCGTCGTTTGCTTGTTGACAGGGAAGTATTAGATGTGGTGCATCAACCTAGATTGGGTAACGGAGTGGCCCACGCACTTGCTCAATTTGGTTTAAAGGAAAGCACAAGGTTCTTTTGGGAAGATGCTGCTCCACCTTGGCTGGTGGCAAGTTTGGAACATGATTTAGAATTGGCTTAGTCTGTTAGTTGTTTATTATGGAGGGTAGTGGTACTCTTTTTCCTTGACCGGATTTCCCTTTTGGGGTTTTTATGGCAAGGTTTTAACGAGGCCACCTTGTTGCCGGTCTTTCAAAGTTTGGTGCGTTGTAAGTTTTTTCCCAGTTGAATGAAGTTATTTGTTTTGATAAAAAAAAATAATTAAAAAAAAAAGAAAAAAAAAAGACGTGTGGCATCATATTATGATATATATTCAAATCCAATTTGAGTGTTTGAAGTAAGCTAGTTATTTGTAATATGATATAATATTCAAATCCAATATAAGCAAGCTAGTTACTAAACTAACCACTATATGCCACCATATTATAATTACGATCAGCATATACATAGGCAGCTTCTTTCCTCTTCTTAGCAGCACATCCTAACTCCCCAAGAGACCCAACGGTTTCAATCTCCAAAAAATATTCCCCTCTTGGTGTTTTGGCGTTGCACAGTACCAGGTGATTGTTTGCAGATAGGATGGGGATGAAGCCTTCGAATGTCGGGCAACCGCGGCGCTGCATCTCCACAATCCTATTGAAACCCTGCATTAGAGAGCAAATGTTTGCCGTGACTTCTAAGTGGAGAAACTGCAACTTGGGCACACAAATAATCTCTGGGAGATGGAAGAAGATGGTGGTAATATCAGCAGAAATAAGTGTCTTGCAATTGAAAAGAGCCTCAAATAATCGAATGGCTGGCTCCACATTGTGCTTGGTGGACTCTTTGTGCATGTTGATGTTGAGCCTAGTGACTGTAGACCAAAACAGATGCTTCCATCTTGAAGACAAAACGGTTGTTTTAGCGCCTGCCTTTGAAGGAAGAAGGCATAGGATGTGATCAAGAATGTCATCTGGCAACTGGCTGATCCTATCTTCTTCTTCTTGCTTCTCCTTCATGGCAACAGTAGGTTTGGTTTGTGATTGAGGTGGAGATGATGTTGATCGCATGTTGAAAGCCGGTGACTGCGATTTCAACAACGAAAAGATCAACCAAAATATATGCATCAGAAGCCTCACTTAAAGACATGAACAGCTAACCACTACTCAAAGCCTCAAATACAGAGATAATTTGACAAAAAGGAAATAAATTAGTACTGTTATTAGCAGTATAATCTAAGCTTAGCCAATGCTAGTCACAGACCTTTGTCCTAACCTCTATACTATATTGTACAACGTTTAACTCAAAGCTAAGGGATCATAATTTCTCTCTTCTTCCATTTTAAAAAAATGTTTTATAGATAAACTCATCCAAATCAAAATTTTGGTCCAACCCATTACTTGCAATACAAATAAACTACAAACCAACTACCCAATCCTCATAAAACAATCTCTGTTAATTAAGGGACTCCATATTGATTAAACATAAAAGCTTCCAACTATTTTTCCCAAATTTAAGAAGAATGGACAGAAACATGAAACAGAAAGAAGAATGGAAATTAAAACTCAGAGAGTGTAAAATCAGATTGTCTAATGACTTCGATCAGCAAAAAGTTGATAAAGAACTGTAACTTCCAAAAAAATTTCAAAAAAGGAAAAACTACCAACCTCAATTACACTGGAATTAACGACAAGTTCATCTATGAGAGAATGTTGATGATGGAGGAGGGAAGAGGGGGTAGTAAGTAAGCATGCTAGGGTTAAATAATAATTTGGTGTGACTGAGTGTGGGAAGGACTCTAAAGTGGGTCGGGTCTGTCATCTCGGACTCCCAGCGGGACGGACCTTATCAAGCTTTTTTTTTTTGGAACATGGTAGTTTTGAATTTCTGATTTTAAAGGTGTCCTCAAAAACTTACTAATTCAAAAACACAAACACAAAGTTGTGTCGAATTACTATAATGGCATTTTGTGATTTGGTAGTAAAAGCAATAAGTCCATACAGTAAATAAAAGTAGAATTACATCAGCAGTTGTGCAATAGCTAGGTCTTCTTCTGCACACAAAATTTAGGGTTCCAACTTCCACTTGCACCCATATACTACTGATCCTACTAATCTTTACCCCCACAATTGGATTAATTTATGGTCAGTTCTCAACCCAAAAAAGAAAAGAAAATACTAGAACAAAAATAAAAAAAGGGATAGTAAATTGCTCCTAAACCATGCTTAATCCCCCCATCACAAAATTACTAATCTCCCCTCCCCCACATCACAAAATTACCAATTCCCCCAAACAAAATGTCTCAGTCATTCCACATTGTAAAAATACCCATACCCTCCTCCACCATTAGGCATATCATAATCAACCTTCACAAGTGCAAGTTCTTCAGCAGACCCCACTGCATTGCTTGCTGATGAATTTGAAGCCAACCCAATTCCATTATTACCTAAATACCCTCCTGCACTATAGCTCCCACTGGAGCTGCTATTGTTGTGATCCATAACCCCAGAAGCAGAGCCCATGTCCATGAGACCTTGAAGCAAAGCTGGGTGTGTGCTCTGAAGCCCGTAGCTGTTGTAGAACTGGTGGTGAGGGGTCTGGGTTGGCTGGTATTGCTGCTGGGCCTGATGCAGCTGCAGCTGGGTCTGGATGTAATTTTGGTATGAAGAGGGGTCATGGTGGTGGGTGTACTGAGAAATATCATGGTTTTGTAGAGAAAGTAGGGGCTGAGATGGTTGCTGTACAGCTTGGTCAAAGGTTGACTGCTGCTGCATCAATGAGTATGCTTGCAAATTCCGACCGGCTGAGGTTGATGAGCTGGTGGCTCCGGCCGCTGCATATTGAAAGGTGGAACCAAGAGCTATCATCTCTTCGCGTTTTCTAGAAGATTCCAGGGCTTGAGCCTCTTTGAGACGTTTGGCTGCTCCTCCTCCTATTGGGAGGGTGTTGCTCTCCAAAATGCTCTTCACATCATACCGGCTCATGTCGAAGTTGGTCACGGCATTTAGGCCTCGGAATTTTATTGCTGCTATGTCATAAGCTTCAGCTGCCTCCTCCTCAGTACCTACGTATCATGTAATGTTTCATGTATCATATTTACTGACTGCATGTACTGTGCTTATCACAAACTTAATACTCACTTATATAAGTAGGTTTTACATGAATCCTACAGAGTTTGGTTCAGAATGTTTTTTTTTTCTCTACAAAGTATTGTTAGGTTTGTATGTTTGGTTGTGGAAAATAAAATGCATTAATTGCAATGGGTGCATGGTGTAATTTAAGTGACTTACTGAAAGTTCCCAAGTAAAGGTCCTTGTTTCCGGCAACTCTGCCAATCCTTGCTTGCCATCGTCCATGTTGATGATGCCTGAACAAAGATTTTGTTTTGTACGTACTATGAGAGAGAAAGAGAGACAACGAGAGAGACAAAGAGACAAAGCATGCCTAGCTAGCTATAGCTAGTTTTTTTTGTACCTTGTAACTCCACGATACATGGATGCACCCCTAGAAAAGCCACTACTTTTCCTGAAAATTTAATTAAGTGAAAAGCAAAGTTAAGACCGATTATATAAATAAATAAATAACGAATAAAGATTCTCTGAAAATTTTGCTTAAGGGATATCTGATCTATCTCATTTATTTACCTTCTAATGGCTGCCACAAATTCTTGTCTTGTCATGTTCTTCATCTCCTCCACCTCCTTCTCATAGTTACTGATCTGCAACAGGCAAGACACTTGAAAAGCCATACATGATATACATTAACATTGCACTTGCTTATTCTTTTCTTTATTTTATTCTTGTCACATTTTTCATTGATTTCCTCATTGATTCTCTTTTCGGCATAAACTTACTGGAAAATTGGTTGTAGTAGAAGTTCCCCAGTACTTCAGTGCAGCCAAGTCATAAGCCCTAGCTGCTTTCTCTTCTTTGTCATACCCACCTACGTACACGAAATAAGCGAAAATTTCCCAAAAGGGTAAAGAATAATTTGCTTCATATCCAAAAAAAATTTCTAAATCATTTACTTTAGAATAAAGCAAATAAAGAAATATATATAGCTAGTTAGAAATTGGAACTCACCCAAGTAGACTGCAAAGACCACGTAGGAAACAAAGATGACCATGAAACGAGATGAAGGTAATGATCAGTGACATTAATGATCTCATTAAAGGAAAAAGAAAACTGTACAAAGCAAAAAAGAAACCCTAGCTTAGCTAGCTGGTAGAAGAAATAGGGCATACCTTGGCGGCCCTTCCTCGATTGTCCCTCCCTTCTGCAACTATTATCCCAAAGATGAGCTTCATACCTTCCTGTCCATCTATGCCTGCACTTATTCAAAATGAAATAAACATTAAGTTTAAAATGTTATAGAATTAAAATAACAAAATTGGAATAAAATTGAAAGGAGAGCTAGCTAGTATGAAAATAGGCACACCTTGTTACGCCGCGATAAATAGATGTTCTTTGTCCGAATGTGTCCAAAGTCCTTCTTGGGGGAGCTTCCACAGTCGCAATGCTGGTATTGTCCGTGCTGGTTTCACATGCTGAAGAGCCCTTGCCACTTCCCATTGAGAGAGTCAACGATTGAAGGCTGTTGGATTTTTCTTGGAAATCATAGCTGCTTGAATTGGCCACAACTATGTCTTGTACTGGGACTATGCTGTTGTTGGGAAATAAATAATCGGAGACCGAATCGTTGGCCTGAATATCATTGAAGGCTACAAGATCTGAGTGGTTTTCGGATTTGCTCACGCCGAGAAAATCAGCCACCTTTGGAACTTCATTGCTCCCTTGGGTGTTAATCAAATTCCACTCTGTAAATTTACAAGGTTTGTGTACAATAAGACTGAGTGAGAAGGAGATACATATAGAGAGAAGGAAAAAGGAAAGAAATAAAACCCAAAAAAAATAAGTAAAAGTGAAAAGGAAGAGGAGGGCTTTTACCTTGGTTCTGGAAAGGGTTGTCCATAGAATCATTGACTAACCCTAGAGAGAATTGGTGAGAGTGAGAAGGATGGAGCTGTGATGGCAAAGAAGAATGAGTAGGAGAAAGAGGAAAGGAAAGCCAGTTGTTTGAATTCATGGAACCCATTTTCTTTGATCAATCTCTTCTCTAAAGAATCAAAAACCTCTCCTGCACATAGATATCAGAAATGTTAAGACAAATATATTCAACAAAAAGCAAAAGGCCAGTAGAGAGGAAAACATTAGTATAAATGTTTACCTAGGGGACTATAAAGCTAGGGTTTGGAACAGAAGCCAAGTAGTGCAACTCTATCTCTTCTATCCTTCTCTCTAGATTTTCATTTGTGCAGAGAATAATGTAATTTTGGGAAGATGAGAGAAAAGACAACAGAAGAGAAGAGAAGAGAAGAGAGGCTGAAAAGAGAAAAATCTTGAGAATGATAAAAGGTATACTTATATAAATTAGTATAAGGTATAGCTAGGTAGGTGTAGTCTTAGTCTATGTGTCAAAACATAGGCAAACAAATTAATTAATTAATTCAAGAATGAGCTATATAGCTGTTGTTGTTTGTCACCCCTTTGGCAGTGGTCATTTTAGGATGGTCCGACTCTGACTCTGACTCTCAACACCACATTCCAACACTTCAGAATCAAGTATGACCACAATAATTTTAAAAAAATAATGTTAAATCATATCACCATAAACTAGATTAAAGGGACACGAGTGTCATACTAAACTACAAGTAGAGCTCCAATTTAGTCTTTGTACTGAGACAAAAACCCACAATTCCAACTGGGTGAAGTCCAAGCCAACCCTACTCTCTCTCTCTCTCTCTCTCTCTCTCTCTCTCTCTCTCTCTCTCTCTCTCTCTCTCTCTCCCCCTCTTAATTTTTTCCATCTCTACCCACTTGGGTTTATTGGAACTCTCGACCTCGTTTAGTGGAACAAATGACTCCCGAAAGCCCAGCATTCCCACACTCTGCAAATCATCTTCCACTCTCAAAATCGATACTCTACGTAAAGTTAAACAACTATATATATATATATATCTATCTACACCAAACCGACCTCTCTCTCTCTCTCTCTCTCTCTCTCTCCCTCTCTCTCTTTCTCTTTCTCTTTCTCTTTCTCTTTCTCTCTCTCTCTCTATACATAAAAAGATAAAGATAAATTAGAGAACTGAGATTTTATCAATCAGAGAGATGATGAAGAAGCAGACGATCAAATTCCCATAATAAATCAGAGAAGAGAAGAAGATCTTGCCAAAAATTGGCTACTCTCTTACCACCAAAGAAATCCCTTTTTTTTGTGGATCCCCGAGTCCTGCATGTGTTAAAGATGTGAGTGTACGGACATGCAATATTTAACCCAAAAAATCCGACATATTTAATATTAAAAAGGACTGGCTAAAGAGTAAGGATCACTCGACTGTTCAAAAATACTCCAAACTCCCTGCTTCCACTAAAATATTGGGAAATTATATATATGTATGAATAAAAAAGATTGAAGGATTTAGCTAAGCTTTGTTTGGTTTCCCCAAAGAATTCTGTTGACCACCAAATTGGTTTGCGCACCCGTCAAAAGTTAGAAGCAGATATTTATTAATTTAATATCTTCTGCTCATGTCCTGTCCACAGTTAGAAAGAAATGCTTGTATTGTGTTGTGCCATCCAGTTAGGCGCCCAGGTTATAAAAAATGTTCAAGATTTTTCATCCAATTAGAAAACTAACCACAAATTAATTAGTCTCCACTATGATCATCAAACTATCACTGTCACTATACATCCCAACTGACCAAAACATTCTGGTAAGAGATAAGAGCTAGCCTGTCTTTCCTTTTTCTCTTACTCTGATTTCACATTTATATATGTATATTACTGATTCTAAATCACTTGTGGCGACAAGTGATCGTAAACTGTTGATATGTGATTCTCATATTAAATTGCATACATCAACGACTGACAATGTTCATAAATAAGAAAACTTTGAAAAGCAAACAAACATACATTGCTTAATTTGTGTCCTCATTTTTAGTCTTCTAAGAAGACGATAAGTTGTATAGAATACTCTTTCTTCTTGGGCAAATTTGAAGCCTAAAGGAAGACCTGTTCAATGCATCTGCACATATACATGCATATGCAAAAGACAGATACGTGTATAAGAATTTAACACCACATAGTGGTGCATTCACTACAGATAGATATTATATTGTCATTAACAAATGTTATTATTATATCAAACATACACAGATAGAGAGAGAGAGAGAGAGAGGAGCAAATCTGCTGCGCAGAATTTATACCTTTTCAAAACTTTGGATTATTTCAATTTTTATATGATTCAAGTAGACAGTTGGTTTTCTAATCAGTTGAATCAATGGTCGTCTTTTCCCAGCTGATCCACTGCATGTTCAGAGAGTTTTCAGAACTCAGACTAATACACATTTACTGGAACCAAAAGTAAGCATCTTTTAGCCCCAAATTATTCTACAAAAAAAAAGTTACCAAATAAATATATAAAATAAAATAAAATCACCTGCCATTGTTGATGACACGGTTCCCGCCATATCCTTGTACATAAATATAATCCTATTTGACTGAAGTGCGCCACAATAAGGGGGCAGCAACCCACGTCTATCGCTTTCTTCAACTATTTAAAAAAAAAAAGAAGCAGAAAACCCTTGTACCAAAAACTACAAAACAAAAATATATCAGAAAAATAAACACCAAATATTCCCACAAGCTTATATAAGCAGAGTTTATAAGAACCAAGCTGAAACAAAATGCGAAAAAAGGTAACTTACTACATTACAGAATGTAAATTCAAGAAATCTACAGGACCTCTCTCTCTTTTTTCTCTGAGCGTGTGTTTGTTTTCTTCTTGAATAATAGCTAATGTGGATAGAAAGGGTAAATATGAGAGAGAGAGAGAGAGAGAGAGAGAGAGAGAGAGAGAGAGAGAGAAGGTGGTGCAAAACTTAGCCTTGAAAGGGCGTTTCAAGTTCTGCGGCCAAATTAGAGTGCCACGTGTCAGCTATTTTGATGGGATTGGGAACCCTTTGGGTTTGAAATTTTAGTTGCAGCCAGGCGAACCAATTATCCCGTTTGCATGCTTGCACAAAGATACACAAAAAACACAAGGAACTTTGACCATAGTATGACCACGATACCTATCTCCTCCTCTGTTTTTACTATACTGCCCTCCGATGCTTAATTTGCATTTAAGAGGCTGCATCTTTTTTACCCAATAGAGCTAATGCCACATTTATTTCTACGAGAAAACAAAGTTGAAACCTTTATCTTTTCCTTTTCTTCTTTCCATTTATTTCTTTTGCTTATATGGAGCTTTTTCAAATTTTGGCTGTGTAACTCTACAAGGTTCATGAACATGATATTTTAGAACACAAACGATTTTTTTCAAATATTAGTTGAATTTTGTAAAGTAACCTGCAAGATGATAAGAGTTGGACGATGTATGAACGTAACTAAATCTGTCACGGGATATTAGGCCATCTCCAGTCATAGGGCTAAATGTAGTCCATGGCTAAAAATTTAGCCCTCCAAAATATTAATTTTTTAAAGTATAGTGCAGGGCTAAAATTTTCCATCTCCAGCCATGCATGGCTATATTTTAAGATTCTTCATATTTTATTATTTTGAGAAGCATGGGACCCACAAAAAAGTGGATGAATTTTAATGTGCAATATGAAAAGTACATGCATGGGGCCCACAAAAAATTTGGCCTAGGCCAAAGTTAGGCTAAATGTGGCCTAGTTGGAGGGCTAAAGGGCCAAATGTGGCCCTCCAAATTTGGCCAAAATTTTATTTAGCTCATGACTGGAGATGGTTTTTGCATTATTTTAGGGCTATATTTGGGATATAGCCCATGACTGGAGATGGCCTTAATTTAATATAAGACAGTTAGTTAGGGCATTGAGTTGGCTCCTTTGCACTCAAATTTGAATCTCCCTCTTTATATATTATATTAATTTAATTTAGTTTAGACTAGTTTATAATGAAAAAAAAATAAAGAACTAAGTCACGTGAATTAAAATCCTTACCAAAAATAAAATAAAAAGAATTCCTAACACTCACATCAATCGTCCTTGAAATTTGCGAAGACTAATGATCAAAATTCTATGTCACTCTCACTCCTTTAATTCAAGCCTATTTCGTTTTGATCTTGGACCATAATTCCTTCCCAAGGTAATCTAATTATAATCCCTATGCCTCAGTCCGAAGCGTGACAAATACTTAATGAGTTCATAAGACATTGTTGCATCCACAAGAGGAAACTAGTTTGGGAGAAATTTTTAAATGTTCCGGGTACACCACATGGTTGGTGTACTATCCAATAGACCTAGGACATGTGGAATTACTCTACAATTTATTGTATTATCTTTTATGCCACATGGGCGGACTGCATTGGAAATATTTCACATGTCTTATATCTAGTGGATGGTCTACCAGCCACGTGGTGTACCGGGAACACACATCTCTTCGTGGTTCTTAGCCTTTCTAGCCTTGTATAAACCTTCTTTTTCTTGTTGGAATCGGAGACCGAAACTGGTAACTTCTTAAGTTATATCTATACTATATATGCCATACCAGAGAGAATATACAAATAGTCCATGATAATTTTTCTTTATCACGGAGTTAAGTTCACCTAATTAAGTAATAATTAGTTAGTTTGAGAGAAAAAACTTTAAAAGAAAAAAGGCTTCACTAGGTTCATGCATGAGAGCCAGAGAGTGATAAACAACCCAATTTCAACAATTAATTGTTTCCCCAAAAACAAGTCTTCTAAATTAATGACTTTGGATTTGAAATTAAGTAATCAATGAGAAGGTGCGGCTCCAAATTTTGTTTCCTAGGTTAAGGTCCAAACTTCGATTCCCAGATGGTCTTGTGCTTGAACACAATCTCCATGCACGCAAGCAGATAACCCTAGACGATCATGAATCTAATCTATTTGGTTTCTGAGCAAGTTCGTGTGTTTTAACAAAATGTTAAGACAACTTTGATTTGAAGAACAGGTGCATGCATTACAATATTACATCTAGATTCATAGGGGCATATAAGAGAATGTATATTGTGGGATCTATCAATTTCTCAGAAAAAAACTATTTCTTTGGATTGTGGATGGCAGTGATGATGAAATCCAAGCATGCTCGACTTGGTGTGCAGAAATGGAACTATGGCTACGGCGTTGGAAGAAGGCAGGGCATAGTGGTGAAAATGAACAAGTAAAATGGGGTCATTTTTGGGCAAAGAAAGTCACGAGGATCCATAGAAAGTGTATTGAGAGTTTCCAGAAGTTGGGAGGAAACGCCGGGAAAGTGCTCGTGTCGCCTCGAAATGAAGCACTTGAAAAGGCAAAGTATATGTTTGGGAAACCCTTGTTTTCTTGCATAAATCCCACTAGGATTGGGGCTGGCATAGAGTAGGCTAAGGAAAGCTTAGGATTGTTTTGAAAACAAGTACTTGTGCTTGCAATGGATGAATAGATTAACCAAATCCCGCTGGAGTATTGTCCATTAAACTAAAGTGCTCTTATTGAGAGAACTAGGTTCAACAACATTTTTCCTTTACGTGACCCGGAAAATATTTGTATTGAATTCTAATAATAATAGCATAAACTTATGATTCAACAGTGAATTCCATGGATCACATTGTCATCCTTAAATAAGACAACTTAATAATAGTATTTGCACCTCATTTATATTGATCACTTTAATGACCACCCCTAAAAAAAGGTGGGACCTACTAATGTATGTGAGACTCCTTTGTATTAAAGAAGTGATTAACAATGTGGTCAATAAATATAGTACAAATAACATCACTCTTATGTATTAATTCAATGAAAATGTAAATCGGGGTTTTAGCTAAGTTTGTAGCTTGCTTGACAACAAACATGTAATTCTGATTCGTATAATATCCTTCCTTCTCTATGCTTTCTTCCTGATTTCCACCCTATTTTTTCTATAGGATCTGAAAAAATGAATTAAGTACTAAAACGAACGGTTGCCAAATGGACCGGGCACTAAAATTCTAATTTGACAATTTTCTTGAAATCTCTTAAACTTGTCACGTACAAATAAGAGAAAAGCTATGTACATACATAGATCAATTTAAAAAGGCATTATTTAAAATTATGAGTTGTTTTTCCATTTTGAAAGCAAATATCGCTACTTGTGCTTCTAGGGATCCGCATGCAGATGTAAAAAGCCATATGTAAATTCTAAAACATGCATGCCTATACATGAAGTAATGTCAGCACGTTTTATGCTTTAAAAATAATAATTTTGACATTCTTAGAAAAGCAGTGAACTAAATAAACTATCCTATTAAGCAGTTGGATAGAGACTTTTATTATCCATTAGGTTATGTATGTTAATTTGATATTTATTGTTGCCCATTCTTTGGTAGTTTAAACCTTTCAAGCTTAGGAAGTTATCAATTACGTTCGAAACCCCATCCCCCCGCACATTTTCACATATTTCTCGTGATAGAGTTGTTGCACGTGAAGGAGGGTGTTAACTTAAATTTGTGAGGATAGTGGTTTAATCATATGTAAGTCTCATCACGGTGCCAGAAACTTTTGATTTACAGGAAATCTAAAAGACAATCACCAAACATGGATGTACTTCCCGCTGTTGGTGTCTAATAACATGGCTAGGCCAGCGATTTGCATACATATATACAAAATCCTATTGGTATAGGGCATGGAGAGTATGGACCATGACAAAACATGGCCGCAGTTGATCATATTGTGTTTCCAAAAGAAAAGGCACGAAATAGCAAATATTGGTGCACTTCATTCATGCCTCTAATAAATGAAGTTATTTTAATTACAATATTATATGTAAAAACAGGTAATTAATTGCATGCTCTCGACAAGCCATCGTAAGTTATGGGGGAGCTTCTCAATATCGATGCTAGCAAGTAAAAGATTAAAGATTAATTAACAGTATCATTTTATTGAACTAATGGGATATTATATCCCTTAATTATATAGCATGTGCATGACATTGTCTTGTTTTCTGTAACCTAAGGGAGCATATAATTAATAATCATATTGTTTAAAATAAAAAGAATATTATTAGTATGCTAGCTCTTGATAAATAATTAAGGATCCTAGATTGGAGAGGGAGTAAGAAATCTTCTCAAATTTGACTTTCTCCATCGATTGATTCAACTTGGGCATATATAATTTACTCTATTTTACCAAGGAGTGACCATAATCATTACAACACCACAAGGAACATGCATAAAACTTATATTTCACACTACAAATGTTTTAAAACTTGTATTATCAACCGAGAATAATGTACCAATTAACCTTATTGTTCCTCTGTTTCAATTCAAATTAGTTTATACGAGATTTAGCTACTTATATAAGTGAGTCTCGTCTCGCCTCTATTAGAGATGTGGTCTATAGGGTGGCCTCCCAAATAGTATATTTCACAATGTCTAATAGGTTTCTTCTTTGTGAGTTTAGATCTCAAGTCCATAAATGGCTCATACCATTTGCATATGTTATCATTGGCAAGTACACTTGGAGCTTTGTGGAGTTTTTCTGTGGTCTGGAGGCACAATCTTAGGCTAGAATGACCAACGAATGTGGCTTTACAAGAGAACAAGCTCCTACATGTTTGCCTTCATTGACACCATTTTCTAATCGCTCTGATTCAGCATTTGTTATAACAGCCAAGGTGGCTTATGAAGACGTATCGCAACGATACGAGAAAGGAGAGATTACGGAATTTGGAGCCTCTACCAATGTTTACCATATTGGCAGCAGTTGTATTGCTCAATTTGTACTGCTTTGCTGAGTTTGTAAAAGAAGCAATCACTGGATCAAAAGGCATTGCACAAGTTTATGAGACGATGGCTTTGCAAATTCTTCTATGTGGGGTTTTGATTCTCATCAACATATCTTTTTATTTGAGGGACACCCCTTTAGGGTCCCATACGAATTTTTTTTCAATGATCCAAATCATCTATTTTTTAAGTCTACATTCATAGATCATCCTTGCAAAAAATTAGACAAATTGGAAACCGTTTCAATATCCAATTGTGTCATACAAAATCAATGAGCCCGGTGCTTCAAGAAAGTATTAAAATTTTATTAATTCAATTGAGTGGTCAAATGATATCGGATTCAAAAAGATGATCTTTGAATGAGTATCTACAAAATATATGGTTTGGATTAGTGAAATACAATACGGAGTGGGTTCTACAAAGGTGTCCCTACTGAAGTAAATACAAAATCCACGTAACTATCATCATCATTTAATACAATTGGCAGCTCGTATGTCCCATTTAATACAATTTTCACTAGACCCGTTTGAATCCCCAACCAATCTTTGTAATCCATTTTTAGGCCTAGGCTGAGAATGCAAGTGTCCATTCAGATTGTTAGGTTTTGTTTAACTAATGTTTTTAGCTTTTCTTGACAAACATGTAATCTCATATGTATGATCAAGCTCAAAGAATTTAGGCTAGTTCATGTTAGTGCAAAGTTGACTATTATGGCTGAGATCAACTTCATAATTGCCCAATGCAATCAAGCTCAGTAAAGGTAATATGTTTATGTATGCATTGCATCCATTATAGTGTTCTCCTACATGCACATCATTATAGTCATATTTTGATTTTTGTCTAGATGACTAGTCATATCGTGTTTTGATTTTTGTCTAGATGACTAGATGACTAGTCATATATGCAAATATTTCCAGCACGGGATTTTTAACTAGGGCACGTGATTTTGCTTATTATAAGTCCAATCATTGGTTGCCATGTGTCCTTTTGACCTACCAAAATGGCTGGAACTGGTCTGGACTCTTCAACTCTTCATTTTACATTTTTCAGATGGGGTTTTAGAGAGAGAAAGAGTTCTAGTGAGAGATGGTGCATAAATTAGGTTTTGGTTTTTGAGAGAAGAGTTCATGGGTTCTTAAATTCCTTTTGGGCTTTCATTGAAATTTCATTTCTCAAACTTTTGTTTAGTGATACAAAGTTTTCATCTCTCTTCACTTTCATTTTCACCATTTTGGAAAACTTAGTTTTCTCTTTGGTTTGTTTGAGAGTGTTCATGGCATAGAAATGAGATTTCAAGATTTCATTTTGAAAGCTAATTCTTTTTGAGAAAATCTGACCAAAGCTTTGCACATCAAAGTTTTCATCTCCCATCTCCTTCATTTGCACCATTTTGGAAAACTTGGTTTTCTCTTTGGTTTGTGTGAGAGTGTTCATGGCTTTTCAAATGAGGTTTTCAAATAGCTTTTGAAATATGCATTTATTTTTGAAATCTACTTCACCCATTGAGAAATTTTGAGAGTCAAACCTATACTCTGCATTCTCTAAGGTTTTCCATTGTGAGATTTTGAAAATGTTTTTTTTTTTTTAAATCTGCTATGCTTTTTAATATCTGCATCTAGGTTCGATTATGACTAGTCATCTCCTTTTATCTGCATACGGGTTCGATTACGACTAGTCATCTTCTTTTGTCTGCATCTGGGTTCGATTATGACTAGTCATCTTCTTGAGTCTGCATATGGGTTATTATGACTAGTCATCTTTTTTTTGTCTAAATCAGATTCTTGGTTGATTTCTTCAAGAGTATGGTTTCTTAAAGGAATTAACCATTTCATATCTGAATCTATATTTCATTCATTGGTGACAATCTAGAGCCGAGTTGCGGTGCCATGGGGTGAAGAAGGTGATGGACTAGCTGCCATTTCCATGAATGACAAGCTACTAGCTTAACTAAGTTTGGAGAAGAAGGTTGCACAGGAGGTAGTGCTCATTTCCTAAATAGACCTAGGATTGTTTGAGCTTGTGATTACTTTTTCTGTAAGAATCTTCTTGACTTAGTGGATTGCCTGGTCGGAGTGATGACCCCAGTTTTTCCCAATGGTGGGTTTGGGTGAACATTTCTAGTGTGTTGTTCTTGATTTTATGACTAGCTATAGTGTATATATTATCTCTGATATGTTGATGAATGTTCACACACCATTCACTCTAGTTGTTGCTAGCACAAGGGATGCCTAGATTGATGGATCCTTCTGAGTGCCTAGGTTGTCACGTAGTTATCTTTTAGACTTGCATGTTCTTATATTTGATTTGTGATGAATCTGTGCTGGGCTTGTTTGTTCATAGATTTATGACTAGTAATTGACTAGTCATATTGTTACTAGGAACAATTAATCATTGTTGTCTTAAATCTGTCTATCGGGGTTTTAATTTACCCCCTTCACCTAAGTACCAATTTCACAGATCACCACCATCTTTTCCATGTTTAGATTGGGGGGCTTCATGGTTATGCTGCCCTTTGTAGATAATCTCATATTTCGCCATTAGGAGAACGCTCAACTTTCTTTTTGACAGGACAATTAAAATGTGTGCATTTGTAGTAACTTCGAGGATACTCACTGCCCTTAACCTGCTTCTGCCCATATTTCCGCCAGTTGTAGCTATCATCTGCAAGCCTAGCAGTGGCCACCGATGAAGGTTGGTATTTCCTATCAGAATGAGAGGTCTCTGATGTTTGCCTCGTGGAATTTATCTTGTTATGCGAAAACACTCCAAAACCTTATCGTTGATAGACTACGCAACAAGCACACACAAGTCACTCAAAGATAAAGCACTCACATGAACCGAAAAGTAAACAACCACACAAAGAACACAAGAATTTATTGAAGTTCAGCGTTGTGCCTACGTCCTCTTGGTGATCCCTGAGAAATTCACTAGGAAGAATATGAAATAATATAGAAATGTTCTCACGTGTAAAACCCGATTCTTACATTCTTTAGCTTAATACAACATAAACCCAATCTGAATTCAGTAATCTTTAACTCAAACTTTTTCACCTGAAATCGTACCTGTAAACATCTGCATAGCTCATATCCAGCTATCACCCACCCGGGGTATATAGAACTCGTAATTTTATCCGAAGGCAACTGACATATGTACAAATTCCGAAGGCAACCAATTTATGTTTTTCGAAGGCAACCGGGGAATGGGGAAACTGTCCAACCACATGTGTAGTCAATTTATGTTTTCTAACAGAGGAATCTAGTTTTCTTTTTTATGAACTAGGATTAGAAAAGTCAGATCCTAGAGCATTGCACAAAGCCCTCACCATTTTCAAAAAAAGCTCAGATGCATGGTGAGGGGGGAGAGTGGTGGATTAATTATGTGACAAGGAGTTTGGGGGCAATTGTAAAAGTGGAAGAGATGCAGAATGAAGCTTAAGATTTATTTGGTGATGGTGGAAGCTGTATCTGTGTTGTGTATACATATGGAGAACTTGACTGGTGGGATAATTAGGTGTATAAATTTGGTTTATTTTTGAAATTATGCTTGTAGTTACCAGTCCTCGAGTACTTTAATTTTCTAAATTTTATTTTTGTTCTATTCTAATTTTGATATCCTATTGTATGTGCTTTGAATATGAGTAAGCAATTGATACTATTTTTTTGCTGTTGTGATGCAACACAAATTGAAACGGATGATTATGTCTTGTTGATATTCTAAGAAACTAAGTTGTGCAACATGCGAAAATACTCAAGTTAAAAAAAATAAAACAGCACCAATTCAATCAAAACTGATGTCTAACGAATCTGCTACATCTTTTATTTAGTCTTTATTACTCTGGCAGGCACAGTTTCTATGTTTGTCCACGTCAAGAACTTCCCGGTCACAAGGCCCGCTTATGAGCACCTGCCATACTACATAAATTGATTTCTGTGCTAAATACCAGTTCGATTTATCTGTATTTACGAAGGTAGTTGTATTGTTTTATCAAGTAATGATTAAGATTTTGTAATAAGCGTTGGTCGTATATCATCTAGTCTTCTTTAAATTTGGGAAATCTGACCGTTGTACAATCTCAGGAACATGTTATTTATTCAGAGGTACTATGACGTTTGAGTTTGGCATATGAGGATGAATTATTCATTAAATTGTGGTGCAGATGGCTGACACTCTCTTCACTGAACGGTTGAAGAACATATTCACCGAATGGCATGATGAGGGAAACTCAAATGACTCCCAACACCAGTTACGAACCATTTTCTTTAAGATGAGTCCTGCTCTTAGTTTGAGTGGATTCACTTCTCATTTGCTTAGGTTGATTCAATTTTCTTCTACTTTTGTAATTATGGTGAGATGGATTTCGATGTGGATGTACATAACATTGTTTCTTCTCAGTCATGGCATTGTTATGCTGAATATTAAAATTGACACAGGACACAGATGGTTATGAGGTCCCTCTACTATACATTGGAAGTGGATGCTTTCACGGAAGAGGTACTTTGTGGAGGGAAGTTCATCAAGGGTTCTACTAACAGTGATATGAAGTGGGAGATAAGTAGAAAAAGAGAAGAAAGTGGCATTCAAGAATTGGAACAAGATTCAAAAAGTCTTGCAAGTTGTACATTTGAACACAACCTTTGAATGGGGAAAATAGGTCTAATTTCTCTCTTTTTCTCTGTTTGTGTCATAATCAATCTGCGGTTGATATATATATATATATATATATATATATATATATATATATATATATATGTGGATGTAGAGTTGAAGATGTGATAACAGGGCTATCGATTCAATGCCGTGGATGGAAATCGGTGTATTGCAAGCCAACAAGAAAAGCTTTCTTATGATTTAAGGAATCATAAATCAAATCTGGGTTCAGTTTTAGCTTAAGGTTTCTAGGTTCAGTTCTCTTGGAGAAAAGATAAATATTACGACAACATAACTGCATCATCATACACATAATGCATATACGGTAAAAATCCATAAAAATGCAAGTGTCTGGTGAAGTGTTCAAACATGACTGAAATAAGTAATCAGTTAATGAAACTTACAGAAAAAAGGCACCCTCCAAGCCTACTTTATTGGTCCTAGATTCAGATGACCGGTCATCTGTAATCTTGGAAATAGGATGCAAGATTTTGAAGGCTAAGGTGTGTTTGCCCTCGACAATTTCAAATTCGAAAATCATGACATAAGTCTGCATCCTCTCCATCTCCCCGTCCTCGGGCTCGTCCCCTCTATCTACGGATATAATGAGGCAGATTTCTCGACCTTGTAGATGGACCAATTTATACTCTACACCACGCACATGTAAAGGTTTATCTCCAGGGGTAAGTAACCATGCGGAATCTTCAGATCAGGTTCAAAAGGTGTCAGTAATGTGTAGTCCTTTGACATCAAATAGGCGGGTATAAAAGTACCCTTCCATTCATAATGACGATAATGAGGAGGATATTTGTACCCAGCATCAAGATCTAACTCTGGCTTACAACTCAAAATCACCCAATGTCCATCCCCATATTCTACGGTTAAAGTTTCGCCAATACATTCCCAGGGCAATGCAGAGGAGTTGATAAAATTGTGCTATCTCCATTGTTGGCTGGGGGCAGCCATGTCAAAGTATAATACAGGCCCAAATGAAGCACGGATAAAAATATATGAGCCTACAACTACACGAAAGAGCAAATGAGAGCTTTCACTCAAGTAGAAAGGTTCAGGGGTGGGCAGAGTGGCCCACTTACCCTATTTTAGGTCGAACATCTCAAAAGCGGGGCTAAAATGTCTACCATCACAAAACCTTAACATTAAAGTGGAGAGCACATACAACTTGTCGTAGTACTGCACTAGAAGCGGATGAGACTTCCCTTGTTGGAGGGAACTGTTGTTGAAGACTTGGTAGGTGTAGGGATGTTTAGTGTCAAAAGCGTAAACGTCTTTCCGTGGATATGTTGGGAAATGGTCGTGCCAGTCGAATCTGCTTTCAAGGCCGCCGAGAAAAACAATGTTGGATCCAAAAAGATCGCAACCCATACGGAGGGAAAGCCATTCACCACGTATATATGACAGTTCTTTGGCCTTTAAAGTCTGGAATAGAGGGAAAGAATGCAAGCACTGTGATTGAATAGAGTACAAAACCTGATTATCGGCCATATATTTGCCAAAACATAAATACATGATTTTTGGAGTGTTCATCCCATGTGGCGGTGGAGGAGCATGCAATTGGTCTCTAATCACCCACTGCCCCAACGACACCGAATCGAATCCACCATAAAAAGCTTCTTCAAGCTCCTCCCCTCCTGCCTCCAGATTCTCCATATCCATTAGCTCCTCCTCCTCCACCACCACTTCCTCCAACGACCAATTGGATTCGACATAAAATCTCTCGTCCTCATGATCAATATCCACTTCTTTATCCTTAATAGGCGAGACAATGGGATCCAAAGACCCCCAATTGGATCCGCCATGAAAAGCTTCTTTACTCTTCTGCTCCTCCTCCTCCTCCATATCATCACCTAGCATAGGCCCCTTATGCTCCTCCATATGCCTCTTCCGTTTCTCTGTATGCTACAAGATAAAAGCATATCCAGCAATGGGTAAAACTTCTGGTCCTCCTCCTCCTCCGTATGCTTAATAGATGGGTGAGGGTGATCCTTCATCTTCTTCCGTTCCTCCTCATCCAGCCGCTCTTGTAGCCCAAGTTTACCGATTTCTAACGCTTCTTCTTCACACTTCTCCATCCTGCCTTGGAATTTGCTTTTAGGGTTCCTTCCCTAAAATATTAAATTAGGGTTTTTACACTTGCTTGCTTGTGAATTGTGATACTTGGCATATATTTAAATAGCACAACTTAGGGGGTTATATTTATAGAGATTCTTTAATTAAATTAGTTTTGGATTAGGATATAATATTGCCTTTCATTAGGAAAACTATATAGAGCTAGTTTCCCCTTTCCACACGGAAAACAAATCGTCCGTACAACATGCCAAGTTCCAAAATGTCAAATATTGGTTTTCATGACCACCATTTATAATTAGTCCATTCTCCAAGTCTACAAGTTGTGGCTTCTCTATGTGTTAGTGTCTCAACGTGTTTGCAGAATGTCATAGATGTCAACTTCAATCACTATGAATTTTATGCTGCTATGCTATGTTTTAACCTGTTTTGGAACTTGGCCGGTTGCTATGATAAAACTCACTAATTACTGTGCAATTTTGATTCCTATAGCTTGACAAAGGTATTTATGAGGATGCTGAGAAAACCTAGATTTTGTTGAGTGGCTTGGAGCATATTCGTGTCTTTAAACATCTAGACTTGGTCTTTCAGTTCTTAAATGTTTTCTCTTTTTTGTAACAACCCGGTCCTAATTTAAGACTAAAATATTAAAGTATTAAAGGAAAGGACGATTATACCCCGATTAATTTAATGGAATTAAAGATTGACTTTATTTTTGGGAAAGAATTTGGTGGAACGGGGTGCACCGTTACGTCCGGCTCGACGAAACGAGTTCGTGGACGTGCAGAATACCCAATTTCGAGCCCGAACGAACGTTTAAAAGTTTAAAAACCCTAAGGGCATTTTGGTAATTTCGAAAAAGGGGTAGCAAAAGTAAAAATCGCACTGGCCAATTGACCAGCGCGTGTGTAAGCCTCACCCTCCAGCTCTCTCTCCCGATCGTCTTCCCGAAAGCCCCAAACCCTCTCAGTTGAACCAGACGCCGCCAGCTCCACTCCGGCAGCATGTGATCGTTCCGACCACCCCCAAACGTCTCCCCCTTCGCTCCTCAGTCCATCCCTCTCCTTCCTTCCGCTGGAAAACACCTCGAACCTGCTCTGCGAAACCGAAAACCAACCGGAGCTTCTCGCCGTCGATTGCTCCATTCCGGCCACCAAATCGATCGCCCAGGGTGAGTTTCTGTGCCTATTCTTCGAGTTCTAGATGTTTTCAAGGTTAGTTTTGATTAATTTGGAGGTTTGTGACAATTTTGAAGAGTTAGGGTTTCGATCGGAATTTTCGAGTTTTGGCCGGGTTTTTGGCCGGTTCTGAGCCGGCTTCCATGGCCAATCGACTCCTCTCATCACCCTGAGTCGTCTGGTATAGGATTTGCAGGTTAACCCCAAGATTTTCCGTCGCCGGAAAATTTACTCAAGCCACCCAACCTGGCCGCGCGTGGGCCAGGTGGTGGTGGTCAATCTTCGTGCCAAAACACCTCCCGTAGTCTCCCGAGCGCGTAGGTATGCTCGAACGAATTTTTGGAAATCGTTTGGATGCAAAATGGAATTTCCCGGTTAGAATTAAATAGAGATAAGTCGGGCTCAATACCTTCGAACCATCGAAACATAACGAAACTTATAAACTAAGCTTTTGGGACTTATAGAAGCCTATAGAAATTTACGGAACGTAATTTGGAGGTCGGGAACCTATTGAACGAACGAATCGAACTTAATTAAGGATTTAACAGAATATTTAATTCCGGAGATTATCAAGTTAATTAAACGGCTTAAATTAGAATCAAATGGGCCCGGGAAACCTTTCTAATCACAATTGAACACTTTTAGGCCCGGGAACCCTTTTTACCTAAAGTTTGAACATTATGAACCCGGGGGTTGGTTTATTTTAATAAACTACTATGCCGAGCTATGGTTAATTAATAAATGGGTTAAATTGTGCAATTAGGTACTCAAGCTTCGGCGGAATTGCAGGAATGCCCTTCTAAGGGTCAAGCAAGCTCGGATCAACAGTGAGTGGACTTTTATTTTCTAAATGCATTTTTCATTATTAAAGTTTATCAAATGCTTTTGAATAGTTATGATGGTTTATATATTTTGAGCATGAGATTAAACTTAATTTCGTTATTTGAAATATTTGTTATAAACATTGTTCCGAACCTATTATTGAATCTTTAAAATGAATTGCATAATTATGAGTTATGGATTTTAGATTGGCTCGAGGGAAAAACTTATATTTTAATTATCTGTTTACGAAGGTTTCAAACCACTCTAGGTACCCTATTGTTGCTACTTTGGAAAGTTTGTGTTGCCTACGGATTAAATATTGATATTGGTGATTACCCGGTCTACGGACCTATTGCTGCCTTCGGTATAAGTGTGCGCGCGTATGACTCACGCCCCACGAGTCTCGGGGACGCCCGGACCGTGCGGAGCGAGGACGCGGCTCGGGTAAACTTTGTGTTTTCCGAGTCTTGCGAGGACGCGGCTCGGTTGACTCTGTGTCTCCGAGTCTAGCGAGGAAATAGAATTGACGGAATGAAAAAGGGTACACCTAGGTGGATTCTAGAAAGTTGATTTAAGAATATATCTTTTTATGAATAAGAATTACTGCTTTGATGAACCTTATAAATATGTTTTATATGCATATCTTGATTTATTGCTCGTTTATAGAATTGTTTTCTAATGTTGTTAACAGTGGGGCTGACATGTTGTTTTTTCAATTTTCTAAAACCTTCTTTTTGGTCCACTCACTTTTTCAAATGTTTTTACGCCCTCAGGTTGTAGATTGTAGCTGAGCACCACCACCGGCCCGTCATCACCACCACCGCACTCCCACGACTTTGTGTAGGGTCCTTGACCCGCAGAAACTTTGTATTTAAGTACTTTAGTAGCTCTGAACTTGCCCTACTGCTTGTGAGGCCTGAGGCCGTACATTTAAATTTCTGTCGGTGTGTGAACTTTAACTTGTGCTTGCTGGAGGTTGTGGATGTAAAAATTGTGTTGTTGCAAGTGTATTAAATTTGGGAATTGAGCCAATTACAGGGGAGACTCTGCCGAATTTTCGGCAAAAGTCAAACCTTAAACTTGAATTTTCTTGATTTCTTTCTCTAAAGGGCAAAATGGTCAAGTGTGTCCGACACCTGACAGATGTCGGACATGGACAGGGCTTGACCCGGGTTCCAAAGCGGAATTAGGGTCGGGTCCTGTCATTTTTCTTATTTCTTTTTTTTAAAATTCATTTCTTTATATGTGTTTTTTTTAATCTCAAGTCTGAACCTCAATTCAATTTAAATTGGCAGGAAATTCAACAGAGATATTTCGGTGTAATAATCCATTCCCTTTTGTTTTTCAGTTTGATTTTTTATTTCTAAAAGAGGAGTTGCAGATGCCCATATCAGATTCTTAAGGAAAAAAGGGAACATTTTGCTGGATATATACTTGAATGATAAAATTGTATAGAAATGATTTAATAAGTCAGTCGGAGTTATTGTCAACTAATTCGTGCACAGATGATTGCCAATGTTGCATGTGCTTGTATATCATTATTTTATAACTACTACTGATTTGGTGTGAATGGTAGATCCTCACATTTTGGGAAGTCGCTCATATTTTGGGAAGTCAATTATATATTAGTTGATTTTTCATGAAATTTTATCTTCTTGAGCATAATACCCAATATTAAGCTCTCTTTTTTTTTCCAAATCATACCGAACTAAATCGTTATATTGTAATAGGTTTGACCTCAATTTTAAAGTGAAACCGATCTCATCTGAACTGTGCCCGATCAATGAAAAATGTCAAAATTCAAACCCCTCCACTAATATGTTTATATTCTCTACAATAAATTAATATTATAAATATCTCTTGGTGCTGATCATATATCACTTGAAAATATTCCTTTTTTTATACAAATCATATGAGTTGTACTTTCATATGCTGTAACTAACTTGCTTTTTTTTCCTCCTAGCAACCGGACGAGGTTGATCGGTCTCTTCTTTAGTGAATGACACTAGAATAGTTGACGATCTTTAAATAGTGTTTGTTCATCGACAATCATTAGATAGTGTTTCCAAATAATTAACTAGGAAGTAGAATATGTTGGGTAAGGAGAATTGAAAAGAGGACCTTGGATTCATCCAAAAAAAGAGGACCAAGTTTTGTGAATGAAGCAGCCATTATTGAGAGAGCTTGCCCCCAAATGGGGAAAGACCCGGCTCGAGGGATTAGTCCTCGCCTACGTGCGGGGGATATATCTTGAATTCATCCAAAAAAAGAGGACCTCGAGTATGAGGTAAAACATTCTTAACCATTTGAGTTATAATTTTTTTTTCTGTTAAATTAAAATTAAACAAAAAACATAATAGTCCACGAAAAAAAAAGAGGGAGCTAATTAAAGATGTATTTTTCTTGGTAAACACACATGCGTATACAAAAACTTTATACCAAAATAATATAATTAGAAACAAACTTATTTAAAAACCGTCATTAGTTTTTCTTGTTGACAGAGGGGTTATTAGTTATACCAAAAATAGCACACACAGTTTTTGTATGGTTTGTAGGTTTAACCTAGCCAGAACCACAACTCTTAGTTAAAATGAAAACCTACCCTTCTTAACTATATATGTAGATGTATATACCGCGTAAACAGTTGGAAGACTTCAACCTGAGAACTTATACAGTTGGAGGACTAACTATCATTATATAAATCTCCCCATTCAACACCCAAATTACTACCCAATCCAATCATTTCTCTACACTAAAAGACCAAAACCCTTATTCTCTTTGTGTAAAACCCCCAAGCTGACACCAAAAATGCCTGGGAAACGCCTGCGCTTTGTTCGTTCCTCAACTAGCTTTTACGACTTGAGTTCTCTCCACGAGCCACTGCCACTGCCACCGCCGGAGCAGCGGCTGCAGATGAAGCCACCGCTCTATCCCAAGAATGTTCCCATGGAAGAGGATGATGCGTCTCCAGCGGCATGGTCGCCCAATATGAAAGAGAACGGCCAAGGGCAGAGTGGTAATTTCCTTGATAGATGTAACTACTGCAGAAAGATCCTTGGCGAGAAAGATAACATTTACATGTACAGGTACGCTTAGATGTATATAGCTCCGCCATTTACATATTGAATTAAGGCACCCCTTTCTTGACAAATGTTGATACATCTGGTTCTTTTTTGAAAGTGATGTAAATGGATGGTTGAATAGTTGTTTGTGTTTGGTTGCTGAGAAAATCATGGAAAAAACAAATTGTAATCACTAGAGCAGATTCTACGTATAACAGTCTTTCCACGTTGGCTAATTTTCTAACAAATTATGGAGAATAACGATAATATTAATTGTTGATGTGAATATTGCAGTTCGTTGCGGGCATTTTGTAGCTCTCGGTGCCGTCACAGACAAATTGTTGTGGACACGGTCAGGGAAAGAGTGTGTACCAGTCGACCACAGAAACCGTGGCTTGGCAGAGGAAGATGAACAATGTGATCAATCAATGAGGAGTCTTCAACAATGAAAATAGAAAAGAGCCATGGCTATAGCGAATAGCTCTACATTTGCATGCATGGCTGTCCATTTTTCATGATAACCGTGCGTTTTTTTTTGGGATAAATTGTTCATCAAAATTTAATTAGATCGAGCTACAATTTGCTTATTAATTCACGATTCATATGGTTAGTAAACTTAGTTCATCGCTCGTGAAAAAAGGGATTAACTGGAGAAGTCGTTTTGAATTGGCTATCTTAATTGGGCTTTGTCCAGTTGTTTAAAATTCTAATCCAAAGTAAGTGCAGTGCGTGATCTTGAAGTACATAAGCCCATATAACAAAAGTGGAGGTATTCTTTTTAAAACTCAATAAGATTCACAATAGGAGCTCTCAACTTTTTTTTGTGTGTTGAAAATACTCAAACAGATCTTAATCAAGTCCAATTAGCGTTGCAACAACCAATCACATGACCTGCAAACATAGAGTGTAAAACAAGGGAGAGAATAGCACATAGCGCTAAGAAAAATACACTGGTCATGAATCATTCGTGCTTTTGTAGGAGTTTCTACGAGTGTCTTTCATGCCTATTCAATATGCACCGAAAAGACACCTTTAAAAACTCCCTACAAAAGCTCGATTGATCCGTGACTAGTAGTGTAGGGTTTTTCTTTAGTGAAGCTTTCACAAGAAAAGGGTTTTGCGGACTACGTCAAAACTTTCGCTGCATCAAGAATTCCTAATCATCTTCAATTCTTGGTGGACTTTTTAGACCCTCTTGTTGCGGATTGCATAAGCAAGAGCATGACTGAGTTTATACACTTATCTATCACGAATTTGATTGACTAAAATTTTTAATTCATAGGACTAAGCAAGGGACTTGAGAACATGTGCTAATCTGAAAATAGTCCATATATATCTTGCTTAATTACAATATTAATTTCTAAGCAAGAATTTATCAAAATTAAAGCATTCAGCCCAACTAATGGAATTTCAATGACTTTGGTTAACTTGCACTTGAAAACAAAATCTTACCAACAAACAAAATACTATAGTATACCAATAAATATAATTGAACAGATCAAGTTGATGAAAAGAAGCATTTCTTTACTAGAAAGGAAATTCCAATCGCTTTTTAAACACGTTGTTAACAATCAAAGAGGTTATGCTAATTATTATTACACTAAAAATAATAACAGCAATAATCATATATAATGCCATTGCAATTCTTTAATTATTATTATTATTATTATTATTATTATTTTGAAAAGGAAAAAGATTAGGATATTAATACCATTACCAAAAAAAATAGCACGTAGAGTCATTATTTGTGTCTACTCTATTGGCATTCGCTTGTAATGATATTCTACTTGAATTCATCCATGTTATCAACCTCCGCAATAATAACCACAATAATTAAATACCCAAAAACAAAAAAATAAAGTAAGAAAGAAAAGGGTAGCTGTCTTGCAAAAAGCAAAGCTCGATCGAGCCCTTTTCCAGTAGTCAGTGTGGTGGCAAAGTATAAGCACAAAACCTACAAAAGTAACAAAAACTATATATCTTCTCTCTCTCTCTCTCTCTCACTCTCTCCATCATGAAAATGCCCAAGCATATATGCATTCAAGTTGGATGCAACCAACAGCTGCACAAAACAGGTCCATTTTCAGAGAATTTTCATGGCCGTGGCCCGTGGTATATGGAAAGCATGCAAAAATAACAGTACCAATATCAGTAGTACTTTCTGACGATTGAATTGATCATCAAGCACAGGTCCACTATATATATATATATATTCAAAATCACTATTATCTCATCAAGGGCGCGCGATTGAAAATAATTGCAACACTGCTAAAAATATTAAGTAATCCTATCATTTTTTTGTCTGTCAGGCAGGCTTATGATTTTTAGCATGAATATACGCATTTTTATGGACCTTCTTATTTGATTGGTGGGTCCCTTTCTGAGTAGATGGTGCTCCCATTTCTTATGAACAGGCAAATAAAACAGAGTTCCCTAAAAAAGTAAATAAAACAGAACACATGAGAAAGCGTAATTAGCCTAATTTAAGTATGAATTCTTATTTCATTTATCTCACATATATAAGAATTAATGTATACGCAAATAATTAGGTAAACTTTTTTTTTATGTAGAAAATTTTCTGAACACGTATGACAGTCGCATATGAAGAAACTATTTATGTGTACGCGGATCCAAATAATGGTACTTATTATGTTATAAATTGAATACCAATTACCCCACTTTCCTTCTTGTCTTTTACATTTGATTTTTGAAATCAACTCACAAATTATTATTTTTTTGAATAATTAAAATCTCGCACTAAAAAAATCTTCACTATATATATATATATATATAAAGAACCTGCAAGGTTTTTAAAATAAAGAAATGGTTTCTTTTGATGGTGGAATCATGGCCGACAAGGGCATCATCAAGTATAAAAAGCTATTTTCTTTAAAGCTACATATGTTCCAAACTTTGACATGGGTGGAGGAATATAATTAGTAGTTTTTCCTTTCCTTTCACTTTGAGCTTAGGTGGAAGCTTACATTTTCTCCCACCAAATGATGGCAGACAGGAACACATCTTATGAAACTTCAAGGGTGAAATTTATAGGGGATTTTAAACAATTCTTGGTGGGGTTATCATGTTCCCAACATAAGCTCAAAAGATAGCCCAAAAAAGAAAACAGTGAAACAAGATTTTGTGTAACCTAAAGTTGGAATATATGGGGTAGGATTTAGATATATTAGAGGATCCTTTTCCAAAGTATTCCTTGTTTATTGTTGGCAATGTGCTAACATCTAAATCACATCATGATCTTTCCCTCTCTCTATCTAGCAACATAAGAAAACACCTCACCCCCACACATTCACACCCTCAACAGAAAAAAAAATTGGTTAACCTTAATGTTAAGTACATATAACATGTTTAGTGAAAAATTGCCTTAACTTGCAGATCGATAGTCTTAAATTTTGAACCTTGATAGCACCTAATTAGTATGTGTGTGTGAGAAACTCACTCCCCTTTTAATTTAAACTAAGAGTATCTATAATATATTGGTCTCTTCATTCGTTGCTAACTAGTTTTGAATTAGATGCTCTAATTTTATCAAAACAGTACGCATGTGCATACCAACATGACTAGCTCAGACCATCATAGTAAATTAGGTTCAAGTAGCATATCAAGCCACCAACAAACAAATTAAAGCTTAGTGGAGAAGAGGCCGGGAATCTGGTCATTATGCTTTCAAGTTAATATATGAAAAAAAAAAAAAAAGCAATTAGTTTGGTTGATTGATGATTAGCTCATACCAGAAAAGAAAACGATGATTAGAAATTTACAAGGCCTTTTAGGCTTAGAAAACTAAAGAGTAATTGATTACGTATATAGGTATCATCATATTCAGCCCAGCAGCTTATTTCTATATAATTAGATAAATTTAGAGATTCAACTTCTTTTTTTCTTTTACACATGTTATCAATTAAGTTAATATTTTTAACGTTGTCTAAAAATTTGTAATAAAAGGTTATAAAATACTTAGAAAATTATTTTTTAAAAATTAAGGCCCGGTCAGCCAAGCCCATCTAGGCCCTGCCCAATGGGTGGGGTCGGGCATTGACATTGGAAACCTCGACCCGACCTGATAATTCAAAAAAGACCATGAGGCCCTGCCTGAGCCTGTCCCAAAAACAAAAATTTAGACCTGGCCTAATGACGAACCCTAGCTTGGGTACAGATTGAGCCCAACAAAAATTTACAAGCAACATAAAGAAACCTATGAGTTTCCAATATGCAACAGATTACCATCTGTTTTACCCCAATGAACATAACCTAGCTCGTAAATAGTTACATGTGGCACATGGCAACAACTCATTATACATTGTGTAATTGTTTTTTCTCTTATATATATAACAGCACACAACTCGAGAAGTCAATAGACCACCTAATGCTATGAATCATCATTTGGCCTGAAGCACATGCGAAGCCCGACCCAACTAGTTCTTCGCACCCGCTCTTAATTTAGGTAGGGCTTTGGCTTAGAATTTGAAACTTTCGGCCAACCCACAGCTAGGACTATCTAGGCCACCCGGACCTGAAATTTCAAAAAAGCACTTAAGGGACAACTAGAATCCCAAAATTTAAGCTTAGACCAATGACGAACCCTAGCTGGGGTGCCAGTTGAGTGCAACAATTTTACATACTTCATACAAGAACCTTTGGGTTTCCAATATGCAACAAATTACCATATGTTTTTCCCTAAAGAAGATAACCTCGCTTGTAACTAGGTACATGTGCCACATAGGAACAACTCATTATGCCTTAGGTTAATTTGATCACAACAAAGTACAAATTAGTATGAATATGTGTACGTTGATATTTACAGAGCCGACAAGTATGAGTCGTGAGATGTGGGTTTCTCAATCAAAACCAATTGGTGGATCCCACTTATTATTCCTTGACTGATCAGTTTAGGGTAATTTTAATGTAAGTTATCTTGACCATTATATATATATCTCTACTTAATAAAGCAAGAAATATTGTTTATTGCAAAGAAAATAATATTACCGCTAATTTTGTCTACATCGTAAATGGTCGGGCAATATTTGCCAAGATGTGCCATCACCAACAAATGGAGTTATTGCATTTGTTACAATGATGCGCTCATTTTTCCCTCCAAATGTAATGCATGGGGATTGAACATGTTTTTCAATAATATGCAAAGGATTCGCAAAAACTAGAGGCAAACACCTATTTCATGTTTTTTTCCCTTACAATTATAATGATTAACTTGTTGTGTAATTCTTTTTTCTCGTATGCACATAACATCACACAACTCAAGAAGTCGATAGACCATCTAATGCTAGGGATCATCATTTGGTCTTAAGCCAATGTGACAAAGAGAGTATTTCGGGCTCGATGTGCTAAACCCGGCCCAACATGTGGCTCATGGGAACAACCCATCTTTTGATGTTATGTAATGGCCTCATCAGAATTCTTATCAGCATTTTTTTCTTGGTATCTTTGAATTATACCTTAGCGTATTTGGTCACAACATAATACAATGGTGTGCTCATTTTCCCCTCCAAATGTAATGCATGGGGGATTGGGCATATTTCTATATTATATGCAAAGCATCCGCAAAAATCGGTAGGCAAATGCAAATTTCTTGTTTTTCCTTTATAATTATAATGATTAACTAATTTTGTAATTCTTTTGTCTCGTATGCACATAAAATCACACAACTTGAGAAGTTGATAGACCATCTAATGCTAGGGATCACCATTTGGTCCTAAGCCAATGTGACGAAGCGGGTTTCCTAGGTGAGATGTGATAAACCAATGCCCAACATTTGGCACATGGGAACAACTCATTATACCTTAGGGTATTTGGTCACAACATAGTATAAAATTGTGGAAATATGTGTGTTGTGATATTTACAGAGACAACAAGTATGAGTTGTGAGACGTGGTTTTCTCAATCAAAACCAATTGGCGGATCCCACTTATCATTCATTGACTAATCAGTTTAGAATAATTTTAATGTAAGTTATCTTAATCATTACATATATCTCTACTTAACGTAAAACAAAGCAAGAAATATTGTTTATTACCAAGAAAATAATATTACCACAATATTTTATATTAGTAATCTAGTTTTGTTTTCACAGTGATATAACAGGAATCATTCTTTCCCTCGAACAAAGAAATATTTCAGCTAAAAACATCTACATCGTAAATGCTCGAGCAAAATTTGACAAGATGTGACAGACCCGACCCGGATTCCACCCCCGAACCCGACCTGACTGCAGGATCAACCGACATCCACCCGATGCTCGGGCCCACATACTACGTAATCCCTCTTCCCGAGACAAACACACAAAGGGGTCAAGACTTCACGAAAACGCAGCAGTCTCCGAGAAAAACACACAAACCCAATGATTCCAACCTGTTCAAAAACAACAGAATAAGTACAACTAACCACAAAGATGCAATAAATACATAACAAGCCTTTGGCTAACAAGTTTGACTCTACAATAACAGAAGCAACTAAGAGTATTCAAGTTTAACAGCAGAAATTTAAAGTTAAGAGAAGGGACACGAAGTCCTACAATTAAGTCGACGCCGAGAAGAGAAGCGCTACGAAGGCACAAGATACTCCACTAGGGCCTGGGGCGCTAAAACGGAAAAGTGTGAGTGGACAAAACAAAGTTTAGTAGGTCAAAACAACATACTAACCCCGCTGCTTTCAAAACCATGTAAACCATGCACTTAAAATCCGTTGTATATAAAATTGATTTAAAAACCAATATCTCAAAATAATCAAGAATAAAACCAACCCAAACCTTTTTCTTTTCCCCGAGGGAAAACCTCTCAAAACTAAACCGCGAAGACATAAGTATAATTAAAAACGGAAAGAACTTGAAAATCAAAAGCATAAGAATATAATAAAGTTTCCAAATGACAAAACAACGTAAAGGTCCAAAGACCAAGATAATTCCAAGAAATCCAAAACCACCACAAAGTAAATATTAACACTTAAAGACTTTAACCCTTTCTTCCCCACACTCAAACAACCGCATGCCCGTAGGCACCATAAGCGAGGAAGCATCCTCACCGAAAGAAAATAAGAATACGAAGATACTAACACACGCGTATAGATATAATATATAACCTCGACACCACAACAAGTACTGTGGGAAACAATCCAACAGGGGATTGTTTAACCGACACCGGGACAACATTCACGATGGTCTCATGCCCGGATAACTGACATCTGACAACATCGCAATGGCCTCGTGCTCAGTGGTCGAGCCGCCCAACTCGACTAAGCTCCTACCCGCATGGTGAAGTCCTCAATAACCATGCGTCCGAAACCAGTCATACGCACTACCCAATCAAGGGTCTACGGCTACCCTGCTAAGGTAGTATGCAGGATCGAACCAAACTCCGAAACCATAGTCACCAACAATAATAGGGGAGGTACATAACACAAAGGCAAACCGCACTCAAACCAACACCACAAAAACCACATACCAATATAACCACAAGCACCCAACCCCAAAATATCACACCAGACAAATATACATATAATCTAAACCAATAACACCAATTACTCAAATAAGGACATCACCGTCCCAAACATACAATTCTATAGTTAAAATATTCACAAGCGTCAAACGACGGTATAACAAATCCGAAAACCATTAAAATGTCAAACCCCAAAATAACCCATATGCTTCAAAACATAGTAGGTACTACTCTTTAAAAATATAAAGTCAAACCTCGAAACGTATTATTCAAAATATACACATATATATACATATACAAATACATATATATAAAACATAATTAACCTTTAAAAATACAATAATTCAAATTCAAGCATTTGAAATTCCTACATATAATCGACATCCCCGAATTGTGACTTTAAAACAACATAAACAAGTGATACAATAAAATATAACCGAAAGTCCAAACCCGTATACATATATGTTCTAAAACTCCAAATCAAAGTAGATATACTTATATACTCAAAGTAGATATATATTTATATATATATAATCAAAGTGGATATACATACTTATTTTTGAAGTAGATATATATATATATATATATATATAATATATATATATTCAAAGTAGATAAATATAATTACTTCCAAAGTAGAGAATATATACAATATACATTCAAAGTAGCTATATATATATATACATATATATACATATGATCAATTCGATAATCCGACATATATTTCCGATAGCCTCATTTATCCGACATGTATTCTCGATAGCCTCAATAATCCGACATGATCCTTCCAAGTTGATCTATATGTATATATATACGTATATATATATATATATTCAAAGTATTAACAAGAACATAATTAATAAGGTTTAAATACCAAAACCAAACACGTAGTCAACCGGACTATACTAGCGTCCAAAACTTACCGCCTAAATACTCAATTCAAAGTAGGTATATTTATATAGTCAAAGTAGATATATAAGTTTCCCAAAAATATAAAGTATAAAATTCTAAAGGCTTAAGGTATAATTCACGACATACATAATAATAAAATAATAAAGTCCTAAACCCAACGAAACCATAAACTTAAATATTAAATAAAACTCGTACGGAAAATCCAATAAACTCCACCGTACTCCAATCCACACATAAAAACTACCTGGACGCTTGACTAGTCCCAAAATCAATACTTAAATATAAGCATAATACTAAAATATAGCCAACATGGCTCCACAACCAAACCGCAATCCAAATCAAATATAAAACTCAAATACCAAAACAATCACAATAAATCCAACCAAAGATCAAATCAAGATTCAAAACAATATTTAAATCTCATTTACATGCATCACATTCAATTCTTTAAAAGCATGCTCGCTTTGAAAACAAAGTCCACTCACCGCTGGTCCTCGCCGCCCAACCCGAAAAGGATTCCACACGAGGATCACGAAGCGCTTGAGAACCTAATTCAAGAACACGAGGATTAAGGTCAACAACCTGGACCGGCGATAACCTTAAAAGTCAACCTTGACCGAACCCGACAAAAGTGTACCAAAACGTCGTCACGAGGAATTCTAAGGTCAACGACGCTCGTTAGGAGACGACGACCTCGAGACGCTCGGTCAACCCTGGTCAAACTTGGTCAAACTTACCGAGAATAGGTCAAACCGGGCCCGTGGGGTCCCATGACCTCCAAACTTAGATCCGAAAGTTCCTATAGGCTCACTACGGCTTAGAGAACACGTCCCAAAAGTTTGGTCACGATCGAACGGTCGGATTTCACGACGGACGATTCTTTAACTCAAACTCAAGTCATTGATTCAAGCATCCGGTTCAATCACGATCCGTCAAATCCTATACGTTTCTAGAAATGGGAACAACATACGTGAATTCGATTTCGATCCAACGGTCGAACCCATCGAACTCCACGAAACGCCAGCAATAGGCGACGTTGGTTCGACAATAAAACGACGTCAGAATCGAAATCAATATACGCACGCGTTCACAACAACACGGAGTGATCTGGACCGCCGAACCGCGCCACACAGCCGCTTACGCCGCCACACGCGGAGCGTGCAGTGGGTGTGTAGAGCGATTTCGGCCGACGACAAAACTCACCGGCCGACACCACCCACTGTGTCTGAACCACCGTCCCGAGAGGAGCTCAGAACCGGGTGAGAACCGAAGAGAGAACCGGGCCGATTCCGCCAAACCGTCGACAAGAATTCCAAAATCGAAGTTTTTGATCCGATCGCTTCGCGGCCAAAACGATCGATTCCAAGTTCAAACGCAGTTAGGGGTTCGCGGGAGAAGAAAGCTCACCTCGGATCGCAAGAAATGGTGGCGGAAACCACCGTCGGGCTTCTGCCAAGTTTGAGACAAAACCGGGTGTTTTCTGTGAATTTCCAGCGAGCAACAAGTGGCTGGGCCGTGGCTATCGGGGATGGACCGGACAAGGTGGCCGATCTTGGGAGTGGTCCCACCTGTGTGGTGGCTGGTGGCGCGCGATGCCAAATACCCACCTATCAGCTTTGAAATGGGGGAAACGCGTCCGAGGGAGAGAGAGAGAGAGAGAGAGAGAGAGAGAGAGAGAGAGAGAGAGAGAGAGAGAGAGAGAGAGAGAGATTGGGGTTGACCAATCAGTAAATTTCCTTTTGTTTTTTATCCCTTTTTAAAATATTAAAATATTCCACTTTATCGTTTGTTAGCCAAATTGATCGTGCCGCACGTCCCCTGACTCGTTTCGACGCGTCGACGATAATAGCGCAACCCGCTTTCGGGCCAAATTGTCGTCCTTCAAAATTAAGTTGACCGAAATGCCCTTTTAATTATTAATTTCTTAATTAATTTCAATTTTCATTATTTTAATCCTTTTAATTCATTTTAAATTCCTTTTAATTCTTTATTTGTTTAATTCAATTTATTTATTAATTTATCTTTAATTTTGGGTCACGGTCGTTACAAGATGTGCCCATCACCAGCAAATGAAGTTATTGCATTTATTACAATAGTGCCACTACAAGAAAAATTGGTAATTGCAACATCGGAAAAATGCTGCAAAATGTCAATTGCAGCGTTTTACGAAATGTTGTATATCGAGATGCTGCAAAAGGTCCATCTCATTTGCAGCGTTTATCTTCTGTCACAAAGCAATGCTGCAAAAGATTAATCCTAACATGTTTTAAGTGTTGCAAATTGATAATCACAGCAGGGACCAAACGTGGTTTTTGTTTTTTATTACAACACTAAACAAACGCTGCATTTGATGTTGTAATTGAGGGCAGAAAATCCATATATAACGTTGTTACTACTGCTTTCTTTATAATTATCATGATAACTTATTTTGTAATTCTTTTTTTCTCGTATGCACATAACATCACACAAATCGAGAAGTCAATAGACCATCTAATGCTAGAGATCATCATTTGGTCTTAAGCCAATGTGACGAATTGGGTATCCAGGGCACGATGTGCTAAACCCATGCCCAACATGTGGCACATGTGAACAATCCATTATATCTTAGGGTATTTGGTCACAACATAGAACAAAATGGTTGGAATATATGTGTACCGTGATATTTATGGAGCCAACAAGTATGAGTCGTGAGACGTGGTTTTCAATTGGCGGATCCCGCTTATCATTCATTGATTGATCAGTTTAGAATAATTTTCATGTAGGTTATCTTAATCATTACATATATCTCTACTGAACGTAAAACAAAGCAAGAAATATTGTTTATTACTAAGAAAATAATATTACCGCAATATTTTCTATTAGTAATCTAATTTTGTTTTCACAGTGAGAATAATTCTTTCCCTCAGACATGGAAATATTTCAGCTAAAAACATCTACATCGTAAATGATCGAGCAAAATTTGACAAGATGTTCTCATCACCAGCAAATGAAGTTATTGCATTTGTTACAATGGTGTGCTCATTTTTTCCCTCCAAATGTAATGCATAGGGGATTGAGCATATTTCTAAATTATATGCAAGGGATCCACAAAAACCGGTAGGCAAACGCCCATTTCTTGTTTTTTTCCTTTATAATTATAATGATTAACTTATTTTGTAATTCTTTTTTCTCATATGCACATAACATCACACAACTCGAGAAGTTGATAAACCATCTAATGCTAGGGATCATCATTTGATCTTAAGCCAATGTGACGAAGTGGGTATCCTGGGCTCGATGTGCTAAACCCTGTCCCAACATGTGGCACATGGGTACAACTCATTATACCTTAGGGTATTTGGTCACAACATAATACAAAATAGTGGGAATATGTGTACCATGATATTTACGGAGCCAACAAGTATGAGCTGTGAGACATGGTTTTCTCAATCAAAACCAATTGGTGGATCCCGCTTATTTTTCATTGGCTAATCAGTTTAGAATAATTTTAATGTAAGTTATCTTAATCATTACATATCTCTCTACTTAATGTAAAACAAAACAAGAAATATTGTTTATTAAAAAGAAAATAATATTACCGTAATAGTTATTATTAGTAATCTAATTTTTTTTTTCATAGTGATATAACAGGAATCATTCTTTATCTCAGACATGGAAATATTTCAACTAAAAACATACATCGTAAATGATCGAGCAAAATTTGACGAGATGTTCTCATCACCAGCAAATGAACTTATTGCATTTGTTACAATGGTGTGCTCATTTCCTCCCCTCCCCCAAATGTAATGCATGGGGATTGAACATATTTCTAAATTATATGAAATGGATCTGCAAAAACTAGTAGCCAAACGCCTATTTCTTTTTTCTTTTTTTTTCTTTATAATTATAATGATTAACTTATTTTTTAATTCTTTTTTCTGATATGCATATAACATCACACAACTTGAGAAGTTAATAGACCATCTAATGCTAGGGATCATCATTTGATCCTAATTCAATGTGATGAAGTAGGTATCTTGTGCGCGATGTGCTAAACCCCGGCCCAACATGTGACACATGGAAACAACCCATTATACATTATGTAATATCCTACTCCCAAATTTAATTTTAATTCTTTAAATATTAAAGGAAATGACAACTTTACCCTTAGGGTTGCTAAGTGGTTTAAGGATGACTTTTGTTCGGGAAGGAATTTGGGGAATTGAGCTGGACCATTGCGTCAGGCTCATTGATACGAGTCCGTAAATAGGTGGCACGCTAAATTAAAAGTTGTAATGATCGAGAAAAAGGTTTGAAAATGAGAAGGGCAATTTCATCATTTGAAAAAAATTGTTTTTAAAACTAGAGAAACCCGATTTTGCCCTAGGAAAACACGCACGCACGTCACTTCCCTCAGCTCTCTCTCTCCCCTGATACCCCTTTCTCTGCAAATATGACTCGGAAGAGGGCATGAAAAATCGTGTTTAGGTGCAACTATCGCCCCCCTCCCAAGGGAGAGGGCAGATCCAAGATTGGGACGGACTAGAAGATGGAGGGTGTAGAAGATGAGGCATATGTGATTGTGGGGAAATTTTGGTAGATACAAGGGGACACACAAAAAATCCACCAAGGTGGGAAGGAGCCACCATCTCACCAAGGAGAATCGAACTTAGGCTAAAATAAAACCACACCCTCAAAGGGCAGGGGAAAATTAGAAAGAAAATAGCGGAGGAGAAAGTGAGAGAAATAAGGTCAATGGGAGAGAAGAGGGGAAGGAGGGGAGGAGGAGGAGGAGGAGACCTCCTCCCCTAAGGTGACCATCGGCGCCAGAAAAACCCAGAGAGGAGAGGGGCGCAATGCTGGCAAGGATAGGTGGGGCTGGGGCTCATGGGTCTTAGGTGGATGGTTATGAAGGAGGAAGGGCAGAAAGAGAGGAGAGCGACGCTCACATTTGGTGCTATTATTAGATGATGATTAGAGACAAACCAGGAGAAAAAAATTGTTGAAGAGGGCTTAGCTAACTCAATATTGCTACTAAATTTGACAGCATTATGAAACCAATTTGGTGAATATTATGTTTTAATTTGGAGCAAGATAGATAAATATCAATTGCACTTGGTGTCCAAAGCATCTCAACGCTAAGTAATAGGAAGATATTACACAAATTATATAACCGACACAAAATAAAAATCCTTAGAAAAAAGAAAAACACAATGAACAAATATATTTTCACTAGAAACTAAATTATGAATTAAATTCAAGCAGCTAACATTCCTTTAATTTTAATAGTTTTTGGGAGATCTTGTTATCAAGGGTTTGATCCACCAACATCACCTAAAAGCAACCAAAACCACCATTTCCAATGATTAATAATGGTTAGATAATACAAAAACTGCATAACATGTTATGAAGATGTGAAGAGTTGTTCCACGTTGAGTAATTTGGCTATTTACCCATTGTCAATTGATTTCAGGGTTAGCCAAATTACTCAATGTGGAACCATTCTTGTTATGTCATATTAGAGCCACATCCATCCGCTTGTAAAACAATAATAGTTATAAAAGAATAAAAATAAAACACATAAACACATACCCATTGCCTTTGTTACCATGTCCTATTCATTGTCTCTGTATCCCCATACCATGGCACATTAGTAGAGAACATCAAGACCCCCCAGAGACAAATAAAGGACAATGACTTGTGACTAATATAGCCAAACTTCTTGAAGGGCTGTCCTTAATCCTAGGGGCCAACCTTAACTCCACATACGACATTTCCATAAATTTGATCAACTTGCCTTAAGCAAATCATTAATTGTTGGCTAATTAAAAGGTCGTCTTGTTAATTATCTAATATTGTTAGTGCACCACACATGCATGGTCATTTTAATTAACAATATAAATAATTTAATTTAATTGAAGCAGAGAATTAATAAAGTATAAATATTGAAATTAATAAAAATGAATAGGAGACAGACGACATTCCAACAACAATAAACCATATAGAGTGCACGTTGAGATTTTGCCTTAGATCATGGGAACTCCCATGTGAGAACCGTACGTACAAACTATTTTATTTTGTCATTTTGTTTGGCTCTATGCATCTTTTGTTTATGTCTTACACGTGTGCCCTCATCCTTTCTCTTTGCTTTCTTGAAGAAAAAAAAGCTTCCATCCACTTTAACCAACTCATTACACTTACGACCTCCATATTTGGTGTATCATTATATTATTGTAATGGTGCAAGCACCAACACCAATTCTCTGTATTCATTCATATATAGACGAAATTGATAAAGATTTTTTTAAATTAAAGTTAGTACAAGCACAATTTGCGTGATTACAACATACATAACACGATGAGAAAAGCGTTATGTTAGACAAAACACAATTATGTAATTCGTGATGGGTCACGAAAGATGACTAATAAGGTACATATCTACTACATTACAAGCTACTACATTATGCAAGTCATAAAGAGTTGGTGTGAAATAATTGCAACTTGTTATTTTAACAAGAAGCTTGTAGTTTTATAAAGTAATTGATGAACAGAGAAAATGTGAGTGCATTATATGAATGCTTTTCAGAAAAGAAAAAGGTTTGATTCTATACAGTTTTAGAGTTGGATCCTTTACTTATTTTGTTCTTACTTAACGTTTAATATAGGCATCTTCCTATCCAACTCCAAGGATTATCTTTTTTTTTATAAAAAAAAAAATTCGAATTTTATCTTTAAACTCTAAGCTATAAATCGTAAATTTTTTATAACACAATGATCAATTTGAGCTAATGATTCTATTTTTAAGGTTAAATTTGTGACACACACGGGTCGCAAAAACAAAAACATAGAATCATTTACTAAGTAATGTATGTGGAAATTCGTTCTACGCGTAAACCTACTAATCACACTATTTTAATCTTCGGATTAGACAAAACTACATCCATAAAAGAAAAAGAAAAAAAAATTAAACAAACACACAGCCACATCAATCTATCACTACCCAAAAATACGCGCAAAAAACAAAAATAAAAACAAAATAAAAACAAATGAAGCAGCCAACAGAGCACACACCATCCTCTATATAAGCCAAAAACTAACGCTCAAAACCATCTCTCTCTTTCCTCTCCCTCCCCCACCCTCTCTCTCTCTCTCTAGAACCAGCCATGGACGAGGCACCATCACCATCCAACACCTCGCCGGAGCTCAACCTCGAAAACCTCAAAGCCCTCAAGGTCTTAGGGAAGGGAGCCATGGGCACCGTCTTCTTGGTTCACGACCCGTCGTCCGACCCGTCTGCCCGCTGCCCGTTCGCTCTCAAAGTTGTCGACAAGTCCTCTCTCCTCTCAAAGCTCGACTCCGAGCGCCGTGCCCGCTGGGAAATCCAGGTCCTGACCCGACTGTCCGACCCGAACCCGCACCCATTTCTGCCTTCCCTCTTGGGGTCGTTCGAATCCGACGAGTTCATGGGCTGGGCCGTCCCTTACTGCCCCGGCGGAGACCTCAACGTCCTCCGCTACCGCCAAAACGACCACGTTTTCTCCCCCGCCGTGATCCGGTTTTATTTGGCTGAGATCGTCTGCGCGCTCGAGCATCTCCATTCCATGGGGATCGCTTATCGGGATTTGAAGCCAGAGAACGTGCTCATCCAACAGTCCGGTCACGTGACCCTCACGGACTTCGACCTTTCCCGAAGCCTCAAGCACAGAACGGTAATACCCGACGTCGTTTTGGAGGACGACGCCCCCGACATTCGTCGTAAACACCGGAGGCACCTGACACGTTGGCTCACGATTATAAACGACAATCACAGCAAGGGGCTGAAGAAGACCAAGTCCGCCCGAGTCAGCCCGGTGAGTCGCCGGAAGCCGAGTTTCTCTGACGGCGAGCGAGCGAACTCGTTTGTCGGGACGGAGGAGTACGTGTCCCCAGAGGTGGTGCGAGGGGAAGGTCACGAGTTCGCTGTGGACTGGTGGGCCCTCGGGATTCTCACTTACGAGGCGCTCTACGGAACGACGCCATTCAAGGCCAAGAGCCGGAAGGAGACGTTTCGAAACGTCCTGACGAAAACGCCAGAGTTTATCGGGAAACGGACGGCGCTAACGGACTTGATCGAACGGCTGTTGCACAAGGACCCCACCAAGCGGTTGGGGTACGCCAGAGGCGCGAGCGAGATCAAGGAGCACGAGTTCTTTCGCGGGGTGAGGTGGGACATACTAACGGAGGTTACACGGCCGCCGTTTATTCCGTCTCGCGAGGATGGGGACTTAACGGAGAAAGCCATGGCTGGGGGAGTGAGCGTGAGGGATTATTTTCAAAAGTTGCGGTCTCCGCCGTCGATGCCGCCGTCACCAGATTATCAATTAACGGAGTTCTGACACACGTGTAAGAAATTAGTTTTAAAAAATTGTGTAGCCTCTGTGTATATAGAATAACGGTAGACGGCCTGTAACTTTGAAAAGCAATAGACTATATAGTTAGCTAGAATTGTACCATATACGGATTCAAAGGGTGTACAACTTTTTTTTTGTTACAGTGGAAGGAATCGAACTTTTGACCTAACTTAATTCCGAGTTATTTTTTAAAAAAAAAATGAAGGGCACAATTAATTCAATTGTTCACGGGCAAAGTTTGTTTGAGTAGAAAGAAAGTAGTGGCGATTAGATAGGTGAAGTTCAATTTTGAGTTTGATTACAAGTAAAAAAGAAAAGAAAATGGAAAGGTGATTGGTTTGAAATTAGAAAACCTTTGTGCAAGGTTCGTTTAACTTGAGCCTAATGCTTTGATTCATTACATTTTACAATGGCAAAAGCAACTTTGTTGAGTGAATGGGTTTATTGGTAGGGTCAAATGAATTGAAATCGACATCATTTTATTTACCAAAAGATAATTATAGTAACAACTGTTTTTGTTCCGCGAAGAATGAAACTACATATAAATTATGGATGGCCATTTCCTATTACACGTGCTCAAGTTCATTGTCTTTGATTGCTTAATTTCATCGATTTAAAATATTGTAATTTCATCGATTACGAACTTGGATACAAAAAAGGTGAGAGGTTATGTTATGTTATGATTAGGGGGACAAAATGTTCTTGAATTACGCGGTTTTATTAGTAGATTATGTTCTTTAGTTTCAACTTTACTAAACAATTCATATGGCTTTATCTATGGCGCCTAATAGAATTGTATCTACAATGATTATAACTTTCCCACCACAAAAAAAGCCATTGCAAATTTTCAACTTGAAAAAGAAAAAATTGGTAGGCCAAGAAATATTTATATGTATCGCCCTAAAACCTGCGTTTTGAGCATAATATTCAGAGCCAAGTGAGGCACAAAGCTTGATCTGCCCATGGACCAGTTGGTGGTAAAGGCCTCGTAAGAGGGTACAATTGAATAGAATTTAGGTAAGGAGAGGGAAAAGATAGAAAATCCAAAAGCACGTGATTGATTATTTTTATTTTGAACATATTCGAGGGACCACTCGTGTGCAAAGAAAAATAAAGTTTACTAGCTTTGGACACTGTATAAATCAGCTTTTACTGGCAAGTGGATGAAGTCTTAGCTTTTAAAATGGCGGTCTGCAAATTCTCCAAGGAAAGCGTGCATGTATAATGGTAATGGTGATTGGCTTCAAGGATTTTCCATTAACATAGTGGTAGTGGGTGAAATAATGCTTTGAAGTTTGGAACAGTCAGTTTGCCAGTGAGTTTTTTACTAAAATATCTTCATTGAGCATACCGTGGATTAGGCTAAATTGACTAAGTGAGTTTATCTCTTTGCACTCAAGTTCGAATCTTCATTCCCGTAAATCAGATTAATTTAGAATTACTTTATGTTTGAAGTCATATTAAAGCAAATCCATAGAAAATATCGGAGTTTATGTGACACATTAAGCTTAGGAGTGACTATGTATATTAATACCAAAGATAACAATAGAATCGCAATTCATATTGTCAATTCATATTGTCAGCAGTAGTTGTATGTAGCATCAGGTGCTCAAACCAAACAAACCAATGGTGGAATCTGATGCCAATTATAGTATGCAATAAACACGAACATATTATTCCAATTGTCGGCCAATATAATTTAGGGCTACATGTCAGAAAACTATTCTCCCCCCTAAGTGACTAGAGAGAGAGCTAGACTTTGAGGCCCCGCAGACGCTGAAAACCAAATGCAATCTTTGTCATCTACCTCTAGCTAGGGTTTAATTTGACCTCATCTGCGTTTTATCAGGAATGGTCCTTTGCACTAGAAAACAACTTGGCCCTCCGGCTATATGCATGAATATAGGCCAAGGGGTAAGGCTTTTAGGCGGGCCCTAGCTAGATAGGCTAATCTTGCAATCCGCTTTCAACAAAGAACAAAAAAGTACTATCAAATTCCAAATCGTTTTCATCTTTCCCATCACTACCCCCATTTTAGAATTTTTCCAATTGAGAGTAATAGAATAGAAAAGTGAGCCCATCTGGCTGGTAAACTTTTCTCATGTAAATTAATGCTTCAAGACAAGGGAGGAAATGAAGTTGGGCAGATCGATCTGTGAGCCAACTATTGTTTTATACTTGGGTTTGGTTTAGATTTTGTAGAATTTGTTTAAAAGTAAGTTTGATCATTATTGGTACCCATGCGTTTGAATTTTGAGCATCATTCAACTATTTTGTTCATTAAAAGCAACTCTATAGTTCGAATCGAAGCTTAATTTGCCCTATCCTAAAAAGCTTTTATGGTCATCGATATCTCAAGCAAATTACGCACAAGAAATTAACAAGACAAAAAGATTTGTTCGATTTTTCTGACTGTGTACGGTAGGCATTGGAAACTTGTCTCAGCAATCATGTCTTGTGTTTCATTTTTGATGTTGAACATGGCATCTTTCTATGTTGTTTAGGCAAAACTTGTACTGAGAAGGAAGCTTTATAGCTTTTAGAATATATATAGTCAAAGGCAGTCTTTTAAAATTTGATGGTCACCACTAATTCCCCCCCTTATATTCTTCCTTGATAATTCTGATACATATGTTATATATATGTTGATTTCTGGCCACCAAGCACCATGATGGTTTTGAGTGAGAAAGCAAATTAGGTTTTCTTTTGATGCATGGTCGGTTGAAGTATGAAAAGGTTGAATCTATTATATAGGGTTATGAGGTCTTTAGCTTAAGTTGAATACACTTTCAACCCTTAAAGGACTCTCTTTTCAAACTCAACAAAGGCAGACAGGACCCACTTCTATGGTGTAATTTCTCCACAACTATATCAGCATATATATATATATAAAGCAGGATAAGAATTGCTAATAGCAGACAGCTTTCCATCCAAGAAAAGAGAAATGTAAAAAGGTTCATGGTGAATGAAAATATTCTCATATATAATCACACTTGACAAAGGAAGCTTCCTAATTTTCTTTTGATTTTTCAGTTTTTTTTTAAATAACTAACGATACAATGTATTAATTGATTACATTGTCGGTCACATCTCTAAGTTACTTTTAATCCATGGATTTCAAAGTGAATAGTACTAGCGCCTGAAATAGGAGCTTTTTCTAGCTGCTATTTCTGATTGCAACGACTTCTGAAGGATTCGGGTTTTTGATAAATCTTGAAGCCACACCATTGAGCTTGGGCTTCTTCAAAGCAAAAGTTTCCTTTGGGCTTCTTCACAGAGTTTGGGTCCCTGCTGCTCGAAGTTTTACCTAGAGGGTGTGGCTGTTATTTTGATACATATTGAGGGTTTGTTTGACCATAGAGCTACTAATCTAATCTAAATTACAGCAGACTTTTGATTTGGATTAAGTATTAATCCTCTCCTAATCTACTCATATTACTCTTGTTACACATAACAACAACACAAGGAAGCTGGATATGCTTTATGCCATCTCTACATGCATGAGCAAACAACATTAATATATCAATGTAACACTCACTACTTGCTCTTAAACTTGGCTAATAATAAGTTACATTAAAAAATTGGGATGTAAATTTCAACTAACCCATTAAAATATAAAAATGAATCTACTTCGTGACCCCTTTTCGGGCTCTATTAAGCAGTAGTATTATGACTTACTTTAAAGTGTTATAATTTGTGTTGCATTGATTCAAAGTGCTAGGGTCAGTCGTCCATGTAATTTTTTGCTATAAACGCATATAAATCCCATTATAGACCTTACATGCATCAATCAACAACTAGTACATCAGTCATTCTTCCGCCCACGTTTGACTGATCGTAGCAATTTCCTTTTAATTAAAGCATTATTAGACAAATGAATTCCTAATTTCAAGTGGACAAAAAAAGAAGTTGAAATTCCAAACTGAACTACTATTGGGCTTTGTTTGTTTGTTTTTAGTTTTGGGCTTTAAGTCAGTTCTTGCCTGTCTGGGCCCATGGGCTGATTCTTAGTTATTTTCCTTTTCTGACCTGGACTTTCTGGTATCGATAATTATTTATTTACCCGAAAGGAAAAACCAACAAAACCAACAGATCCAAAATACCTCATTCAAACGTTATAAATAAAATAAAATAAAATTATCACGTTCTCTGCTGCTCGCGAGTTGCTTGCCACGGGCAAAACTGCAACGCCTCCATTGTTGTTCGTTCGTACAACTTCCAGTAGTTAGCAGAACCACTCTACCGGGCACCAGGTACTCTTTTCCTCTTGGGCTTCTTACTTTTAATCTTTTATTTGACTAAATAAGGTTGGCTGGGGTGAAACTAGGGCTGTTATTTTGGGGTTTAGGGGCTGTCATGGTTTGGGATTCGTTGAAATTGGGTGTGGGTTGTGGTTTTTGTGATTATGTAAGGGCTAATTTGTTTACATTAGTGCCTTTTGTTTTTATTTTCGATGGGCTGCTGAAATTTTTTTCAAATTTCATCTTTATTTGGTGCCCAATGTATCTGTGCGCTGTGGACGTGGTGAAAGCTTCTCTTTTTTCTTTTGTTTTTTTATATTTTGTAATTGATTGATGGAAATTTTACTTGTGGAGCTTTATTTTGCTGACAAATTACTCTTTTTAATGGAGTTAATAATACTAAATTTGAATGTGATGATTCTAATAAACTGGGTTTATGTTTTTGTGGGTTATTTATAAGTGACTTTGCCCCCCTGACTGGGTGTATCTTTTTGTGTTTATTAATGAAAACTCAGTCGGGCTGTGGAGTTTTTTTATTTTTAGAATCACGTTATTTAGTTAATTTGTATCTTTTTAACAGGTATTGTACATTTGGGAAGCTCTAAAGAAAAGAACAAGACAGTGATGGCTATGGCTAGAAAGTACAGTAGTGAATCTAGTGAAGATGATGTGAGGGGTGAGAGAGATAAATATAGAAGTAGAATCGATTCTAGGCCAAACAATCTTCATGAAACTGGTGATGAAATTGATTCATCAGATTCTGATGGAGGAAATAGAACAAAACGACAGGAGAGACGGGATGGTCATCGTAGTGATGATATGGACAAGGAAAGGTCCAGCAAGAGGGATCTTAAAGACAAAGATGGAAGGTGGCTGGATGATCATCAAGATAGGAAGGGATCTGGAGAAAGTTCTGATGAAGATGGAGAGCTGAAAGAGAAAGACCGGGATACTCAACCGAAGGAAAGAAAGCATGATAATGGCCATAGAAGACGTGAAAATGGGAAGGGTGATAGAGTGAGAGAATCTTATAGAAGTTCTGAAGAAGATGACGAGCAAGTGAGGAGGCACCAACATGAAAGGGAAAGGGAGAAACCTCGCCGGCATGAGAGTGGGCATAGAAGGCCGGAGACCGAGGATGGTCATAGATATAGGAGCCGACATTCACGTCACTATTCAGACAACAAGGATGAAAGGGAAGAGCACAGAACATTAGAACAGAAAAAGGATAAAAGAGATGATGATCAGAGAAGGAGGTATAGAAACCAGGATGATGATGGAGATCTAAAGTATCGTAGAAATAACGAGGTAAAAGAAAGACGAGAAGACAGTCGAAGTCTGAGGCAAAATGATGAGCGAGATAGCAGGATGCTTGAAAATTCAAAACCTCAAGGACAGTCAAAGTTGCAAGAAGGCAACATGAGTACTGATGTGTTAAATATGGGAAAAAGTGGTGGAGTTTACATCCCCCCATTTAAGTTGGCCCGGATGATGAAAGATGTTGAAGATAAAAGTAGTGTTCAGTATCAGAGATTGACATGGGATGCCCTCCGAAAGAGTATCAATGGCCTTGTGAACAAGGTCAACGCTGCGAATATAAAAAATATAATTCCTGAAATTTTTGCAGAGAATCTGATTCGTGGAAGGGGTCTCTTTTGCCGTTCGTGCATGAAATCTCAGATGGCATCTCCAGGTTTCACTGATGTGTTTGCAGCATTGGTTGCTGTTGTCAACACAAAGTTTCCTGAGGTTGGTGAACTTCTGTTGAGAAGAATTGTCTTACAGCTTAAGAGGGCATTTAAGCGGAATGACAAGGTGAGTTTTTGCCCATGCTTTGTTATTTTACTTTACCACTTTAGTGTTTGCTGACAGAATATGTCTTTTATTTAGATTGATTCTAATTCTCTTCTTTAACTGGCTTTACTTTTGAACAGCCACAACTACTAGCTGCCGTTAAATTTATAGCACATCTGGTCAACCAGCAAGTGGCTCATGAGATTATTGCCTTAGAATTGCTGACCGTTCTACTGGAGAACCCTACCGATGACAGTGTTGAAGTCGCTGTTGGCTTTGTCACCGAGTGTGGATCAATACTGCAGGACCTTTCACCTAAAGGGCTCCATGGTGGGTTTGCTGTTTGATTTGTTAGCATTTATGCGCTTTTGGGTTTTATTCATTAATGAGATTTATGTGTTTATGAACAATATATTCTTTCTATCTGCTTATTGTGCATTGTATCTTCCTAATATTATATTTAGGACTTACACACTGCTACATTATACCATTTTCCCTTTTCAGTTTTTTGTTTAGTTTATTTTTCAACTTATCAGTAGACAAATTAAATCGATGTGAATTTGGACCAGTTAAAGGTTAGAACATTGTTTTTTATGATATGTAAGACAGATGTGTACCCATTTTAAATTGGCTGCATTAGATGCTGTTTTAAGTGGATTTTCGTTCTGGTCATCTGGGTTCTTCTCTTGGTTACTGTACTGTCTCATTTATCTTGAACATTATATTTTATAGGGTTCATAGTACATTTTCCTTTTCAGGGAGTTGTTTGACATTGCTCTTATTGTTTGTAATTTTTGCAGGCATCTTTGAGCGCTTTCGTGGAATTCTTCATGAGGGAGAAATAGACAAAAGAGTGCAATATTTGATTGAAAACTTGTTTGCAACAAGAAAAGCAAAGTTTCAGGTTGAGTCACTTGAGTCTATTTGTCTTTGTGATGGTAATTTATATAGAAACAAAACACTGAGAGCTTACAATTTGTTGTTTTCATGTCCATTTGCAGGGGCACCCAGCTGTTCGTCCAGAACTGGACCTTGTAGAGCAGGAAGACCAGTTGACGCATGAACTTTCTCTTGAAGAGGAGATAGATCCAGAAATTACTCTTGGTATGTCTTATCTTAAGTTGTAAATTTATTTATAGCCATTTTTTAACCTACCAGGGCTCTATTCACTGTGGATGTGAATGTTTTGATTTGTGCTCATTTAGATATTTTCAAGCCCGATCCTGATTTCCTTGAGAATGAGAAGCGCTATGAAGAATTGAAGAAAACCATACTTGGTGAGGAGTCTGAAGATGAAGAAGGTTCTGATGCAGTTTCGGATGGAGAGGATGACGACGAGGACGATGATGATGAAGAATCTGAGGAAGAGGATGAGCAGCAGATGCAAATAAGAGATGAGACAGAGACAAATCTTGTAAATCTTCGAAGAACAATCTATCTTACAATCATGTCCAGTGTAGATTTTGAGGAGGCGGGTCATAAGCTCCTGAAGATTAAACTTGAGCCTGGTCAAGAGGTGAGTGTTACAACAAGTCATGCATAGTGTTGCTATCTTGTTATACATGATAAGTAGTAAACTGGATGTGTCTATGTGCCATCTTAGAATGAACTAGAAATAGTATCAATTTAGAACTGCTTGTTCTTGGTTAATAATCAGTTAACCACAATCCTAATGATTTGAGTTTACGTTATCCTAATATGAAGATTAATTATTATATGAACCGAATTAAATTGCAAGTTTATGAATCATATGTAGACTGAAGAGTGTATTACAGGATTATTCTTAGGAGGATTGACTTGTGACAACCTATTTGTATTATTAGTTAGTTAGCCAACTTAAACATAAATTTTGACTAATCTATAAGACGAATATTAAAGAGTGAAAGAAATAATTTTACACGAATCCAAAGGGAAGGTGGTCGACCACGCTCTGGTTTACAAAAGGCCGACCACTTTTACCAGTGACATTCTCTATCTTGTTTGTCAGGTTGAGAACCCTAAGTTTTAGAATATTGTTTCAAGCAATTTCACAGTAAAGTTTTTGAAACTCTATGAGTGCACAGTGTTTGTTATCTTGACTTTCACAGTAGTTGACGAATGATAATTGTCTTGATTTGACCTTACAGATGGAACTATGCGTCATGCTTTTGGAATGTTGCAGTCAGGAGAGAACCTACCTCCGTTATTATGGTCTGTTGGGGCAGAGGTTCTGTATGATCAACAAAGTCCACCAGGAAAATTTTGAGAAATGCTTTGTCCAGCAGTATTCCATGATCCACCGGCTTGAAACAAATAAGCTACGTAATGTTGCGAAGTTTTTCGCCCATTTACTCGGCACAGATGCCCTTCCCTGGCACGTGTTAGCCTATATACGATTGACAGAAGAGGACACTACTTCATCCTCTCGTATTTTTATCAAGATCCTTTTCCAGGTAACAAAAGGGAAATTTTGTTTTTCAACCATTTCTGTTTGGTTTTTTAGGACTTCCATTGCTTGTTACAATGTTGGCAGCTCTGTATCCGCTTATGAGATGGTTCAACTTAAATTTGATCATAAAGTTTAACCTAAGATGTGATATGTTGTGGGTATGCTGACAATTTTTAGTTACTGCTGCCTCTGAATAAATCCTTCACTTTTAAACATTTTGTAACTCATTGGGAGCATTGATAGATCTGATTGGGAAGAAGAAGAGTAAAAGATTAGCAGATAAATGTGGGTTAGTTGAGAATAGTTCTGAATCACAATTACATCTGATAGGTTTGGGTGGGTGGGGGTATACCTGGCAATCATTAGTGACCTCTGCCGCTGAATAACTGCTTGTCCATGTAACGGCCTTTTGTTTTTTGTATACCATGAGAGGTGGGACGTAGGCTCATGTTTTTGCCTTTAATATCTCGAAACTCAATGCATTAAAATATCATTACCAACCAAATTTAAGCCTTTTTTCTTTGGCTAATTTCTGGTGTTAAGATTTACTTCACAGGTCTGAAGATGATTTCTTAGAGAATGTTGATGTACAGTTTGTACAAATTTGTAATTTGTTATTGTTTCTGGTGTGCAGGAATTGTCAGAACATCTTGGCATCCGTTTGTTAAATGAGCGGCTCACAGATCCTTCAATGCAGGACTCTTATGATTCTATTTTCCCAAAGGATAATCCCAAGAATACTCGTTTTGCCATTAATTTTTTCACATCCATTGGGCTTGGTGGCATCACTGAGAACCTGCGTGAGTACTTGAAGCATATGCCACGACTCATTATGCAACAACAAAAAGCAGTGTCAGACTCAGAATCTGAGAGTTCGGGTTCATCCGATTCGGACTCTGAGTCTGAATCAGAACCATCAAGCTCTGATGAAAGTGACAGTGATAGTGACGGACGGCACAAGAAACGTAGGAGTGAAAGTGATAGGAAGGAAAGACACAAGAAGCGTAGGAGGAGAGATTAAGTTCTTTTACTGCCTTGGAAATACATATCAAGATGTTCTCAATGAAACAAAAGAATTTTTCGTTGATTTTCCAAGTTAAGGGAGAAAAAGAGTGGGACAAATATGTTGTAACTCTACGAGTCTGTTCACTGTATAACACCAGTTGAAATTTTTGCAGTTCTAAGTCATTGTAGTCATTAAGCATGTTATCAATATTTTGGTTCTGCTAGAGTACAATGTTTGAGCAGTGGTTTCCAATTTTGGTATTCTTTGAGGAATGCTTTTAGGTTCTGTTATGTTCAATGTGCTGCTTCTTCTTCTTTTTCTTCCTTATTTGTATCAAGAAGTCCGTTTGGATTTTGGGCCTTTGCCTATTGTGTATTATAACTTTGAATCTTGGAGATGCAGTAAAGAAGGATAGATCTTCACTTTATTATTAAAGTATTAAGTTTGAGTAACAAAATAGTATTATGAAGCATGACGTAGATTAGAAGAATGTTAAATCAACTCAAAAAATTTTACACAAAAACAAATTAACAGATGAAAATTCACCATTGGAGGAAAAACTGCATTTACATTTACCGGAGATGTAAATGAGACCTCTCTCTTCCGGATATGCCCTCACTGTCTATTCTTTTCACCACACAGGCCTGGTTTGCATCTTGATATCCCTGTGGGGACAGCCTTGTTGGTGAAGTTGTGACTTGAAAGTGAGCCAGAACACACCTCACCATCATCACAATGTGCTGCTGCATGCCTTTCAAGTTACTTCACAGTTTCAGCTTTGGCTCAAAATTGACCACAGATTTAGACTTCTCTGCACTTCTGCGTCACTTCATATCGATGGAATTACGAAGAAGCTCACTTCTGCAATAATAACTTCTTGAATCTTGATGTCGTGCAAAATTTGATGCCGTGCATAATTTTAAGCCTTGTATTGTATATTCAATTTCTAATAATTGGTCCTCTATTGTCGATTGTGGCTATTTCCATATAATCACAAAATGACCAAGTTCTAGAGGTCCTTGTGTTTATTAGTGAAAGCTACAGCTACTGCCCTCTACATTCTAATAATCTGTATCTTCAATATTCTTTAACTTTGTCTTAAAAAGCATAGATTTGTGCGCATAACCCATCTTGCCCTTTGAGTATTGAATGATCCCAACTTGCCTATGTGTCAGCAATTCAAATTTATTTGTATGAAAACAATGGGAACCAACCACTTATCCATTTTTAAAGTTATTTTTTCATGACCCACACAGCCTTGTAAGCAATGTCAAAGCCAAAATGAAAGCAACAATATATCTGCCTTGTGCTGTGCCTCATGATCTCTTGATTTTGGGGGTTTTCTGTGTTTGTGGCTCTTCTTTTAACTTATAACTAGACATCACTTGTGACCCCAAGAATCTAAAATCAAGAAAGTCTGCAGCATTGCCAACAAACAACAAATAAGAACCAATAAGACCTCTTGCTCCAAATAGAAAGCCAATATTATTTTAGTACTAAACTTCACTTATTTTCACCCAAACCAAACCAGAAGGACTTTTTTTTTTCTGTTGCCTTTTTATTTGAAGGAGGCATATTGTTTGGAAAATTGTTAGCAGATGAGGGGAATCTTTGTGCAACTTGTGCCAGTCCTTTTAGATGGAAAAGGCCAAAAGACATGTATAGTTTGGCAGTGCATGCTGCATATATGTGAACACAACAAAATTTGTTGAGCACAAATGTCCCACCACATGCAATAAGAGCCAGTAGAAATGATCTGGTATGACTGTGAGCTCATTGTGATTCTTTCTACGCAATCACAGATCAATAAAAACCAGATAAAAATTTCATAAATGGCTGTGATGACATCAATTTGTCTTGCTTTGCCCATTTGGGAAGATAGTCAAATATTTGTTTTATCGTTCAGATTCCCTTCATCCACTTTACTCATCCCAAAAACAAAAACAAAAAAGGTCACATGATGCTCTCACGGTTGGGGTTGTTCCAGTGGGCAAACCCAGTTCATACTTTTTTCCAAGAATCAATTTGTTTGTAGCCTGTTTCTTCAACTAGAGGATAAATACAAAAAATGGAAAGGAAACTTGTATCACAGGTTCACAATGCTGTGCACTGAAATGAATGATTGAAGATGAATCCCTGTCAAAGTGACTCACCAGATATTCATGTAACTTCCATGCTTCACTTTCGGACTACGGCAAGCGGAACCATAAGTTTTTAATGGGTGAGCTAGCTAAACATATTAGCTTAAAATCTAATGATAATTTTTTTTGTGGTGCTTACATTTTCTATAGTTTTTCTAGAAATAAAAGTATACATTAAATCATATAAATCATGCTAATTCTAAACACAATAAAAAAAATGAAATTAGAGCCATATTATTCACGAAATGGTGAATTTCATTTATAAAAATGCTTCTCTTTTGGAGACAAATTAATGGAAAATTTTTAAAATTGATGTTGGGACAAACTTTGACACTAAATACAAATGTGGAAGACCTTAGACTATGCCTATTGGTGTTGAAATTGTATATATTTTTATTTATTTATAATTAAAATATTAGGCTATATGTATATCTAATTTGTTTTTTTCCCAAATCTTCACTAGGCTACAGCCAAGGACAGTCCTTGCCTTGGTCTTGCCCTTGGACTAGGGATGCTTAAACGTAACTATAACACCGTCCCGTGATGTTATTAATTCAAAAAGAAGAAAAAAAGTGTCCAGCGAAGTTTCGTAAAAGGGTAGGCTCTTTCTCTTGATCGTGTGATGTGATGCAAAAGAGGAAGCAAACTTCTTTGGAAGTAGTCATAAATTCTTGGAGGTTGTTAATACAGCTGTAAAGATGAAAGAGAATGGCAATACAACTTGTTCAAACATAGCTACCAATTTGAAATTATCTTAATCGACATGGAGACATGTGATGTTTCTATATTACTTAGTTTGGAGCTATTTGCAGGATTAATAATTATAAATAAGACAATGTTGCTTTACCGGAAAGATGGTAAAAAAATTGGAATTCAAAAAGAATTTGAGTTTGCTTTTCCATCCAAACAATCATAACTTTTTGGTACATTCTGAATAAAAATCGCTTGACTAACCATCAATTACAATTACAATTATAATTAAATTTAAGGAAAATTAAAAACAGAAAGAAAAAGTTCAACGGTTATAAATTTCAGTTAAAAATGGAGCGAAAAGAAGGCCATTTGTTGGGGGATATAATATTAGGAGATAATCAAACACAAATAATGGCACCGGGGTCGTCTTGGTTTGGTACCGTGTGCCTTTCTTCTTGGATTCAGATGGCCTCAACCTGAACCCCCAAACCTCGCTTGGTCAAACCCCTCCTCAAAACACGACACCATATCCGTGATCCTCACCTCTCTCTCTCTCTCTCTCTCTCTCTCTCTCTCTCTCTCTCTCTCTCTCTCTCATTACAGTCATAGCTTGTAGATAGATATGGTAAAATCATATTTCTGTGCAATTATTGCCCTGTAGATATTATAAATAAACTTTACGCAAAAACCATTCTTTGCTTTCAAGAGATGGTTTTGGATATCCCTTGCTATCTTGGACTCTAGCTTCTCTGCTCGTGTTTATAAATATAGCCCCTCACTCTCAGTCCTCCCACATGTGCTTCTGCCTTTAACTTTTTCTTGGTCTCTCTTTCTTTATACACTTTTTAATTCAATTTATACTCAGAATATCTGTTTTTTATCACGTTCCTCCCAAGGTCACTGAATTTGGAATTCCCTGTCTTCAGGGTTTTGCCAAAAAAAGATGCTTTGATTTTCTTTACTTGAATTTTGAGGTCAAACTGATTGTTTTCTGTGCTCTGTTCTCTGTTCTCTGTTCTTATGGAGCTTTGTCACTTAGATGAGATTTTCTGTGTTGGGTTTTGTTAAAAATTGAACCTTTTGATTACTGGCAGTTGAATGTGAAGTTGTGAACTCCATTTGACTGCTTAGTGGTTTGTTGGTATTTACTTGCTTTCAATCACATTTGTGTAACTTTTAATCTGGTTTTTTTTTTTGCATAATGAAAATGAAGGTCTTTCTGTGTATTGATTTGTTAGCGGTGTTTATAATAATCTTTCTATGTGGTTTTTCTCTGGGTAAGGAGTGTACCAATATTCCTACTCAGCTCTCATCACATAGTTTTCGACATGAGCTTTTATCTTCCCACAATGAAACACGGAAGGAAGAGATGTTCTCATACTACCACTTGATACCAACCGATGATTCTGCGTGGATGAATTTGCTTCCAAGAAAGATACTGAGGGAAGAAGATGAAAATGAATGGGCAATGATGTACAGGAAAATGAAAAATCCAAATGGTTTTGAGGCCTCTGGAGGCTTTCTTAAGGAAGTGTCATTGCATGATGTGAGGTTGGATCCAACTTCACAACATGGACGGGCACAGCAAACAAATTTGGAGTACCTATTGATGTTAGACTCAGATAGTTTACTTTGGAGCTTTCGGAAGACAGCAGGTTTACCAACAATTGGGACACCATATAAGGGGTGGGAGGAGCCAACTGGTGAGCTCCGAGGTCATTTTGTAGGTAAGTGTTATTTGTTAACTCGTTCCTTTTGTTTTCTTTGTTGAAATTGTTAACTTGATGATCACAGTGTTTGTGTAATTTCTCCGTTGTCGCATATTACTACATTTCTAGATTCATATTGTCTTCTCGTGCTTTATAAAATGGGATTACGATTTTATTAAAGCTAATTTCATTTCTGTTAATCTTCGTGAGACTGCCATAAATGGAAGGCACTTATGGAAGTGCCCCTTCCATCCTAGTTTGGAGAACACTTGCACATTGTTCAGATTATTGTGGAGAATGAATAATATGATACAAATGCATTCATTTCCTCCGCATTCTCCTCTCTTTCCAGACAATAGGTCGAGTATCTGTCACTAGTTCTCCAATTTCATGGCGCCATGGTACTCCCCTTTACAGCAAAGGGCTTACCTTCAATTGCAATTTTAATTTATAATATTCAGCTTGTACTTGTATGGTGATGTATAACGAACAGCTTGCTTTTGTATTTTGAAGGGCATTACTTGAGTGCATCAGCACTGATGTGGGCTAGCACTCACAACAATACCCTCAAAGATAAAATGTCTGCAATAGTGGACAATCTATATCTTTGTCAGAAGAAAATTGGCAGTGGATATCTTTCTGCTTTTCCATCTGAGCAATTTGATCGATTTGAAGCTATTAAGCCTGTCTGGGCTCCTTATTACACCATTCACAAGGTAGAATATTCTTAATTTGTTTCACTAGTGCAATTACTTCATTTTGACTCAAAGGGTCATGATTAGCTTTTCCACTTTTCTACTTTGACAGATCTTGGCAGGCCTATTGGATCAATATACATTTGGTGAAAATACTCAAGCTTTAAAAATGGTGACATGGATGGTCGATTACTTTTACAACCGTGTTCAGAATGTAATATCAAAGTACAGCGTAGAAAGACATTATCTGTCACTTAATGAAGAAACCGGTGGCATGAATGATGTTCTTTACAAGTTATATGTTATCACAGTAAGTAAGATTACCTACAAAGTACCTTTTGCTCTTCCTCCAGATCATTCATTTTACTTGCGCACAGTTAGTTTGCCTGTTCAGCATTAGTAGGAAGTACCATTCATACTTGTCATGATCTTTCTTTAAAAGTATGCAATTGGGGAAATGGAACTGCCCATGTGTGTCATATGGCTCATTTAAAAAGTATTAAAATGAGGACATGAGAAGTTCACCTTGTATGGTGTAAATGGTAACCTAATCATTATAGGTTTTAATTGATTTTTCTATTTTTCTCTGTGGTTCAGTAAGTCCCTGGCACCATCTTAGGACTCTAGTTTCCATATATATATGTGTGTGTGTGTGTGTGTGAAGTACTTACAATATTGTGGACATCAGGGTTGTGGTATTAACAATTCTTTTTACTATGCTCAGAGAGATACGAAGCATTTATTGTTGGCTCATCTTTTTGACAAACCATGCTTTCTAGGATTGCTGGCAGTGCAGGTAACCATCATTTTCTGTTCAATACCTATAGTTAGGTTTCTTACAAATTTTGTCTTCCTTTCTCTTCCGTGAGTAGACATATAACAAACACCAATTGGAAATCAGTATACTCTTTGCGAACAAATGTGCTCCAAACATCATTGCTTGTATGCTAGAAGAAATCAAACGAGTCTCCAGTCCTGAAATTTGGACTCTTTTGCTTTAGATAATGTCATATGCTATAAGTCAAGACAATTCCATGTTTGTTAAAACCTGGTTCAAACTACCTCATGGTGTATTGGTATTCCAGTGCACCAACTGTCTGAGGTTGCAGGAATGAGCCCTGCATTGGTCCTTTGAATTAGATGATGAGTATAAATGTAATCACCCAGATAGCACAGTTATATACTTCTGATTAGCTAACAAATGGGGCAGTAACTTTGAGAAGTGAACAGAAAGAAAGCTAAAGTCGTTGACACATTTGTTTTGAGGTCAAAGTTTAATGTTTCATTTGTTGTCCTGATACATAGATGTAAGTTTTTGTCTGAGAGATGAATGTTGTAGTATGCGGGGTACTGAAAACGGGTAGACATAATATGGAATATCCAAAAGTACTTAATAGATATATAAAGACAGAAAGTAAAATTTGTACTTCTAACTTAACAACGGCAGGCTCCAAATTTGGTAAGATGTTTTATACTTCCTAGGCAATGTACATTTGGGACTTCAGCATACGACCATAATCTAAATAGTAGGGAACTGATTCACTGGTTCTGGCTTTTTCTCTCTTTCTATAGTTAGGACAGTTCAATTTCTAGCTTCTGTGAACCTCATCTCTTGGAACCCCTCTCATCAAGTAGTTTTTGGTAGGCTGACGACATATCTGGTTTTCACGCTAACACGCATATCCCAATTGTTATTGGTTCTCAAATGCGATATGAAGTCACTGGTGATCCACTTTATAAGGTAAATGATTTGTTTATATTATATAGCATCTGAACTACAATTCTCAACAAAGCCTGATATCCTTTCTACTGTTTATGTTTTTTTTTTTTGGACAAATTCTACTGTTTATGTATGAGCTTAACAAATAGGCTTTTTCCCCTTGCACTCCATGTGTGCTTGTAAAGGATGTTACTTCTCTTTTTAAAATGGTATTGCACTTGCGTTTTTAATTCCTATTTTTAATCTTTAGATTACCATCTTGTCTATTTCCTTATTCAGTGACTGCATCACTAGTACTTTTTAATTTCACTGAAGGCTTATGCTATTAGAGAAGCCTTTTTTATTCTAACATTTTTAACAAATCTGGAATTGTCAGGAAATGGGGATTTTCTTTATGAACATTGTTAACTCTTCCCACATCTATGCAACAGGAGGGACATCAGTCAGTGAGTTCTGGTACTAAAATTAAGCTTACTAAAGTTTCGGTTTCAGTTCATTCGTAATAAGCTCTTCCTTTTGCTTGAAAAGTCTAGATGCATCCCTTTATCTGGCTATGGCTAGTTTCTTTTGGACTTGTTTCTTAACCAGAAGTGTTATGATCTGCTTTCCTCAACTTGTGAGCAGGTCAGACCCTAAAAGATTGGCAAGCACTCTACACACAGAGAATGAGGAGTCATGTACAACTTATAACATGTTGAAGGTATGCCTGTTGTTATTGTTCTCAAGGCTTCTGTTGGATTTTTCAAAGTTGTGTAGGAAGTCGATTGATTGCTTTTAATATCTATTAATTTCATAAAGCAAGACCCGGGTGTCACCCTTCCTCCTACTTAGGCTTATCTTATATAATACATGATATCTGTTGGTTATTAGTTTACTGTTGAAAGAGGTACAACTATGGGAAGTCTACACACACACAAAAAAAAAAGCAGTGCATAACTTCATCATTCACTTTATAGTTTTCATGTTATTTACCATAAAGGCCCAGGAGATTCTGCAACTTTAGCACATCTCAATCATCTTGTAGGTCTCTCGCCACCTGTTTAAATGGACCAAAGAAACAGCATATGCAGATTATTATGAGCGAGCTCTGACAAATGGTGTGCTAGGCATCCAAAGAGGGACAGAGCCTGGAGTCATGATTTACATGCTCCCACTAGGTCGTGGAGATTCCAAGGCCAGAAGCTACCATGGTTGGGGAAAACCGTTTGAGTCGTTCTGGTGCTGCTATGGCACTGGTACGAGATTGCTTGGGACTGTTTGTCTTTTTTAACTTTATTTCTGTTTGTCTTTTTTAACTTTATTTTCAGGGAATTTCAGCTTTTTTAAAAAAAAAAATTTCATGATCTGTATATCGTAATGATGTGCTTTCTCACTTTCAATTTGATATGATTCAAGAAAAATCATTTAGACTGCGATTCCTCTTGTTTCTGTTATAGGTACTGCACAATAACCATCAGTTATGTGTCTCTTCTTAATGCTTTTGTAGGAATTGAATCATTCTCAAAGTTAGCAGATTCCATATATTTTGAAGAGGGAGGAGAAGTTCCTGGTCTTTACATTATCCAGTATATATCAAGCTTGCTTGATTGGAAATCTGGACAAATTGTGCTTAATCAGACAGTTGATCAAGTCAATTCATGGGATCCTTACCTTAGAGTCACATTGACATTTTCTTCAAAGGAGGTATACATATATTGACATTGGCATTAACATTATCATATGATTCTCTCATTTCAGTGTTGACAATTCATCTTTTCTGCTTCTGCTTCCTTAGTCTTTCAGTTTCAACTGTGTTTCTACTTTGTTTTCTGTAATATGTAGGACACTTCTCTTCTTACAATAATGTTGTGTGAAACACTTGCAAGGAAGCCACCGTACACACATCCTCTTTTGTTTGACACTCATTTAGAAACCTGTAAAAGAGTTCACCCTTGTCTACTTATTAGTTGTGTATTATTTTTGGCCTGCATGTGACCTGCGCATTTTGGTATAGACATACACGTGCATGTTTTCAGTTTTTAGATTCACTAAAACAAACGCATATAGTGTCTTTTGTCTCTAGACATGAGAGGTGTCTCGTGTCCTTTCTGTGCCTTACATAGATCTTTATAATGGATTTAAATGATGCAGGGGACAGGCAAATCATCTACCTTGAACTTTCGAATGCCTATTTGGACTGCTTCAAATGGTGCAAAGGCAGCATTGAATGGTCAAAGTCTGAGTGTACCAGCTCCAGGTGTGAGATAACGCGCAGTTTCCTCTCTATTTCTGCAGTTGCATTTCTGATCCTCTTTGCCGTGTTTTTAGGCCCAAACTATAGGCTTAACTGATATTATTTTCCTATTTCTGATGCAGGTAGTTTCCTATCTGTCACAAGCAAATGGAGTTCTGGTGACACTTTGACCCTTCAGCTACCAATTAGTCTAAGAACAGAGGCTATTCAAGGTACTTTTGTTAAAAATCCATTTCAACAAGTATATACATCTGCCACTCCCTAGTATACATGGCTTTACCAATAAGCAAAAGATTTGTTTTGTGAATGATATATAACTGACAAAGTCCTTTGAACAAAATTCAGATGATCGTCCTGAGTATGCTTCAATTCAAGCAATTCTTTATGGTCCGTATCTGCTTGCGGCTCATACCAGCGGTAACTGGGACATTAAAACTGGCTCAGCTAAAACCATTGCCGACTGGATAACTCCAATCCCTTCTTCATACAATAATTTTTTGGTTTCCTTCTCCCAAGAATATGGGAACTCAAAATTTGTCATAGCTGTCACAAACCAATCGATTGCATTGGACGTCTTTCCTGAAACTGGCACTGACGCTTCTGCTCATGCCACTTTCAGACTCATTTTAAACGACTTGTCCACAAAGCTCTCTACAGTGAATGATGCTATTGGCAAATCAGTCATTCTAGAACTGTTTAATCTTCCAGGAAAGGTTTTAGTGCAGCAAGGGATAGACAAGAATCTTGGGATAGCAGATATGTCCAGTAGTAAGGACTCTTCAGTTTTCCATTTGGTTCCAGGTTTGGATGGAAAGAACACAGTATCCTTAGAGTCAGAAAGCTTCGAAGGTTGCTTTGTGTACAGTGAAAAAATTGAGGCACTGGCAGGCTTGAAGCTCGTCTGCAGTCCAGAGTCATCGGATGCTGGATTCAACCAGGCAGCCAGCTTTGTAAAGAGTAATGGAATAAGCCAGCATCATCCTATCAGCTTTGTGGCTAAAGGAGCAACAAGGAGCTTTCTTCTAGCACCATTGTCAAGCTTCAATGATGAATCTTACACTGCTTATCTCAACATTACAGCCTGAAAAGTAGGGACAGGATTGTGGAAACCGGAACAAATCTATTCGATATCAAACTATTTATGATAGTTTTTATTTTTCTCACAGTGGCAGCCGTTACTTCAAATTCCTTAATTGCTTTCGCAGATAGGAATCTTATTTAGAAATCCCAGAGTAGTGTTTATCTTGTATATTCATCTTCTACGTAATTTATGAGGTTCCTGTTGTTATTAGTATCCATGCTAATATGCTACAAAGAAAGAATTGCTGTAGCTACATCATGATTTAACTGCAGTTTGCTTCTGCATGAGGATATTCAGAATTTGAAAAATGAAAAGATTATAGCATTGATGGGAAGTTTCTAGTGCCCCTTGGGTTTATGGGATACATATTGACTTGTTCAATGTCTTCAACCATGGGGATTGTAGTTTGGTTGTGCAATTTGCTTCAAGCTCTAGTTGCTCATATACTCTTGGCATTTAAGTTGCTTGTACAACTCTACCAAAAGTACGTTGGTAGCTGAAATTGGCTGTGGTTTAGAAGAGCGGGACCTAGCTAACAAATATTAATATTATTGAGGATTATATAAATAGACATTGACAATGGTGTTGAGTTGCACATCAGTGGTTCGAATCTCCTCCTTATAGTTTAGATTATCTCTTGTATTCAAAAGAAAAAAACATTCCCAAACAATTCACAAATGTTGACTCTAATATTCAGTGACGAAGCTAGAATTTATAATTTGGGGGCCAAAACTTCATGCTCTAATGGAAAAATATATTGTAATGTTCAAGGCACATAACAAGGCATGGATTTTAAAACACCAAGAATGGTAAACGGAACAAAAGATAGTTTAATAACCACAAAAAACAAGAAAAGAGAGCAAAATTTCAAGAGTTGCATGCATATATTAGACGGGCCATAAGAGTAAACAATGTTTTCTCAAATATACATATGGGAAAATTTTGGAGGGGCTAGGGCCATCTCAGGCCTAGACATGACTCCGTCCCTGCTAATATTTAGTTTTCAGTTTATTAAAGGAAGCTTGAGTTCGAATCTTATGAAAAAGAGTTAGTTGTGTTGGATTGAAAAAAAAAATACTATAATAATCTAAATTATGTAGCAAAACATATTTATCATGTTATAAACTCGTCACACTCATTTTATAACACGTGAATTAAGAACACTAACCGGTTAGAGTTCTTGATAATGATTGACACATAAATAAAATAAAATAAAAAAGAGTAGCAAAGGATGTGGCCCAATACAGTTAACAGAACAAAAGGCCCAACTGACCCCTATGAATAGCTATAGCGAGTCCAATAAGCTTGGTGCCTTTTTCTTTTAAACCGCGACCCAACTAGTATATATAGTGTTTCATCTAGGGTTTCAAATTTTTCGTCATCATTTAGGGTTTTAGGGTTCCGTATATCGGCGCAGAGCTTCAAAGCCATCAGCAATGGCGGACAAGTCAGGCCGAGGTAGGAAAGAAGAGGTCGTCACCAGAGAGTACACCATCAACCTGCACAAGCGCCTCCATGGATGGTATATATTTTTCTGTTTCTTCATTGTTTCTAGCCCTGATGTTAATCTGTATATGAGTCATTTCTCTATAGAAATCTGTGAGTATTGTATGTCTGGTTGAAGGTTGCGCCTCATTTTAGCTGCTATTGTTTTGTTACATAGGCTTAGTTAAATCTTGATTGGAATTAAGGTTGAACTTAAATTTCAATTAGATGCTTGGATTTGATTGAATTTGAATTTGATTTAAAAATGGGTGCTTTAAAAGGTGTAGGTCGAGTTAGAGTTAAAGAGGAAAAGAAAGTTTGTTTCAAAGCAAGCTCAGAGCCCAATTGTTCCCTTTTAACATGTAGCTTTTAGCTTAACCTTTTAGTAACTTTGCTTGTATCCACTAGTTGCATAAAGAAATTTATGGTTGAATTGTTTATATTCAATACAATTACATGCGTTGTGAATATTTTAAATAAATTATTATGTGAATTTGCATTTGAAATCAGATTTCAATGTATTTTCCTATGACCTATCCTGAGCTATTATTACCCTTATAGTCAACAACACCATTGACAGTATTCGAGGTTTAACCTAATCATCTCCTAAGCCTCTGGTGTTAAGCCTTCTATTTGGTGCTATCCCTGCTTCACAATCAAATGCTATGCGCAGCGATTAAATTCAAGAGCTAGTTTGTTTAGTTGTGTGTGGATTTTAGTTGTACAAGATAATGAGATTTCATATGGGTACAAGTGAAAAAAGTTGCCTTAGAAATAGCCGTCACGAAAATCTCCTTATCAGTTCTCTCTGTTTTTCCTTGGTATTGGTGCCATTATGAATTAATTACCCATGTTAATGGTATATCGCAGCTTTTATGCGCTTTGCTTATCCTTAAAAGAACATGGCTGTTCGGATCGAATAAATAGTGGTCTAAGTTAAACAGCTTTGTATATTTCTTCCATCCTTTCTTGCCCTTCTCTCTGGCATACTGCCATGTTTGTTTTTTTTTCGTAATTGCATACTGCAACTTCTGTTCAGGCCTTGTCCTATTGATAGAAAAATCATAATGCGGTGGTTATTTGTTCTTTTGTAGCACATTCAAGAAGAAGGCACCAAATGCCATAAAGGAGATTCGGAAGTTTGCCCAGAAGGCAATGGGAACGACAGACGTCAGGGTCGATGTGAAGCTGAACAAGTTGATTTGGAGCCGTGGTATCCGAAGTGTGCCAAGGAGGGTTCGTGTACGCATTGCCCGCAGAAGAAATGATGAGGAAGATGCCAAGGAGGAGCTCTATTCTCTAGTAACAGTCACCGAGATTCCAGCAGAGGGTCTCAGGGGATTAGGCACCAAAGTCGTTGATGCAGATGACTGAATCATTGGTAACTCGGCAATTCGTTTTGTTCCATATCTATTTTTAGTGCAAAATGTGGTAACTTTTGTTCCATATCAAACACTTGAGAGCAGTAAAACAGTTGATGTGCCTTGGATTGCGATCCAATCTATCTTTAGTTCATAACTTTCTTGTGTCTTAAGAATTTTTGTTTCATTTTTATTGTGAGAAATTTTTTGGTGTGAGGTGGCCATTACTATTTTCTGTAGGCAGCACGAGAGCAATATCTTGGCATGTGGCTAGCTTTTTACTGCACCCGTGCACAATTACTGTTTCACCGTTTGGGGCCCTTCTTCAATGCTATTTGTACTGATGGGACTCCGACTCGGAGAGTCATTATCTCACTAAAACTTCACGTGTGATGTCTTTAATTGGCCATATTTTGTCAAACGGTCTTATTTTACGTCCACAGCTGTCGAAATGGCCCAAATAGGTTGTGATTTGCTACTGGAATTGGAGTGCCAGCTGAATCTTGTGGATATATGAGTTGTAGACACCTTAAGCTAAATCGAAATTCAAAACCTATTTAGACCAAATCTAATCCTTAAACGAAAATGTTGAAAGAAAAATGAATTTTAATTAATTTGACAACCCAATTACGATAGCTTCATCCATGTTGCATGTACTTTCCTTAAAAAAGAAAAGAGCATTGATGTTTCGGAGGATGTTCGAAGGGATTCGAACACATGACATTAAAATTCCGTTGAGCTACAAATTACTTGTACTTTCTTTAGATGTTATGATAATTGTTTTTAACCACTTGAGTTACAAATTTCTTGTCATAAACTCTTATTTTTATAGATGGAGGAGAATGAAAAAGTGGTCTACAATTATTGAATGTCGCTTTTATCATCGCATTTCCAAAAGTATCAAACACTATTTTTTTCTCCAGGCATTTTACATTTTCTTGGTGGATGGTCACATCAATAAGGACATATTTTGCATGTAATGAATCGACATAGTTTACCCTTTTTCCTCTTTAATCCTATAATCACAAGTCAAAGATCATACGTGGGGTGGGCCCACCCAAATTTTCCATTGGATTCATGCAAAAATACGTGCATGAAAACAAAAACAAGAAACTCTTCGATTGTCATCATAATAATAACAACGTTTAAGATTGATTCAATTTCATGAACGTAATTAAGCGTTAAACACACAATTAATTAACTCTCTCTCTCTCTCTCTCTCTCTCTCTCTCTTACAATAATACAAACACCTTCACAATCAAATCTTAAGCATTTTCATTAGCAGGTTTTTAGTGGCTTCCCGCAAAGACAATCGTTGTAAGCAAACGACGACGCTTCGAGGTGATCGAACGGCGACCCGGCCGGAATACTCCCACACAAGTGGTTATGGCTCAAATCCAAGTGCCCGATATACGAAGCCGAAATTATAGATTTCGGGATATTGCCCCTCAATTTGTTGAACGATAAATCGATCACGGTGAAGTAAGATCTCGGCCCAAACACATCCGGTATAATACCATCGAGAAAGTTCTTGCTCAAATTCAAGTTGCTAATGCCCGAGACAAGCAAACTCGGCGGTATGCGACCCGATATTTTGTTGGAATCAAGATTTAGCGTCGCGAGAACTGCCATTTTGCCTATTGTAGCGGGGATCGGACCTGAAATCTGATTCAAGGAAAGATCCAGATCCGCGAGACGGTAAATTTGAGAAATCGAACTCGGGATTGTACCGCCTATGAGGTTTCGGCTCAGCAAGGCGCGGCTCAGCATGCCGAGTCGGCCGAAATCTCAGGGCAGCTCCCCGAAATTTTGTTGTTTCGGAGGTCGAGGTGCATGAGGCTGGAGAGGTTGGTGAGTGAGGTCGGGATTGGGCCTGAGATGAGGTTGTCGGCGAAGTTGAGGACTGTGAGCCGGTGGAGCCGGCCGATACCGGCCGGAATCTCTCCGGAGAGTTTGTTTCCGATGAGGTCGAAGATTCGGAGGAACGGCAGCGTCGTGATACATTTCGGAATCTCGCCGGAGATTCCCTTCCAATCAGCGATGGTGAGGCTGGAGAGCCGGGTCAGGCGGCAGATGGCAGGAGAGATGGTCCCGGTCATGTACCCGGTTCGGTGATTCTTCTCGTAAATCGGGTCTTCGGCCTCGCCCCGGAGGTTTAAGTCGGCGACCCGACCGGTCTCCGGGTCGCAGCTGACGCCGTGCCAATTGTGGCAGCAGTCGGTACCGGTCCAGGAGTTGAAAATCCCGAAATGCGGCTCGTGGAGCGCCGCTTTGATTGCGAGAAGGGCCGCCAGGTCCGACGGCGGACAGGCCCTGACCGAGGCAAAAGTAACGGCGAAGAGTATGACGGCGACGACTGTTAAGTGAAGGCGTACGGCTGTTCCCATTTTCTGAAAGGTTGGAAACTTTCTTTTTTCTATCTCTAGAAAATGTTTTTCAAGTGTTTGTGTTTTAGTCTCTGAGAGTTGATGAGTAGAAAGTGATGAAGGAAGAAGGGAAGCGGTGTGGTTTGGGGGGTTGTGTGGTGTCAGGTTTAGCAACTTGAAGTTGGGCAATGGGCATGGAGGACTCAGTGCAGTGGCTTTTTATATATAGAAAGTCAGATTATTTTTTATGACGGTTTTGCCCCTAACGTGGGTTTTTATTTTTAGGGCTTCTAGCTAGATTGACAAAAGTGCAGTGATTGGAGACTTGGAGTGTAGAGGACAAGTCTAATTTCATTTTATGCTTCCTGGAATTTTCATTGTATTATTGCCACATCACAAGATTGATCACACCGCATATAAGACTAGTGTATAATTAAGAAAATAAGTGTGGATTGTGTGTGTGTTTTTTTATTGATCAAAGATTTGGAGCTCATGATTAAGGACTAAAATAGTTGAGATATGGAGGTTGAGAAAGAGAGAGAGAGGGGGGGATATAGTTCACAAATTATTACCCATGTGAAGAAATAGTGTCCACTACATATTTTACCTAAGGAGAAAAATCTTTCTTACTAGTTCGTTTTAAGTACAGAAGATTCAAGTAAATTTTGAATACGTGCAACTATTCATAAATCATAGCGTATTAAGTAAGTTTGTGATTTGCATAGAATATTAACTGGATAGTATATATTACTAGCTGTGCCTGTGTGATTAACATTTATCCTTAATTACGAGTAGAGAAAGGGATGGGAAGGATGGAATTTGATGGTTTGAGGTAGGGCTTAATATTTATAATTGAATGAAACAGCTCAACATGGGGACATGGGAGTGGGTGGGGAGAAAAGATAAGCTTTGGCCCTTCGGCTAATTTGGCTGGGAGTACGATGAGAGTTGCTGCACATGGCAGCTTGAGGTCCATAGGTTAATTCTATAAGCTTGTTTGATTTGAGAGAGAGAGAGAGAGAGAGAGAGAGAGAGAGAGAGAGAGAGAGAGAGGACGTTTATGGGGTCATTCATAAATTTCTGTCATGAGGATGTAAAGGCTATGTATCTGCAGAAAATAAGGTCTGACTTTGAGTTAATTCCATTAAATTGGCCGTATGCAACAAAAATTGACCCAAGGAGAAAGAAAACACCAAATATAAAGTTGATGAAGATGCTTAACTTTAAGCATATTCAATTCTTACTAATTAGATTCTAAGAGCAAAGCTGCAGTGCAGACACTGTAAATGGGACGACGACAGGACATCCAAGTTTCACCAAGCAGCAGCATTTCCATACAGCAAAAACAAGAACAGGGAAAAGAAAAATAATATATACAACGAATATATCAAAGCAGCTCATCTTCTTGCACTTGATGACTTCTCCTTTTTGTTTATCAGTTTTCTTGTCATTTTCTTTGTAATTATGTTTTGATCATGACATTAAACTATTGAGGGTGCAATGGTTTTTGTGTTCTATTATTTGAAATGAAGCAAAAGTAGCCAAGGAACAGGCTAATGTGTGTTTGATCAAATTCAATGATGACCTTATTAGGTTTTTTATTTATTAATACAAGCGATATTAGAGAATTCGAATACAGGATCTCGAGTGCAAAGATAACTGCTTAAACTACAAGTACTTTACTAATTTATTTGGGTTAATAGGCTGAGTTACGAGACTGTTAATTATGTCCAACTTTTGGATCTTGAAAATGTGCTTGATAGCTCATTTGTGAATGTCCCTAGCAGTACCTGAATCTTTGTCTCCCCATTAGTATCACCAATTTGGTCTTTTTCAGGAGCGGTCAATTATAATAAATGAGCTATATAGATGCAATTTTGCCATATTGCTTCAATTAGGGTTGTGCATCATTGGATTGGATGGTCCAAGTGCCCTATCATCTAACTGTAGAAACAGGCCCATGCTAGGATTTGAGATCATGCTGGTGGACCATGGATGGTGATCTTGCATGTGGATGAGGATGATCATGGCCATGCTCATGTGAATACAAGCCACCATCGCTCCATTTTAAGATTATTTCGAACAAACGAAAAGTAATGTCGACTGGGATTTGGAAAAGACTTGAAAGCATGCACATCTCCAGTTAGAAAGAAATTCATGATTTTAATTTATTAATTCTAGTGTTAGGATTATCTCTACAATTTATATAGTTTAATTGTCTTAAAATCACATTCTTCATAAAGACTTTAATAACTCAAGTGGTAGAGCACTTATCCATTTCAAAAACTTATCTAAATGATAATTAACAACTGTTTTTGCCTTCTCTACGAAATAATAACACAGAGTGACATGTCGACCACGTGTTACAAGTTCACAAAAATTATAGCTCATAACATTATCTTTGTCGGTGCCATTATATATTCCTTGCTGCAACTATTAAAATCCCTTTCAAAGAATGTCGTTTACCTTGAAAAAGGCATGTGCTATATTTCAGTGTTGTATATTTTTCCGAATGTGGATCATATAGATTAGAGGTAAAGCTGAAAAAAAGGAGAAAAGGTAATGGACCCGATTACAGTGCAGCAAATCAGCAAATCATAAAGAAAAAAACAGTATGAAACTCAGTAAAAGGAACATGGGTCCATTATTTTATAGATAAGGAAGAAGAAAAACACAATATTGACTGTTTCTTCCTTTGAAATGACTAAAGAAATATGGAAACATGTTTATGGATTTGTTTCTCCTAAAATTTTGCATTATAATCTGACTGACAAGCTAGCCGACATGCATGTTAAATAATAGAAATTAGAATAGTTGAAATTGTTTAGTCCCCCTCTTTTCGAAAAAAGTTGCATCGATGTTGATCCGATACTTTATAAAACAATGATTGACAAAAAAAAAAGGTTTTATTGGATTCTTTGTCTTTAGCGTAGCAGTAACAGCTCGTACAAAATTAAGGAAATCTTGTAATTTTTTATTTTTAAATACAAGCGATTTTGAGTGGGAGTTTACACAAATATTCATGGGGTGTTTGGGAGTTTTGAACATCTACTCACATAAATGAAGGAGGAAGAGCTCAACAAACCGAGCTATACCCAACCGGCTTTTCTATTTTCTTTTGAATATATAGCCTCTCTAAAGGATTTGAACCTTTGAACTTCGATTGACCAAACTACAATCATGCCTTTTCTCTTGTGTGATCTAATTAATTGTAATTTGTATGATTAGCAGTAGCTAATGCATGTGGTGTTCATGTGGGAGAGAGATCTCCCACCGAAGCTTCTTAGAGCGGTTCCACCGTGCATCCGTGCCAGGGCGGGAGGGAGCCCAAGCCCTAATTTCGGCTTCCAATGGGCTTAAGCTGCTGGGTAGCAACTGGGTCCCACGAAACCGTGCCAGCCCAAAGACAAAACTTGCCTGGACTAGGTGACGTCGAGAGACGTAAAAAATTTTAAAAAATCCAAAAAATTCAGAAATATTTTTTTTATACATACCTAGCAATTTTATTATTATTAATTTCATACATACAAATAAAATTAATCCCATGTGAAAATCTCATACAAAAAATCTTATCCGAAAAATTCATTCGAATTTTTATAATAAATATTGACACGTGGCAACCGAAAATCTTCTCCAAATTAATCGTTTAAGTAATAAAAAAATAAAAAAGAAGTTAAAGTGAATAGTATTGCCCTTTGCCATGACAATGGGTGGAAACACAACAAGCATTTTGCAAGGGCTGCCACTATTCACATGAATAGTGGCAGCCCTTGCCTTGCCCTTACTATTTGTCATGGTAAATGAGTGGAAGTGCTTTTAGGAAGATCACGTATATTCTTATCAGTACAATTTTATATGGTCCAATAGCATCATTATGCGTGTGCAATTTATTTTGATCAATAACTAAACATTCATTTATATTTTGACCAAAAAAACACTCGTTTATATATTAAAAATAATGGTTGGTCCCTTTTCTCCTTGTCGACAACCAACCGCAAGGAAGCTAAGGGGGGAGGTGGCCACTGCCCCTCCTCCCCTCCGCCCATCTTCCTCTTCCTCTCCTCATCTCCCCTTCTTTTTCTCCCATATTTTCCCTTCCTCTTATCCTCTCTTCTCCTCCCCTTCCCCTCCCCAGATAGTCTAGATCTGTTTGGATCCGGGTATGTTTGTCTGTTTGTTTTGTTTGATTACTTTTGCAGTGTTCTAGGTGGCTGGTGTTTTCTTTATCTCGACGGCAACAACCTCGATGGCAAAAACAGTAGTGACGCTGAATTGTGTCTCTCCTCAGGAGAGTTGTGATACCTGGTGCTGATGTTTTGTCTTTATTTCAACGGATGCGGCAATAGCAACGCTGATGGTAGTTGTTGTGATGTGATGCTCTTCTCTACTCTGCGTCGACCAAAGAACTATGCTTGATCATATGAGGCTTTCTTTGTCCGGTTCTGCGTTGAAGTTAAGTGCTTATTAGGGGTCCTTTTATTGTTGTTTGTTGTGACGCCCCAAAAATTTCCAAATATTTTGTTTAAGCTCACAATAAAAAATTCACGGTCCAATTTGTGGTAATTTGGATTTTCATGAAATAACCATTGGTTTATTCAAGGGAGGATTTATTTCCTAACATTCTGAAGTTGGAATTTTGGTAATTTGATGTCATTAAAAAATAGTTTATATCGCTACGAGCGTGTGGTAATTTTCAGAAAATTTTTCGGAGTCCGAATGAAATTTTAATGAGTTATTGAAGTTGGACCAATGAGGTTGTGACATGTGGCACTGAATAAAATAATAAAATCACTGTTCATGCACTGTTTGGCACTGTTCACATTACTGTTTTGTCGACAATTCTTGTTTCGAATGTAAATTACTGTTCAATACTAGTCATTACTGTTCACACGTGGGTGGCGGCTAATTCCTTTTATTTTCTTCCTTTTTCTTCCGCGCGTCTTCTTTCTTCTTCTCTGCGTCTTCACTTCGTCTTCTGAAGAAATTTTTTATTTTCTTCAAAAATCTTCTTAAATTCATAAATTTCTCTCTGAAGCTTGGATTGATAAACCGTTTTCGCCTATGTGATCGTGAGAATGAGCTCTACAATCTAAGGTAAATTTTAAGGGGTGTTATGCAGATTTCAAAATTTCTACTATTTTGGATTATGGTGAATTAAGCTTCAATATCAAGTTTTGATATGAATTTTGAGTAGATTGTGGTTGTGGGAAGTTTAATTGAGGATAATATGTCATTAAAGATATAAGTTTGAGTTGGTTTAATTTTCTGAAATTTTGGATAATTTTCAAATTTGATAATTGTTGAGTTTGTTATGGTATTAAGTGAAGTAGAAGAGTTGTAATGGAAATTACAAGAGTTCTTGTTGATTAAGTGGTATGGAAGTTGTTTTGAACTTGGAAAATTGGCTTGGAATTACTTTGTTTTTGTATCATGGATCAAGCTGCAAATTATTTTATAGTTCTGGGGTTGGTTTGACTCTCAAATAAATTTGTATAATATTATAAATTATTTTTTCCGTTATTATTAAATACTCTGATCCAACCCATTTTAATTTATTTATAAAGGCTTAACGTATTTTGGGAATCTTGGGAGTATAACCCTAGATTTATGTGTTATATTTTCGGGATCCTCGAAGTCTTTGCCATTGTCACGTGTCTCGATTTTGGGGCGTGATGGTTTAACGACAGCAATGACAGCAGCGATGCTGGTGGTAGTTGTTGGGATGTGGTGCTCTTCTTTACTCTGCATCAACCAAAGAACTATACTTGGTCATGGGAAGTTTTCTTCGTCCGGTTCTAAGTTGAAGTGGAGTGCTTCTCAAGGGTCCTTTTACTGTTGTTTATGTGTTCCTCCCACATGTTCTCTCCTAGGAAGGTTTTAACGAGGCCACTGTATCTTGTCGTTTCTTTGTACGTCTTTGGTTCTATAAATGAATTCTCTTTCTCAAAAAAAAATATGTTAAAAATAATGACATTGGGGTATAAGGATGAGAAGGCCATTAATTAATTTCAAACAAAGATGTAATCCTACTTTCGTCCTATAATATTACATAATACAAGATGCCTACTTGGTTCGAAAATTTATCCAAATGCTCAGATGGGTTACACAGGTAACCAACCATGGTATACATGTATAGTAGGAATTCCTATATATATGTCGATCTTACAATGTCTAGAAAGATCAGCAATGAACTCTTGATTATGAGTTTTTTTATATGACTTTTTCTATTGAGATGAGCGATAGTATACTAAACTTACACTTACACACACTACATGGATGTTGGGACTCGAACCTGTGACCTTACATGAGGGAGTAAATACTCTAAATCACTACACTAGTGGATCCTTTGCTTGATTATAAGTTTCTATATGTTTATAAATTGGATCTTATATCTTGAATTCTTGATTTTCAAAACGATATTCTAACTGCTCTAAATTACTCTACTCTATGAAAAGAAAATTTTGAACTCGGTAGAAAGGAGATAGCACACTACTCTAGTGAACCGACCTAACCCATAACTTCCGAAATCCATACTCCTTTTTAAAACCATTCAATTTACAATAACCAAAACCATTCAATTTACAAGTAGTACTTTGACTACTATTCTAGAGGGCCCTTTTTTTTTATATATAAAATATTGACCAAAAACATTCAATTTACAAGTACTTCTTCTGCAATTGTTTGACATAAAATAAGGTTTTGACAAGAAAAAACCACAACAATTCCCAACTTAAGCAGCCACAAAATGTGATAATCCAGCAATCATTAACCTAGATCTCCATGGATTTTCTACATCAAATTAAAATAAAACTAACAACCCTTCTCCTAGTAGCACCATCATCATTATTCTCGCATTTACCATTATGATAAACATACCTTGGCAATGGCATCACCACAAACACTACCAACCCACATTTACCATTATCATCAATTTGCACGGTTTGCTTTATTGCCACCACAACCACACGTGACAATTCCTTGTGATGTTCAGCAAAAACCACACAGGGATTTCATAGACATATAGTAATTAATTAATAATGTTTTTTCCTCCTCCAGCTGTTTGGGTGGTATCTAGGGGAGTCAACAACAGGAGTAGCAGCTGTGTATCTGGATTGACCAGAAAAAAACAATAAGTCCCATCCCAAGTAATTAGGGTTGAGTTGAACCCAATACTTTGGAAATTTGCATGTGATATATGCGTAAGACATGCCCCTAATTAGGACCCTTAATTACCTGCTTCAGTAGATTAATTAAGTATTTTCTCTTTTCTTTGGCCCTCGATCAATTGTCTGCACCTTAAGGCACGCATGCGTTAATGTTCTGTCGTGTCTTTTTTTCCTTTTTTTTTTCTTTTTAATCGTTGATGAAAGTTTGAAAAGCAATGTTTGATGATGATCCATTGTTTATCCTTTTAAAAACTGGTTGAACCGTTGAGGGTTTGCCTGAAACTTTGTTCAAGTATTTCTTGGTCGGCAGTTAGGCCTTAGCCCTTGTAAAAGAATTTAGGGAAGGTGCTGTCCATTATGTCAAAGCTTTAAGCTTACTACCAAGTTAGAATAACTGACCCCAAAAATTTTCACTAGTAAAGTAATCAAGTAATTAACATCTTATATATTTATGTTGACCTAAAATTCTTTTCGGCCCCTCTTATTAATTGTGATAATAAAAGAAAATCGGAATTCGACCGCCCAAGAAGTTCACGGATCTTGATTCCACATTAAAGGATCGTGGCGGAGGAAAGAACACCTCTCGGTCGTTGATTCTTTTAATTACTTTGACAACAAGGCTTTTTCTTTTACAAGTTAATTAGTGTTGCCAAGTTCGGCAACTAAAAACACTCAAACAAAGAAACTTAAAAGACTTGAGTTTTTGTTGAGATATGGATCAAATGGTGCTCAAGAAAAATTTTGAATCGTAATAAAGAAAATCTTGTTGATATACTGGATGAACGGTTACAATGGATGATGCTCAAGAACTTTAAAGAACAAAAACCTAGTGATATGATTGCACGAAATCCTAAGAAAATAAAAATAACTTTGAAAGTGCATTTGAGCTTGTTTTTTTATTGTGTTAGATTCTTCTCAATTCTGAAAATACTTCCCCATTTATAGAAGAGATCATTGGCCTCCAATTGAGGCTCGGCAAGCAAGACGCTGGGTCAGTAACTTACGTCAGATCATTAGCCTCCATTTGATGTGGCCCAAGATAAGTTATTTGGCCGAATAAATCCTCTGAAATTAGTTTCTAAAAGACTATTTTAAGTAAACTGAACTAAGCCCAAACCTAACTTTAACACTTGGGGGAAAAATGAACCACCCCATTATCTAAAAAATTGGGCCCATCAAGGGTTGAAAAAACTAGGTCTAAACATCATGTATCTTTTTTTTCCTTTCGTCTAAACATTATGTATCGAGTGAACGGAAAAATGTACCATTACCATAGAACGACTCTAAAATGTTGAACATGAAAGGCCAAGAATATGGCAAATGTGGTCATTGTGTTATGACTGGAAGAAGCCCAACTGCTCAGAGGATGCCCATGAATGTAGATAGATAGGGCAGGCCTTTTGATCTCCTATATATATATATCCATACCCATCTTCAAAACAAAGAAAAAGCCATAGCCCCTTCCTCCCTTTTGATTATAAATTACTAAGAAGAAATCAAAAAGTTATAATGCTATATTTGTGTGTATCTTGAAATAAATTGGAACAACCAATTCAAGAGAAGAAAGTATATGTGGTTTGTTGGTTTGCTCATTTTTGGGAGAGAATCTATTCCTTGCATTTAGATTCCAAATTCCAATACTCTTATGATGATAAGAATTCATGAATGGCTCCACTAGATGACATTTGACTGTGTTCGATTCTGCTCTCCACATCACCCACACCCAGCCATTGCCAACAACATTCATTGTCATCAGCTCAAAAATCTTAACCTTTCAATCCTCCAAATCCAATTCCATCCGTACCAGTAGCCACCCTCACTTCCCATATCTCCAAAACCTACAAGCATTAAGAATCTAGCAAAGCAAAGAACCAAAATCGAGCAGCTTTACTATTGTTGTGAAAAACATAGCTGAGGAAAATCCTGCAGATGAAGATGTAATCAAGGAGCAAGGCACAGCGTCATCAAACAGCCAATCAGCCGTGGAGGACTCTCAAAATAACCAACAAGATATAAGCAAGAGCGAGGAGGATGACACCAAAACAGTACCATATTTACAAGCTTTTCTCCTTTGCTGAATCCTTGGGAACTGGGAATAATAAAGACGGCAATGGTTGTAGGTTGAATATGGTAAGTAAGGTGTACTTATAATCATTAAATATTACATTTGTTTCACAATCTTTTTAGAGTAAATTAGTAATTCAATAAATAATTTGATAGTAGAGTGTACTCAGTTAATTTTAAGGTTCGTTTAACAGCACTCATTTTAAAATCACATAAACGGAATCTATATTAATTTATAATTTTAGATATCTGAAACTAGATGTATGATGAATGGATCTGATGAATAATGCGATATGTAATTGTCACTTGCTGAGCGAAACGGCGTCGCTTGTGAAATATATTTGAAAGTTGCCTGCTTTATAGTCACAAGACAAAAACTGGTAAATCAATGACGAGTGAAGCGACGTCGTTGTCATGGTTGGCTTGCAAATAATAACAAGCAGGGAAAAATCCGCCAAAGCAGAGGAGGATTCTCGTACGCCAGTTAACAATTAGCAGCCAGAAATATTCTCGAAATTTGAAATCAAATGGAATCTCCCCATCTCCATATAATAATTGGTGGCCTCAAAGTCCCTCAAATATTCAATAACATCCCCAAAAATCCTTACTTGGATATCATTTCTTTCTGTCAAGACCCTGTTTGGTTCCCGGGAAAATTGAGGAGCAGAACAAATAAAGCAGAAAATTTTCTTTCCCAGGTTTCATATTTCACTTCAATCAATCAATTTTCATTTTATATGTGCGTGTTTGTGATTAGAAAACTATTGGGTGTTGCTTAATTTTTATTTTGGTTTTTGGGTTTTCTTAAAGGTTATTGCTTTGTCATGGTCCAAGTACTGCAACCATGCTGATGGTGTATGCTGTAGGAGCTATTACATGCTTTGACTCTAATATACAACTGCATGAGGCATTGCCCTACAAGACTACCCATGTGAATTTCTTGAACAAAATTTCAAATTGTCTTAGCTCAACTGGAGCTCCTTGTAATTCTATACTCTCTGCCTCCTGCTTTTCTTGGAGAAACCGTGTTCAGCTAAACAGCCCCAAGAAATGGCTTGTAAGTGTTTGTGCTAGTTTCTCTCTTTTCTCAAAGATTTTTTTTTTCTTTTGGGATTTATAGGAGTGTTTGATGTGTTTTACTATGACCCATTACAGTGCAGGATGCATGATTCGAGTTCATCAGATGATGAGTATCGATCCTCACGCAACATAGCAATCAGTTTGTTTAGGCGGTACAGGAATGTGGTTGACCGTGGAGGAGGTGCCAACCTAAAAGTACATTCAGTGTTTTTCATGAACTGCATATTTGTGAGGTTTGCTTTGTATACTTTCTTTTCCGATTACCGTGTTTGTTTTTGGTTGATCAGGAGTTCATCAGTGCTGGGGTGAATGCATATGCGCTGGGCTGCACAGATGAGGGGTTAAGGAAAGAACTTGTTGATATGAAAGAATCTGGTGTTGAAATTGAAGGAATGCAAAGCTATGGTGGAACTACCAGTTTGAAATCCAAGATTGCATCAGAAGAGGTAAGTCACTCCTTCCTCCTTGAACTTGAACCACTTGTTAAAACAGAACGTTGTTTAGCATATATTCACAAGTTATCTGATTGTCTTAAGATTGTAAAAATTAATTTTGTAGCCATTCTCTTTAGAAACAAAGAGGTTCATCTGTTCATATTTGAGATCTATTTACTAGTCAAGTTATCTGATTGTCTTAAGATTGTAAAAATTAATTTTGTAGCCATTCTCTTTAGAAACAAAGAGGTTCATCTGTTCATATTTGAGATCTATTTACTAGTCATCGTCTAGTGCCGGAAATTTGAGAAGCTGGCTATGCCTGTTAAGGCTTCTGTTGGTCATACATTCTACTGTGTGTGAGGTGACTAGTTAACTAAGTGGAATTTCATTCTTCCCTTTTGAAAACAATGCAGGTTGAGGAGTGCATTCTGTGGTTGAGCATTATATTCATCACCATCCTGTGTACACCACAGCCAACAATAGTTAGGTGGTCATCCACACCTCCAGTGTCAGATGAAGAAAGGCTTAAGTGGAAAGGTTTTTGTGCACTCATAGCAAATGCGTATTACGTGAGAGGAATGGCATGGTAAGATGCTTTCAGCATATTCAATTCCTACTTTGAGTTATATATTGTTATTCGTATTAAACATGGATGAATTGATGTATCCAAACCCTTGATTGAAATTCATGTAATTTCTTATGCAAGCTCACCACTGCATGTGTTCCTCAAGCACGTCATGCTAAGACAGCAAATTATCAACTTCCATTTGGCCTTTTCAATAAGACTATCAAGCATTTTTAACTACTGTTTTCTCGCAATATAAGTAGTTTCTGAAGGTTTGCCATGTTGCGTAATTTTTTTGTTGAAGGCTTCCGGTAAAGACTCTTCAACTAGAGCAAATGGCAGTGGTTGGACATGCTGAGGAACCTTCAGTTGTTGCAAGTCGAATGCGATTAGTTTTTAGCACACTTGAGGTTAGATAACTAGAGTACATTTTCCAAGTAACTAAATGAGAAGGTTATGTGTTAATGAATTATTTGCATGTGCAGGTTGTGAGTCCACAGTGGCCTAGAGTATAGTGCTTCAATTTCGAGAACAGATGTCATGCTGGCCTTACTATGAAATTTTCAGTATGTAAATCAATGAAGCCTAAACATTCTTCTATTTAGAAAGGAAATGGGGGGAAATACTATAGCCTGATATTGGAAATTGTTTATAAATGTGAAGAATGTCACTGTTTTTGTTCAGGTTATTTATCACATGCTCTTCCAAGGGTTAGAAAAATTAGTTTAGCTGCTATTCCATTGCTGTTTTTCGTAAATAATCAATGCAAAAACATCTAGGGAAGATTGGTCACAGCAACTTACAAAGCAAGTCATCTACATCATCATTTCTACCCCCTTCTCTCTCCTCTATGTGGGTATTGACTGGAACATCTATGGGTTGATTGACTTGCACCACAAGTTTCCACATTCATGCTGTATAAAACATAATTTACTGTAAAATAATGAGATCATCTTCCACTGAAAGAGCCATGTTCCCAAGTTCTGCAGCTCTGCGATTCTATATCTAACGACAGCAGCATCATTAACATGACAATTCAAAACTCTCTCAGCACCTATAACATATATACTAGCCTGATTCTTATATCTACTCAAAAGTATCATCCACGGGGATGGATGAACTCCACATTGCATGCATCATTTTCCGCATCAACCTACAAAAGGTAGAAGATGAGAAAAGTTGAAAACCTTGGACCATCGTCTTGAACACATTTGCTTTGAGAGTTTAGCTTCATTGAAGACATAGTTGGGTCCCTTTTCCACTTGTTCTGAGACAAAAGACAATTTATTATTTGAAATTTTGAAAAGAAAAATATTACCCAATTGACCTACAAAATTCATTTTAATGTTGATCACAACATCATGCTCTACCTTACTAAGCCCATCTCTTCTGTGGAGTTTCTGGAGTAGCATCCTTTCGTCCAGGGAGAGAACGCCTTTTAATTATCTTTCTCGAATCTGCACCAGCTGATAATTGCCTTGGCCTTGAAGAATGAATTGTACTGGATTTTTTAAAAGGACTCATTGGCTGAGATTTTGGACTCGCTGGTTGAGATTTTGGACTCATTGGCTGGGAGCTTTTGCTTACTGAGTGTACTGACCTTGGACTCATTGGCTGAGAGTTTTTGCTTACACTTACTGGCCTTGAATTCATAGTTATCTCTTTTAGAGGATTCAATGGTTGAGATTTTATGTGACTGGCAGTCGGTTTCACCATAGAAATTGAGGCTTTTTCCGGCACTAGTTTCTGGATTGTTGAAACAGAGTCATGAACCTGAGGAACCTCTGGATATTTATAACTAGGAGGAGCTTTTGTTCGATTCACAGGAGAGCAGTCTGAATCAGAGGATGAAGGGCTAGTAGTACTATCCATATCATAAAGGAGGTTGTCTGTCATGTGCGGAATTTGTATATCATGTGAGTTTGAGGAGGAGAAAGAGGGTCTCTGAAGCCTTGTAAGGTGTACTACCTGTATTTAGACATTTAGACATAATTAATTCAAAAGGCAAAACACCTTCTTTCCCTAAATTCTGAAACCCCATGTCTCACCCAGCAGCTCCTTACCTTTTGTTCTAGAACTACCATGTCCCTCTTTAGTCTTGTAATCGTCGAGTTCTTCCTACGTATTATGTCTTCCAACTCTGCAATCCTCTGTCATGAGTGATAAGGATAACCCAGATCAATCAAAGAAAATATTTGCAAAGGAAAGAAGGAAACGAGAACAAAACAGGGAGGTTACCCTTGAACCAGCATTTTCAGATGACTGGAGTAAAGTGGTTAGGTCCTGTATGGTCCCATCTTTCTCTTCACAAACCTTCTTGAGATTGTATATGTCTTGTTCAATGGCTAAGGTGTTTAGCTGTGGAAATTACAACAAATTACATCAAGGACATGAAAAGTGATACCTTAGAAAATAGAAATTGTTTGATAATTTAGGCAACATATAATTCCATTGGGTAGTGACAATTTTCAAATAGCATTGAAAGAATGGCAACAAAAGGAAACATAGATCTAGCAGTTCAACTTTTGCTTGGGAAGAAAATCAGTGAAGTGCTTCGAAACTCTTTTCTGCTCAGAAATTTTTATGACAAAAAAGTGATTAAACGATAAACTTATGGCATATTTGGTTACCTTAGTTACAAAAACTATGCTTTGCTTAACTATAAGAATATTATAAACCTTGTATCAGCATGGTTATATCTTTATGTCAGTTCCTTGACAAAGATCCCATGAATTTGAAATGATAATGTACATGGGAACCTTCCATTACCTGGATGTCTGCAGCAGAAGTGACACTTGAAGCCAGGTCTGATAAATCAGACATACGGCGCTCCTCTTGCTCTTGTACAATTGGGAGAGACATTTTATATTGCAGTATCTCATCCCCATTGGAGGCTTTCATAACATTGTTACCCTGATACCAAATTAAGAGATGAGCAAGATTCAAGATTTCAGCATTACCATCACAAACTGTCATTTCCTAGTTTACATTACAAAATAACCTATTTAGCTGACATAGAACAAATTCTTACCCCCAGCCCATTTTGAAGGTCACGATGTTGATCACAAAGCCAACAACCACAATCAACAAATTTGATTTTATGAGAACCAAATGATTCATTACGTTGAAATTCTGCGTTTTCCAGGGTGGATGGGTCCACGGTTGCTGAGTGGTCCTTAATGTTATTCATCTGCTCGCACAGGCTGTCAAGCTTCTGCTGCATGCTTGATAATAGCTGATCCTGGTAACAGAATACAAATAATCACTCGTAGATTCAGGAAACAATGTTTCATCAATTGAAGTTGCACAGCATTTAACAAAATATCCTAAGGAGATTCAATTGACTAGAAAGATAGAAGTTTTACTCAAGGAATATCAAATCTGAAACAATACAACAAAAACCAAAAGCAGAATCAGTAAAAATAATCATATGTCAATTTAGAAGTAGACTGTAGGCCTCTATTAAATTTAGAAATTTAAAATTAAACATGTTAAAAAACCAAGCTTTTACAAGATCCGAAGGGAATTTAGACAAACACATAAATTTTTTTTGAATAAAATCAGAATGGAATTGATATTGAAAAAAAAACATCCAATTATGAATAGAACCCCTAATAATTCTTCACACAATGATAACTCCATAACAAGAACCGTTAAGATAAGTATAACGAATTACGCAAGAAATCATCAAAGTACCAACATTTATTACAGAGAAAATCTAAAGATTCATTTTTGAAACAAACCCAATTCAACAATTAAGGAGAAAATTCAATAAACCCAATTAGTTAAAGCTCAATTATCACAAACCCTAAGTTCCACAGATTTCGTTAGCTGCGTAATGTGGCGGTTTTTCTTTGACTCTGCAGCGGCGACACTTATCACGGCAACAAAGAGGAACCTCTGGATGGGGCTAAACAGCTCCCAAGCCACGGCTTGCTCGGGGTTCAAGCCACCTTTAATGGCTCGAGCCGAGCTGGCCTCGTCGGCATTGACGAGCAGACCATCGAGGGAGACCCATGCCAGCTTCCGACGAGCCGGCACGGGTCGACTCGTCTCATTGAAGCTGCTGGAGAGGCGGCGCGTAGAAGAGGGTGCCGGTATTGGGGTTAAGGAGACTCGAGCCGAGCCGAAGCCGAAGCCGAGGTCTTGATGGGCTACTTCCATGGCATGAGTGGCGGAGAGGAGAGAGAGAGAGTGATTGAAGCGACCAGGTTTTGAATGCCAAAGTCTGGTTTTTGTTTTTTTTTCGGTGATCTTTTTTTGTTGGGTTGAGAAGTTTTTAATTCAAATGTTTTTAAAATCGAGAGGGAAACCGCAATAACCGTTTGGCCAACGCCCCTTAAGACCTTGGATTTTTTTCTCTTTTCCTTTTTTTGAGTTGCGACTTTTCTGATTTCAATTTGTTTTTCTTGTTTCCAACAAAAAAAATTTGTGTTTCTTGTTTTAATGTCATTTTTCTTTTTAAAAACAAAATTTTCTCTAACGTTACACAAAAAGGGATTCGATATACATATACACACACACAAATTTATGTTCTACCAGTTATGTTATGTTCTTTAATTATTTACCTGATAATTGAATATTGATACTAATGTACACTTTAAAAACTAAACAAAGGTAAAATTTATAGTGAAAATGCATTGTATTTGGGGTGGGGGATAATGCAAATAGATTGTTAAAATGAAATTGTTTTCTAAATAAAACCGATGGCTATACTCTGTGAATTAGTGCTTTAACTTGGTAAGTTCGTAATGTTTTTGACCATGGTGTACATATAAAAACATGCCCCAAGTGATGTGGAAGAGATGAGAAAAAGTTGCAAAATGAGTGACACTTGACTGTGGTGTACGCATAAGAACATGTCCCAAGTGATACGGACCAAATGAGAAAAAGTTGCAAAATCAGTGACACCTAAATCCATTTTTGGAAAAGAGAGGAAAAATCTCATTCAAATGGAGAATATTAAAGATTTCATGATATGAATCCCTCATATTTGGAATGGAACTCATGTATTGATTTCCCACTTCGCTTGTAACATTTCTATTTTCATTTTGTATTTTTCGTTCATGAAAAAGAAAATTGAATGCTATGAAATAAGATTACAAATAAGGGTGACACGGTAATTTTCATTGTAAAAAAATGAATTTGTTTGGTAACATTTTTATTTTGTATTTGTGGTAAGAAAATTGAATGCTTTGAAACAAGATTACAAATAAAGTTGAAACGGAAATTTTGAATAGGAAAAAAATTAATTTTCATATAGGCGATAGTCTAAACTTAAGGAAATTATGATTCAAAGTTGTTATAACCACATTAACTAATTACTTACAAGAGTAACTAATTAAAAACTAATCTAATCAGCTAACTACTCTCTTTATAAACTAATTTATTTGACACATATTCGAACTTCAGCGGAAAACAAAAATATCTAATTGTGAATGAAAAAGAAATTTAATTAGCTTTTTGTTTCCCTATTCAATGGGTGCAAAACTTCAAATAGCCAAACCATTGGGCTTTAACCATGTAACCTTTTCTTTGATACAATTGACTTGTAGAGGCCCAAAACACCCAAATGCTCCAAATTGGCCAAGCCTCAAACGATTTGCTGTACATTGGCAAAGCCTCAAGTCAACTAAAAATAAAAAGGTCCCCACTTCAAAAAAGTTAGGTAACTTCATGTTCTCTCTCTCTCTCTCTCACATGGTGCCTCACTGCCTCTGACTACCAAATGCCAAAAAATAGGCGAGGAAATAGGGGCATCCTGCCTTCCACAAGGAATAAAACAACTAGAAAGCAATCTTTCTTTCATGTGCAAGGAAAGGCATTTTGGGAGGGGCATGACATCAGTTATGACATGGCAATCACTTACATGGATTTGGGCCAAATTCAGATAGTGACTCATCCATTAATCTAGCTATAGCCACCTATCCACCCTTCAGCAATCCTTCTTCACCAAGTCATCTCATTTTATCAACTGTTTTTTCTTATCTCTTTGCTTCAAACTTAAAAGTTCCCACTTCATGCTTACGAAAGCAAAGTCGAAAAAAAAAAGAAGGAAAAGATAAGCTTGAAAACCAACTAATGTTTGAGTCTTCTTTTGACACATTTCATAACATTTCTGGTGTAAACTCCTAAGCCAGTACAGCTTTACATGGAGATTTCAAGAAGGCCAAAACCAAAAAGGCAATACCCTATTTTTCATTAGCAAACCAACCCCACAAAACCATAAAAACTTTTATATAAAGAAACTAGGAATGGTCCCCTTGCTGCATAGAACAAGACAAGGTCAATAATTGGGGTGCCAATGTCATGTTACGGGAGCTGCTACAACGAGGGGTATGGGTGAGGGCTTAAGTGAGGGGTCCAATTCAACTATGTGTAAGTTGAAAATGTTGAAATTTAATGGTTGGATTGAACCCTCACTTAAGCCCCACACACGCCCCCTCGTTGTAGGCTTTCCGGTCATGTTACTGCTATATAAATCTGCAATTCTTTTGAGGTTCATCAGGCATTGTTCCTAGAGGTGTATGAACCATTCAAGTTCTTATCAACAAACAAAATGATTACAAATGAGAAAAAGTTGGTAAGACAGAAATGGGGCAAATGGAGCCTACAATATTAAATCCAAATTGGGTAAAAAGAACAAATAGCATCCTGGACTGAATGGACTTTGATAACTAAAAATATCAAAGCAAAGAAAGGCTCTTTTTAAAAAAATAAAAAAATAAAAATTTGCGAACATAGTAGATTCATTGATATGAAGACAGATACAAGATTACACTGAAAGAACACTACCCCCAGAGGAGAGTTCTTGCAGACAAGAAAGTAGAAATAAAAATAATAGAAACAACCAATGCAAGAACAATGAGCAAACTCCATATGTAATTAAATCTCAACTCACTCAGAGTTGAAGATGACAGGATCCATAAGAACTCAGAAACCAGTGCTGAACAGAGAACTCAGCAAAGAAAAGGCTCATTTATTAATCAGGGAAACTTTAATTTGCTTCACTCATTCTTCCCCAATTATGCCAAAAAAGTATGTTTGCCCAATGGGGACTGCATTTCCATTTACTTCATGAAAGTGTGGGGTAGAGCTAAACCTATGTCTCTCTCTCTCTATGTGGGGTGAGGATAAATTGCTTGAGCTCCACAGTTGAAATGCATGTAATGTCACATCCAGTACAAAATACACTATACAGCTTGCATTCTATTAATGTCATCAATTGGTTTGGATCTTACAGCAACTTTTTAGCACCCTTTTTTTCTCCTCCACCCACAAAATAAATGGCCTACAATCAATTTTTCAGTTCAAAAGAGACCCAGCACAGCTTTCTATCTTCTTTTCCAACTTCTAATGGTCCTGTACATAATAAGCAAAGTCTCTCCTACACTTTTGTGTTATTACTGCTGCTTGCTTGAACAGGTACACTTAGCACGATTGTCTGAGAGTGTCTGGAAAAAATTAACAGAAAAAAGGATAGATTAATGAAAGAATAAATTACAAATGCAAGTATACATTTAAATAGTCTTTGTGAATTTTCATTCATGATTTTATTTTTCTCAAAATACCTGGACTTGGGTTTGAAGATCTTTAATGTACTCAACAGCCAAATCTAACATGTCTGCAGTGTTTGTTTGCTGAAAAGTAAAGACATGAGATACTTGAGTCTGATGTCCTCACCAACCAGTTCATAAATAGAAAAGCAAGTGAAAATTTTACCTTGTCCATGTTAGGTACAAGCTCTTGTAGTTTCCTCATCCGTTCACTGATTCGGGTTCTTCTTACCTAACAGGACGAAAATAGTCATCTTAAGCATTTTAATTATCATACAAGTGCCTATCAAGCTTTTCATTAAACACTCTTAAAGCAATAAGAAGAGTGTACAATGTGTTATATTGAGGGTACTAAAATATTACCCTCTCAGCAATGCTTCTTGGGTGTGTGGCACAACCCCGCTTTGCTCGAATCTTACAAGGCACAGAATCTTGGAACTGCATAAACTTTTCAATGGCAGCCATCTCTGCTGATGTTTTTGGCAAGCTCAAATGATGAGCCAGAAGTGTAGGAGGGCGATTTCCAGCCTCCACATCCTGCATGACAACAACAAATTATATCAGACATCAAATTATACACAACCAAGCACATTTGAAAGTTAATACGGTACCTGAGTTTCTGATGGGCTTAAACCAGTAAATGCTTTGATATCGTCTTCCCTAAAGCTTGTTGAGCGAGTAATATCATCAGACATCATTGCAGAGTCATCCCACGAATCAATTGGGAAACCAGTGACATAATTGTTACCCGAGCCATCACCAAAACCTCTAGAATCTTGATTATCTGATCGCATTCTTTTGTTCCCAATTTCAGCAATTGGACTCATTAGCCCTGATGTTGATGGTGGCCCTGAAGAGAAATTTTTCAACCTGCTTGTAGAAGAAAAATATGCTTCTTCATTAGTGCTATTACTGGCTCCGTAGTTTCCCATGCCTCTCAATGCAGCATAGCCTGCCACTGCCAAATGCTAAGCATCAGCATCATTCGCAAATTGATACCATATTTTCTTCTTTTAATAGACTATGAGTAAAAACAAACAAAGCCAAGAACCAATATGTTTATTGATTCTTTCCAGAAAATTTGCATAGATTAAAGTTCTTAAGCTATGATATATGAAAATGAACTGCAGACTGGCTGTATTTTTTTTTTTTAATCACTAAGCCACTCTATATCCAACTGATTTATCAGAATGATATACAAAGTTCATTACTTTGCTATACAAAATTAATTAATTCAAATTACAGAAAGCCAATTTTATTCTGCATATGGTGAAAACATTAAGCATGCTAAAACGGAAAGGAAAGAAATCTGCCTCAAAATAATTTAAGTCACTTCAGGTAGTATTTTTTCCATCTGAGATTCATCTATACTACAAAGGACCAAATAGACAACAAGGAAATCTGCAATAGAAGACTAAAATAGAACATACCATCAATATTCATATGGGAGAAAAGTCCAGCAGGCGAGCTACTATGCCGAATAAGATTCGAATTAGTGACACCACCAGTTTTCACTGAAGGCAACTGACTTGTCCCCATTGAATAAGCTCCTTCATTAGCTGAATTCAAACTCTGATTTGGCAAAGGTGGTTTTGAAGATGGACTTTGGTAAAAACCCTGAGAAACAGAAGAATAGTTGTTCAAATGGCTCTGCTGCTGCTGTTGAATCACTCCTGCTTCATTATCCACCTTAGGCACCATAAACTGTGTTTGCTGGTTATTGGTCTGTGTTGTCACTTTGGGATGTGATGCAGTTTCTTCTGTTCCTCCTCCTCCCCCACCACCATTACCACCACCTTCACCAGTCAAAAACCGGTCGAAAATTCGTTCAGTTTCAGGGCTAGAAGGCCGATTGAACAATGGTTCACAAAAATCTGAGTCCAAAATATTTGCGAAATATGAGCTGGGAGCTGATCGGTACCGCATCAAGCTAGAGTTCATATGCTGCTGGGGTTTATGATGATGCTGTTGAAGATCTGATTCCATTGCTTCCTTATTCTTGAATTCTCATCCAAAGACTGGAACTTTGAAGAAAGTAATATAGAACCCTCTTTTATATTTACCTTTTGGGTTCTTCTTTTCACTCTACTCTGACCAGATCAAATCAAAACCTCCACAAAAAGAGGATTGGAACAAAAGCTTGAGACTCTATGTCCTTTCCCCTGCCAGAATTCCCAGAACAAAAAATAATCCAACTTTAGTGACTAAGCAATCAAAGATTCAACCCAAGTATTTTAGCTCCAAAGCCGAATCCATGTGAACTTTACTTGGATGAAAATTTATTCTGCCATAAACGCAGCTGCTATAAAGTACTATTCACTCCAAATTTTCCTCACAAATCCCCACAACTTTCCAATCTACTAACTACCCAATTTTCTATTATGCAATATCAATCACCCAAGTCAAGAAGATAACATAGAAATCAAAACAGCCCACTGAAATATAAAACAATAAAAGATGATAAAGAAAACGGCAAGAACAGAACCATAACAAAAACAAACCTTTATACTCTCTCTCTCTCTTCTAATGCTTTCTAGCAAATCTCTATCTTTCTCTCTCTAAAGATTCTCTACAGGTGTTGCTGTTGCTGGGTAGTATGGGGTAGTGGGAGTGGTGATGTTCTCGTTGATGCCAGTCAGTGAAGAGAGATAATAAAGTGAAAACAATAATAAAAACCATTTTCCAAACCAAAATAATAAAAACCATTTTCTTTTCCTCTTCTATTAGTTCAGCCAATCAGAAGTAACTGAGGCCAGAAGTCAGTGTTAAAGTGTGTCTCCTAATTAATCAAGGAGATTTATTTCTGATTAATTAAAGAGATTCTTTCCTTATTTTATATAGTTAACAAATCATTGTATAATTGGGAGATCTATCCTAATTGATTACTTATTTCTATTTCCTCATAAAGCCCGCATGTAAATTCCTACATATACCTCCTTATGGAGAAGAATACAACTTAACCTAAAGTATTCAAACCCATATTCATATTTTAGCATGGTATCGGAAGCGATCGATCGCCGGTCATTGTCTCTACATTCTCATATCAAATTTCTCATGTATTCAAATCCCAAATCCCTAAATCAAATTTCTCATATTTAAATTCCTCAAATCCAAATCCCTCAAATCTAAATTCCTCAAATCATCTTATCAAAATCCCTAAACACATACCGTCAAATCTTATACACATACCTCTCAAATCAAATTCCTTATCAAATTCAAATTCCTCAAATACAAATCTTACATATCTCAAATCAAATCCTCTTATCAAATCCTTACATCAAAGTCCTCAAATCAAATTCCTCAAATTCTTAAATCAACTTTTACTTCCTTTGCGATGTCAAGACCCTACTACGATTCTCTCCCGCCTTGAAGACTCACGAGGCTTGTCACGTTCCATCCTGCTTGACAGCCATCCGGACTCATGCTTCCATCGTCACCACCAAAGGCTGTTTTTCAATACGTCCTCAAAGCACACATGGATCATTGACACCGAGCTACGATCATATGACCTTTGATCCTGGACAAATTACCACTCATACACCATCTCCTCAATGGTGGTGTCTAATGCTAATGGTACCCCACTCCCCGTTATTGGGGAGGGCTCACTCTCTCTCGACTCTCTCAAATTGATTACGTGTTGATTGTTAGTCTTTACACCATAATCTCTTGTCTGCATGTTGCCCAAATTACTACGGCTTTGAATTGTATTGTAACTTTTGGCCGAATCATTGTGTTTTTGAGGACATCCTCACAGGAAAAGACGATTGGTTGTGGTACTCGGCGGGGCAAACTACTACTTGGGTAGGGCACTCTGGATAGTGAGACCAAGGTTGGTCAAGCTTTCACAACAAGCGGAGCTCGTTACGAGGGAGAGAGACAAAATTTGGTTATGGCATAAACGTCTTGGGCATGCCTCATTCGGTTATCTTAAGAAGTTGTTTCCATCATTATTTTCGATCTTGATGTTTCCAGACTTCGATGTGATACGTGTGAATTGGCTAAAAGCCATGATGTCCCGTTCCCATTAAGTTCAAATAAGAGTTTGGTTAGATTTTCTCTTATTCATTCGATGTTTGGGGACCTGCTCAAGTTACCACTCCCGCAGGGAGCTCGATGGTTCGTCACGTTTATAGATGATTGCACACGCATGACTTGGGTTTCCCTTCTCAAAACTAAAGGGAAGTCGGTTTAAGATTTCAACAATTCCATAAAATGGTGGACACACGATTTGGGCCGAATCCAAGTTCTCAGATTACGATGATGGCGGAGAATTTCTCAACCATGATCTTAACAAATTCTTACAAGATCATGGCATCATACATCAACGCTCATGCCCCTACAATCCCCAACAAAATGGAGTTGCTGAAAAGGAAGAACAGACATTTATTGGAAGTAGTTCGTGCCTTTCTCTTTGGTGCCAATATGCCTCGATCTTTTTGGGGAGAAGCCGCCGTCTCTGCGGCATACATCATCAATCCAGTTCCCTCAGGTATTCTAAATTTCCAAACACCACTTCAAACACTTCACCAACATATCCAAACACCTCAAACCCCAAACCTAGAACCGAATTTTCGGTTGTGTTGTGTTGTCCACTTACATGATCACCAACGAAGCAAATTGGACCCTCGAGCCAGAAAAGTGTGTTTTCATTGGTTATGCACCTCATGAAAGGATACGTGTTATCATCCTCCTAGTCGGAAGGTCTATACCTCCATGGATGTTGTGTTCGAGAACACGACGTATATTTTTCGAAGCACGGGAGGAGAATCAAGAATCAAATACTCCCCAAATTCTTGATTTTTTTCCCCAGAAACAACTCGCTTCAAAACGGCCCAGGTCGCGAGTGGAAACGGCCAGAACGCTGAACTGCTAAAACGGCCGGTCCGCCAATTGATTACGCGGCCGGTTCGCTAGTTCTTCAAACCTGGAGAACCTGCTTCAAACGACCGATCGCCCGAGAAGAAAATGTTTTGTTGTCTCACTATTGTCAAAATCGGGAGGAGGAAATTGAAGCCGTTTCATGAGATTTTACCCGCTTGACTCCGATTACCACACCAATCACTGTGAGGAAGTCATTCGGGTAACATCTTTCCTGGCTGATAACACTAATGAAATACCCCATGATGATTTGATTTGAAGGCCGCAGGCACGGATATCAACTTCGAGAAAGGAAGAGCTAGTGGCAAACCTCGAGTACAATATGAAGCAGATCTTAAAGCCAAGGGGAAATATCCCATCAACAATTACATATCTCTCAAAGATTATCGGAGGCACGTGTGCACTTTGTAAAGCAATTGGTGACATACATCTAGCAGTATTCTTTGAAGCACTAGAAGACCCAAAATGGAAAGAAGCCATGAATGAAGAGAGATGCGAGCCCTCCAAAAAGAATGTCACATGGGAACTCGTGCCCTTACCTCATGGAAAGAAGACAGGGGATGCGAGATGGATTTATCTTGTGAAGCTCAAAGCGGATGGATCCATTGAAAGATATAAAGCTAGATTGGTGGCGAAAGGGTACACACGAAATATGGGATAGACTACCAGGAAACCTTTGCCCCGTAGTCAAGATTAACACTATTAGAGTCCTATTATCTCTAGCGACAAATCTTGATTGGCCATTACATCGATTTGATGTCAAAAATGCATTCTTACATGGAGACTTGGAAGAAGAAGTATATATGGACTTACCCCCAGGATGTACTTGACTCTGACAAGAAGAATCACGTTTGCAAGCTTAGAAAATCATTGTATGGATTAAAGCAATCTCCCGGAGCATGGTTTGGCAGATTTACTAAATCTATGAAGAATTTTGGATATACGAGTAATTGAGGATCACACCTGTTAGTGAAGCGTGATGGAAGAAGACTTGCTATGCGATTGTTTATGTAGATGATATGGTAAATCCGGAAATGACACTGAAGAGCAGCGGAAGAAGCGCAAGAAGTATTTGTCTCGGGAATTTGAGATGAAGGACTTAGGTGATCTAAAGTACTTTCTTGGAATTGAAGTAGCAAGGTCAAAAAGCAGGTATATTTAAGTCTCAAATGAAGTATGTAATGGATCTACTCATGAAATGTAAATGCTTGGGTGTAAGCGGTGACACACCTATTGAGATGAACCACAAGTTGTGTGAAGATATGGACCAAGAACCAACCAATAAGAGGCAGTATCAACGCCTTGTTGGAAAGGCGATATACCGGCAGCATACAAGACCGGATATTGCATATCTTTGTGAGTGTGGTTAGTCAGGTTTATGCATTCACCTAGTACTTCTCATAGGAATGCGAGTTGATGAATTTTAAGATACTTAAAAGTCAGGGGAAGGGATTAATGTTCTCGAAAAATAGAGATCTTGAAGTTGTTGGATATACGTATCTTGATTGGGTGGAGGTCAATTACAGGATAGGCGCTCTACTTACGGTTTACTTTACATTCGTGGGAGGTAACCTAGTCACTTGGCGGAGTAAAAAACAAAATGTGATTTCTCGATCTAGTGCAGAAGGCAGTATAGAGGAATGGCTCAAGTGGTTTGTAGAATTATTGTGGATCGAGAAAACTCTTGATGAATTAGGCTTCAAACCTGAAAAGCCGGATGGAGTTGCATTGTGACAACAAGTCGGCTATTGATATCGCTCATAATCAGTTCAACATGATCGAACCAAACATGTTGAAGTGGATAGACATTTCATCAAGGAAAAAATTGAGAAAAAGATCATCCGCCTACCGTAGTTTGTAAAATCGAGAAGATCATGGCGGATATCTTAACAAAATTTGTTTGTGGAAGAGTATTTTATGACTCACTTACCAAGTTGGGCATTGGTGACATATATGCACCAACTTGAGGAGGAGTGTTAAAGTGTGTCTCTAATTAATCAAGGAGATTTATTTCCTTGATTAATTAAGGATTCACTTTCCTTATTTTATATAGTTAACAAATCATTGTATAATTAGCAGATACTATCCTAATTGATTACTATTTCTATTTCCTTGTAAAGCGCACATGTAAATTCCTATATATACCTCCTTATGGAGAAGAATACAACTTAACCTAAAGTATTCAAACCCATATTCATATTTTAGCAGTCAGTCTCTCTCTCTCTCTCTCTCTCTCTCTCAGACTTTGGCATGTTTATATTTTTGTATAACCATTAATGCCCCTGAAGACTAGTCACTTTTACAGAAGAACCCCCATGCTGAAAGAGAGAAATGGCTGCATTTGGATACACATTGATCGCAGCAGAACCATGTCCTAATATTATTAAAGCAAGAGAAATGGCTGGATTGTGTACACGTTAGCCAACACAGAATTAGGGGTGGGCACGGTCCGGTTCGGTTTCAAATTCACATAGAAATTCCAGACTATTCATCCCAGGTCAAATTGAAGTTGACTTTAAAAATATTAATTATAAAATTAAAAATATAGCATTAGATTTTACAAAATATATAAAAATATGATTTAGATAAAGAAACCTTCACTAAACTTTAAGAATTAAAAATATGATTGTTGACTTTTTAATCAACCGATTTTTTCCTTTCAGTCTGGTTCGATCCGGTCCGGATGCCCACCCCTACACAGAACTGGGGCTGGAGTTTATGTGACAAAAAAGAACATAATCTAATCCCATTTTAGCGGTAAAGTTATTTTGGTGCACTGGGGTGACCACCACAAGGTCATGGCTTTGGACCACTATTACTGTGGGTGCTGTTTTAGACAGAGACAGCTTAGTTTTGGGCAAAGGAAACTTTTTTTTTTCTCTTTCTTTCCGTTTTAATGAAACTTAGTTTCGTGGGTCATGCTTCATGCCGACATCCTATGGTAAAGCAAAATTACTGTGAATATATACCGACTAACTCTTAATCTAATTGTAATATAAATGACATTTTTAGTGTGAATAAAAATGTCATTTTGGTTTAGGGTTTAGTCGGTGCGGAGCGATGATCTTACTTCTTAGTTTGTTTTAGTGTAATAGTTCTCATGAACTCTTTAGAAATTTGATGTAGTTTATTTTTATTTATGACACTTTATTTCTTTTTTACTTTTAACTTTTAATATAAATTTATCATTTCTATCGTTGCACGACAAATTTTATTGGTAAGTCTTAAGATAAATTTGAACACCTACAATCATCTATAAATCAGACGTAAAGTCAAACTCCCCATTTTGTTTAAATGATAAGAGTAAATTGTTACAAGTCGTTCATTCTCTTTCATCTGTACAAAGTCGTGACAGCAATTCTGGAATTTAATCGAAAGCAATATGCGAATCATATTTAATTACGTCCTCCACATTCACATAAAACCAGAAAATTTAATAAACAATCCTCCATCACTTCGGGAGAAACTGAACAAATAATTAATTCATGACGTGCTGCTGCAGCCTGCAGATGCTGTGCCTGTGGGAATTATCTTTTAGGTTATCAAAACAAAGGATTACTTTCTTTAATTTTGTGCTTAAAGAAAGGAAGAGTCTCTTTTTGTGCTTAAAGAAACAGTCTCTCTTATACATAATAATTCTTTATAAATATATTGGCCCCAACCCAAACCCTTCTACTAAAAGACAAAAATATCACGTTTAATTCAAGATTAATATGTATTATTAAGTTTGAATTTGTCTTATTTAATCTATTTGTTAAGGTTTAGCAGAGATCCGCCTGGCCATTGCTTTTCTTTCTTCCTTTCATCTAATTTTTGTGGGGTTGTTGTTGTAATTGGGTTTCATCAATAATTTGTCTCATCCAATTATCTAATGCAAACAACTTTTGGGTTCACTCTAGATCGTTAATTAGGGATCGTTTGGAAGTGATTCTGGATAAGCCAGAAATCACTTTTATAGAAAATCACTTCTTTATATAATCATTTAGTTTGGGAGTGATTCTGTATAAGTCAAAAAGTACTTTTTATGGAGAATCACTTCTCTATCTAATCACTTAAAGTGGTTTTAAGTGATTTTATAGAGAAACATTTTGCATGTGCTTCTTCTCATAATCACTTAAAATAACTTAAAGTGATTATATGAAAAAGCACGCTGCACGTGGAAGGTGCTTCTTCTCATAAGTAATTTAGCCCTCTAAAAATCACTCCAAAACAAGCCCTTAATGTATAGGAATTCAAAAGTGGTTTCCACCAAATTTGTTGTAGTGGTTGAAAAGGCCACATGAGTTTAGCTAGTTAAAATGTGCTTAGAGCTTATTACTTAGAGCAGTTCCACCCGTTGCTTTTTGCCTGGGCAGGACTGGGTCTAGCCCACAAAGACGATTCCAGCGGCAAAGGTAAGCATGGGCAAGCCCTCAGGCAGAATCAACCCGTGGTCTTGCTTGGGGCAGTGATGAAATGCTGACGTCATAATGACGTCAATAGTCAATTAAAAATAATTTAAAAATTGTAATTAAAAAAAAGAAAAAAATATTTAAAAATTCAAAATTTTTATATAAATACCTAGCCATATTCTTTACTTCCCACACCAAAATTCTAAACTCTATCAAATTAATAGTTTATGTATAAAAAATAGAAATAATTGAAAGTGAATAATAATTGCCCTTTGTCATGACAATGGGTGGAAACACACTTTTCCTTTGCAAGGATGGACACTATTTACGTGAATAGTAATAAACCTTGCCTTCCCTAGCTCTTTGCTATAGCAAATGGGTGGAGTTGCTCTTAAAAGAAAAGTATGTGGGTAATTATAATTGATTAAGCTCTAATGATCACCGACATCGATTCAACCGAGGTGATTTAGTTCTTATATTAATGTTTGGTTTAATTTTTTTTTCAAAAGATAATTGAGCACTTTTCACTTACAGTGCTTATGCACGTGTAATTGTATTAGATTACGGCTTGATTTGACCGTAAAAAAGGTAATGCCAGCTTATCGGTGCTTAATTTAGTGTACTTTGAAACCTATTAGAATCTCCAAATGTGACTGGATCCCTAATTAACTTAGCTTGAGATCTCAATTTGATTAAATAAATCACAAAGTGACAAAGAGGGTTGAGTGGATACTAGTAAGGAGTGGTGCATTAGATTATTAGATAATGTTGTATATTTCAATAGAAAATTGTCTAAATGATGTAAACATTTCTACTACGTGTCATGCCACAGAATGGCATGTGATGAATGTAGGACCCACCATAAGAAATTAACAACAAGAGTTTTCACTCTCAAATGTGTGGTCCTGATTTCTTGGATTCCTGTGATCAAAGAGATCAGAACTGCTCAAACGTGTTCTAATAATTTCATTTTCTTACCTTTTCTTCTTAGTATTCGGTCACTTACTTACTTACTAGCTATTAGTTATTTAGTAAATTTAAAGTAATTATAATGTAGTATTAGAGTACAGTTATGTGGTATAATTTATTTATTTAATATAATATAAGTGAATATGTATTAATATTACACATGGAAATATCAATATACTCATATTATAACACATAAACGATTTATACCATGTATTCATATAACTACAAATTTCTTGTAAAATGAAGTTTTCACATATAAATTTTGATAAAATGAAGACTACCAAAATACCCTAGCCAATCATTTTTTTATTCTTGTGTGGAAGCTATCCAACACGCATTAAGATCACCAAGAAAATGACTAGTTGATATAACCTTAATAAGTTATTTTGAATTTTCCTCGGCCCAATATAATATTTTTTTGATAAATACAAAATTTAGGGGGAGATTGGCTACTCTTACCACTAGCGTCATAACATACCCACAATTTCGAGCCGGAATGAATTATACATGATACCTAACTGTCAGCTGTCACCGATATGAATTTATGTAGAAAATTACATATCGGGCCAGTATAATTTTCGAAACCTAAATAAATTTGAAAATTGAGTGATCAAATTTAATCATTTTTCATCTCTACCGTTACTTGAGGTAGACCTAAGAAAAGGCAAAAAGAAAACTTATTTAGGCTTGACAGAAATAAAAAATAAAAAATTTCTTAGTCATAGTCCCCACCCACACATTTGTTTTCAACGGCTCATTTATAAAAATGGAAATGCGATGGCGTCCACACATTTGTCAAATCTGGCATTTATAAATTGGAAGGCAAGTTAACTGTGTCCACACATTTGTAAAAGAAAGACATTTATGAGGACTTTAATAGATAGTTGATCCATTTCAAACTGTCCCTCTTTTGATTTCGATTGAAATGAATGTGTATAGTAAAGGTGTTTTTTTCATTGATAAAAGCCGAAAGGCTCGATTTCAATAGAAAATTAGGGTTTAGTTATGGGAAATAGTTGAGAGAAAGAGGAAGGAAAAACACTGAAATGAATTTTCATTAACTTAATGCTTTTGACTTATGTAGGGATTAAAAAGTCTACAAAGTTTAAATAGCTAATGATATGCTGGGCTGGCACAATTTGGTCAGCAGATTCTTGCTGAATAGTATACATCACGAGCTCCATGATTCTGGGGAAGAGGTAGCTGGAAATGAGGTGGGGAAATAAAAAAAACTATTTGGTAGCGAAACTGAATCAACTTTTGTCACCTAACGGATGAGGGCATTCAACATGAATTAAATTAAATCCATTTATAATACAAGTTGTATTGTTTTAGAGTGTTCTGTTAGTCATCAACGAATGTATTATGCATGGGCGATTTTTAGTCGTCACATGCGTAAATACGAAAAGCTTAGTACATACCTATGTAACCTCGAGAGGCTACTTATACGTATGCTTAGCGGAAGAAGGTTTTGTCTGACATTTTCAATTTTTTTGGTGTCTCTTGGAATTTGCTTGTAGGTTTTGGAGATATGGGAAGTGAGGGTGGCTACTGGTACGGATGGAATTGGATTTGGAGGATTGAAAGGTTAAGATTTTTGAGCTGATGACAATGAATGTTGTTGGCAATGGCTGGGTGTGGGTGATGTGGAGAGCAGAATCGAACACAGTCAAATGTCATCTAGTGGAGCCATTCATGAATTCTTATCATCATAAGAGTATTGGAATTTGGAATCTAAATGCAAGGAATAGATTCTCTCCCAAAAATGAGCAAACCAACAAACCACATATACTTTCTTCTCTTGAATTGGTTGTTCCAATTTATTTCAAGATACACACAAATATAGCATTATAACTTTTTGATTTCTTCTTAGTAATTTATAATCAAAAGGGAGGAAGGGGCTATGGCTTTTTCTTTGTTTTGAAGATGGGTATGGATATATATATATAGGAGATCAAAAGGCCTGCCCTATCTATCTACATTCATGGGCATCCTCTGAGCAGTTGGGCTTCTTCCAGTCATAACACAATGACCACATTTGCCATATTCTTGGCCTTTCATGTTCAACATTTTAGAGTCGTTCTATGGTAATGGTACATTTTTCCGTTCACTCGATACATAATGTTTAGACGAAAGGAAAAAAAAGATACATGATGTTTAGACCTAGTTTTTTCAACCCTTGATGGGCCCAATTTTTTAGATAATGGGGTGGTTCATTTTTCCCCAAGTGTTAAAGTTAGGTTTGGGCTTAGTTCAGTTTACTTAAAATAGTCTTTTAGAAACTAATTTCAGAGGATTTATTCGGCCAAATAACTTATCTTGGGCCACATCAAATGGAGGCTAATGATCTGACGTAAGTTACTGACCCAGCGTCTTGCTTGCCGAGCTCAATTGGAGGCCAATGATCTCTTCTATAAATGGGGGAAGTATTTTCAGAATTGAGAAGAATCTAACACAATAAAAAAAACAAGCTCAAATGCACTTTCAAAGTTATTTTTATTTTCTTAGGATTTCGTGCAATCATATCACTAGGTTTTTTGTTCTTTAAAGTTCTTGAGCATCATCCATTGTAACCGTTCATCCAGTATATCAACAAGATTTTCTTTATTACGATTCAAAATTTTTCTTGAGCACCATTTGATCCATATCTCAACAAAAACTCAAGTCTTTTAAGTTTCTTTGTTTGAGTGTTTTTAGTTGCCGAACTTGGCAACACTAATTAACTTGTAAAAGAAAAAGCCTTGTTGTCAAAGTAATTAAAAGAATCAACGACCGAGAGGTGTTCTTTCCTCCGCCACGATCCTTTAATGTGGAATCAAGATCCGGTGAACTTCTTGGGCGGTCGAATTCCGATTTTCTTTTATTATCACAATTAATAAGAGGGGCCGAAAAGAATTTTAGGTCAACATAAATATATAAGATGTTAATTACTTGATTACTTTACTAGTGAAAATTTTTGGGGTCAGTTATTCTAACTTGGTAGTAAGCTTAAAGCTTTGACATAATGGACAGCACCTTCCCTAAATTCTTTTTACAAGGGCTAAGGCCTAACTGCCGACCAAGAAATACTTGAACAAAGTTTCAGGCAAACCCTCAACGGTTCAACCAGTTTTTAAAAGGATAAACAATGGATCATCATCAAACATTGCTTTTCAAACTTTCATCAACGATTAAAAAAGAAAAAAAAAAGGAAAAAAAAAAGACACGACAGAACATTAACGCATGCGTGCCTTAAGGTGCAGACAATTGATCGAGGGCCAAAGAAAAGAGAAAATACTTAATTAATCTACTGAAGCAGGTAATTAAGGGTCCTAATTAGGGGCATGTCTTACGCATATATCACATGCAAATTTCCAAAGTATTGGGTTCAACTCAACCCTAATTACTTGGGATGGGACTTATTGTTTTTTTCTGGTCAATCCAGATACACAGCTGCTACTCCTGTTGTTGACTCCCCTAGATACCACCCAAACAGCTGGAGGAGGAAAAAACATTATTAATTAATTACTATATGTCTACAGTGGCGGAGCCAAAAATTGTGCTTTGGGGGGTCAACTTAATAAAACTTTGAGATAATCTTTTTTTCTTTTAAACTCATTCAATAACCTAAAATCTTAAGTATCCATTGTTTTTCTTCATAAATATTTTAGAATAAGTTCAATCTATATAAGAAAACTTTGATGGTTGTTGTTCTAATAATACAATGGGTTATAAGACAATAATGTAAGATGTTGCCACCTACTTCCATATGTGCCATGTCTTCTTTTCTCAAGGGTCAAGTTGAAAATAATGAGCAAACAAAACCCTAAACTGTAAGTGTTATCATTAAGTCAGAAGGGTCATATGACCCTCCTAGGCCTTAACTGGCTACGCCCTTGTATGTCTATGAAATCCCTGTGTGGTTTTTGCTGAACATCACAAGGAATTGTCACGTGTGGTTGTGGTGGCAATAAAGCAAACCGTGCAAATTGATGATAATGGTAAATGTGGGTTGGTAGTGTTTGTGGTGATGCCATTGCCAAGGTATGTTTATCATAATGGTAAATGCGAGAATAATGATGATGGTGCTACTAGGAGAAGGGTTGTTAGTTTTATTTTAATTTGATGTAGAAAATCCATGGAGATCTAGGTTAATGATTGCTGGATTATCACATTTTGTGGCTGCTTAAGTTGGGAATTGTTGTGGTTTTTTTCTTGTCAAAACCTTATTTTATGTCAAACAATTGCAGAAGAAGTACTTGTAAATTGAATGTTTTTGGTCAATATTTTATATATAAAAAAAGGGCCCTCTAGAATAGTAGTCAAAGTACTACTTGTAAATTGAATGGTTTTGGTTATTGTAAATTGAATGGTTTTAAAAAGGAGTATGGATTTCGGAAGTTATGGGTTAGGTCGGTTCACTAGAGTAGTGTGCTATCTCCTTTCTACCGAGTTCAAAATTTTCTTTTCATAGAGTAGAGTAATTTAGAGCAGTTAGAATATCGTTTTGAAAATCAAGAATTCAAGATATAAGATCCAATTTATAAACATATAGAAACTTATAATCAAGCAAAGGATCCACTAGTGTAGTGATTTAGAGTATTTACTCCCTCATGTAAGGTCCTAGGTTCGAGTCCTAACATCCATGTAGTGTGTGTAAGTGTAAGTTTAGTATACTATCGCTCATCTCAATAGAAAAAGTCATATAAAAAAAACTCATAATCAAGAGTTCATTGCTGATCTTTCTAGACATTGTAAGATCGACATATATATAGGAATTCCTACTATACATGTATACCATGGTTGGTTACCTGTGTAACCCATCTGAGCATTTGGATAAATTTTCGAACCAAGTAGGCATCTTGTATTATGTAATATTATAGGACGAAAGTAGGATTACATCTTTGTTTGAAATTAATTAATGGCCTTCTCATCCTTATACCCCAATGTCATTATTTTTAACATTTTTTTTTTTTTGAGAAAGAGAATTCATTTATAGAACCAAAGACGTACAAAGAACGACAAGATACAGTGGCCTCGTTAAAACCTTCCTAGGAGAGAACATGTGGGAGGAACACATAAACAACAGTAAAATGACCCTTGAGAAGCACTCCACTTCAACTTAGAACCGGACGAAGAAAACTTCCCATGACCAAGTATAGTTCTTTGGTTGATGCAGAGTAAAGAAGAGCACCACATCCCAACAACTACCACCAGCATCGCTGCTGCCGCTGTCGTTAAAACTGTCACGCCCCAAAATCGAGACACGTGACAGCGGCAAGTACCTTGAGGATCCCGAAAATATAACACATAAATCTAAGGGTTATACTCCCAAGATTCCCAAAATACGTTAAGCCTTTATAAATAAATTAAAATGGGTTGGATCAGAGTATTTAATAATAACGGAAAAAATAATTTATAATATTATACAAATTTATTTGAGAGTCAAACCAACCCCAGAACTATAAAATAATTTGCAGCTTGATCCATGATACAAAAACAACGTAATTCCAAGCCAATTTTCCAAGTTCAAAACAACTTCCATACCACTTAATCAACAAGAACTCTTGTAATTTCCATTACAACTCTTCTACTTCACTTAATACCATAACAAACTCAACAATTATCAAATTTGAAAATTATCCAAAATTTCAGAAAATTAAACCAACTCAAACTTATATCTTTAATGACATATTATCCTCAATTAAACTTCCCACAACCACAATCTACTCAAAATTCATATCAAAACTTGATATTGAAGCTTAATTCACCATAATCCAAAATAGTAGAAATTTTGAAATCTGCATAACACCCCTTAAAATTTACCTTAGATTGTAGAGCTCATTCTCACGATCACATAGGCGAAAACGGTTTATCAATCCAAGCTTCAGAGAGAAATTTATGAATTTAAGAAGATTTTTGAAGAAAATAAAAAATTTCTTCAGAAGACGAAGTGAAGACGCAGAGAAGAAGAAAGAAGACGCACGGAAGAAAAAGGAAGAAAATAAAAGGAATTAGCCGCCACCCACGTGTGAACAGTAATGACTAGTATTGAACAGTAATTTACATTCGAAACAAGAATTGTCGACAAAACAGTAATGTGAACAGTGCCAAACAGTGCATGAACAGTGATTTTATTATTTTATTCAGCTGCCACATGTCACAACCTCATTGGTCCAACTTCAATAACTCATTAAAATTTCATTCGGACTCCGAAAAATTTTCTGAAAATTACCACACGCTCGTAGCGATATAAACTATTTTTTAATGACATCAAATTACCAAAATTCCAACTTCAGAATGTTAGGAAATAAATCCTCCCTTGAATAAACCAATGGTTATTTCATGAAAATCCAAATTACCACAAATTGGACCGTGAATTTTTATTGTGAGCTTAAACAAAATATTTGGAAATTTTTGGGGCGTCACAACAACTCTCCCGAGGAGAGACAATCTAGCGTCACCACATAAACAACAATAAAAGGACCCCTAATAAGCACTTAACTTCAACGCAGAACCAGGACAAAGAAAGCCTCATATGATCAAGCATAGTTCTTTGGTCGACGCAGAGTAGAGAAGAGCATCACATCACAACAACTACCATCAGCGTTGCTATTGCCGCATCCGTTGAAATAAAGACAAAACATCAGCACCAGGTATCACAACTCTCACGAGGAGAGACACAATTCAGCGTCACTACTGTTTTTGCCATCGAGGTTGTTGCCGTCGAGATAAAGAAAACACCAGCCACCTAGAACACTGCAAAAGTAATCAAACAAAACAAACAGACAAACATACCGGATCCAAACAGATCTAGACTATCCGGGGAGGGAAGGGGAGGAGAAGAGAGGATAAGAGGAAGGGAAAATATGGGAGAAAAAGAAGGGGAGATGAGGAGAGGAAGAGGAAGATGGGCGGAGGGGAGGAGGGGCGTGGCCACCTCCCCCTTAGCTTCCTTGCGGTTGGTTGTCGACAAGGAGAAAAGGGACCAACCATTATTTTTAATATATAAACGAGTGTTTTTTGGTCAAAATATAAATGAATGTTTAGTTATTGATCAAAATAAATTGCACACGCATAATGATGCTATTGGACCATATAAAATTGTACTGATAAGAATATACGTGATCTTCCTAAAAGCACTTCCACTCATTTACCATGACAAATAGTAAGGGCAAGGCAAGGGCTGCCACTATTCATGTGAATAGTGGCAGCCCTTGCAAAATGCTTGTTGTGTTTCCACCCATTGTCATGGCAAAGGGCAATACTATTCACTTTAACTTCTTTTTATTTTTTATTACTTAAACGATTAATTTGGAGAAGATTTTCGGTTGCCACGTGTCAATATTTATTATAAAAATTGAATGAATTTTTCGGATAAGATTTTTGTATGAGATTTTCACATGGGATTAATTTTATTTGTATGTATGAAATTAATAATAATAAAATTGCTAGGTATGTATAAAAAAATATTTCTGAATTTTTTGGATTTTTTAAAATTTTTTTACGTCTCTGACGTCACCTAGTCCAGGCAAGTTTTGTCTTTGGGCTGGCACGGTTTCGTGGGACCCAGTTGCTACCCAGGCAGCTTAAGCCCGCTGGAAGCCGAAATTAGGGCTTGGGCTCCCTCCTGCCCTGGCACGGGATGCACGGTGGAACTGCTCTAAGAAGCTTCTGGTGGGAGATCTCTCTCCCACATGAACACCACATGCATTAGCTACTGCTAATCATACAAATTACAATTAATTAGATCACACAAGAGAAAAGGCATGATTGTAGTTTGGTCAATCGAAGTTCAAAGGTTCAAATCCTTTAGAGAGGCTATATATTCAAAAGAAAATAGAAAAGCCGGTTGGGTATAGCTCAGTTTGTTGAGCTCTTCCTCCTTCATTTATGTGAGTAGATGTTCAAAACTCCCAAACACCCCATGAATATTTGTGTAAACTCCCACTCAAAATCGCTTGTATTTAAAAATAAAAAAATTACAAGATTTCCTTAATTTTGTACGAGCTGTTACTGCTACGCTAAAGACAAAGAATCCAATAAAACCTTTTTTTTTGTCAATCATTGTTTTATAAAGTATCGGATCAACATCGATGCAACTTTTTTCGAAAAGAGGGGGACTAAACAATTTCAACTATTCTAATTTCTATTATTTAACATGCATGTCGGCTAGCTTGTCAGTCAGATTATAATGCAAAATTTTAGGAGAAACAAATCCATAAACATGTTTCCATATTTCTTTAGTCATTTCAAAGGAAGAAACAGTCAATATTGTGTTTTTTCTTCTTCCTTATCTATAAAATAATGGACCCATGTTCCTTTTACTGAGTTTCATACTGTTTTTTTCTTTATGATTTGCTGATTTGCTGCACTGTAATCGGGTCCATTACCTTTTCTCCTTTTTTTCAGCTTTACCTCTAATCTATATGATCCACATTCGGAAAAATATACAACACTGAAATATAGCACATGCCTTTTTCAAGGTAAACGACATTCTTTGAAAGGGATTTTAATAGTTGCAGCAAGGAATATATAATGGCACCGACAAAGATAATGTTATGAGCTATAATTTTTGTGAACTTGTAACACGTGGTCGACATGTCACTCTGTGTTATTATTTCGTAGAGAAGTCAAAAACAGTTGTTAATTATCATTTAGATAAGTTTTTGAAATGGATAAGTGCTCTACCACTTGAGTTATTAAAGTATTTATGAAGAATGTGATTTTAAGACAATTAAACTATATAAATTGTAGAGATAATCCTAACACTAGAATTAATAAATTAAAATCATGAATTTCTTTCTAACTGGAGATGTGCATGCTTTTCAAGTCTTTTCCAAATCCCAGTCGACATTACTTTTCGTTTGTTCGAAATAATCTTAAAATGGAGCGATGGTGGCTTGTATTCACATGAGCATGGCCATGATCATCCTCATCCACATGCAAGATCACCATCCATGGTCCACCAGCATGATCTCAAATCCTAGCATGGGCCTGTTTCTACAGTTAGATGATAGGGCACTTGGACCATCCAATCCAATGATGCACAACCCTAATTGAAGCAATATGGCAAAATTGCATCTATATAGCTCATTTATTATAATTGACCGCTCCCTGAAAAAGACCAAATTGGTGATACTAATGGGGGAGACAAAGATTCAGGTACTGCTAGGGACATTCACAAATGAGCTATCAAGCACATTTTCAAGATCCAAAAGTTGGACATAATTAACAGTCTCGTAACTCAGCCTATTAACCCAAATAAATTAGTAAAGTACTTGTAGTTTAAGCAGTTATCTTTGCACTCGAGATCCTGTATTCGAATTCTCTAATATCGCTTGTATTAATAAATAAAAAACCTAATAAGGTCATCATTGAATTTGATCAAACACACATTAGCCTGTTCCTTGGCTACTTTTGCTTCATTTCAAATAATAGAACACAAAAAAACCATTGCACCCTCAATAGTTTAATGTCATGATCAAAACATAATTACAAAGAAAATGACAAGAAAACTGATAAACAAAAAAGGAGAAGTCATCAAGTGCAAGAAGATGAGCTGCTTTGATATATTCGTTGTATATATTATTTTTCTTTTCCCTGTTCTTGTTTTTGCTGTATGGAAATGCTGCTGCTTGGTGAAACTTGGATGTCCCGTCGTCGTCCCATTTACAGTGTCTGCACTGCAGCTTTGCTCTTAGAATCTAATTAGTAAGAATTGAATATGCTTAAAGTTAAGCATCTTCATCAACTTTATATTTGGTGTTTTCTTTCTCCTTGGGTCAATTTTTGTTGCATACGGCCAATTTAATGGAATTAACTCAAAGTCAGACCTTATTTTCTGCAGATACATAGCCTTTACATCCTCATGACAGAAATTTATGAATGACCCCATAAACGTCCTCTCTCTCTCTCTCTCTCTCTCTCTCTCTCTCTCTCTCTCTCTCTCTCTCTCTCTCTCAAATCAAACAAGCTTATAGAATTAACCTATGGACCTCAAGCTGCCATGTGCAGCAACTCTCATCGTACTCCCAGCCAAATTAGCCGAAGGGCCAAAGCTTATCTTTTCTCCCCACCCACTCCCATGTCCCCATGTTGAGCTGTTTCATTCAATTATAAATATTAAGCCCTACCTCAAACCATCAAATTCCATCCTTCCCATCCCTTTCTCTACTCGTAATTAAGGATAAATGTTAATCACACAGGCACAGCTAGTAATATATACTATCCAGTTAATATTCTATGCAAATCACAAACTTACTTAATACGCTATGATTTATGAATAGTTGCACGTATTCAAAATTTACTTGAATCTTCTGTACTTAAAACGAACTAGTAAGAAAGATTTTTCTCCTTAGGTAAAATATGTAGTGGACACTATTTCTTCACATGGGTAATAATTTGTGAACTATATCCCCCCCTCTCTCTCTCTTTCTCAACCTCCATATCTCAACTATTTTAGTCCTTAATCATGAGCTCCAAATCTTTGATCAATAAAAAAACACACACACAATCCACACTTATTTTCTTAATTATACACTAGTCTTATATGCGGTGTGATCAATCTTGTGATGTGGCAATAATACAATGAAAATTCCAGGAAGCATAAAATGAAATTAGACTTGTCCTCTACACTCCAAGTCTCCAATCACTGCACTTTTGTCAATCTAGCTAGAAGCCCTAAAAATAAAAACCCACGTTAGGGGCAAAACCGTCATAAAAAAATAATCTGACTTTCTATATATAAAAAAGCCACTGCACTGAGTCCTCCATGCCCATTGCCCAACTTCAAGTTGCTAAACCTGACACCACACAACCCCCAAACCACACCGCTTCCCTTCTTCCTTCATCACTTTCTACTCATCAACTCTCAGAGACTAAAACACAAACACTTGAAAAACATTTTCTAGAGATAGAAAAAGAAAGTTTCCAACCTTTCAGAAAATGGGAACAGCCGTACGCCTTCACTTAACAGTCGTCGCCGTCATACTCTTCGCCGTTACTTTTGCCTCCGTCAGGGCCTGTCCGCCGTCGGACCTGGCGGCCCTTCTCGCAATCAAAGCGGCGCTCCACGAGCCGCATTTCGGGATTTTCAACTCCTGGACCGGTACCGACTGCTGCCACAATTGGCACGGCGTCAGCTGCGACCCGGAGACCGGTCGGGTCGCCGACTTAAACCTCCGGGGCGAGGCCGAAGACCCGATTTACGAGAAGAATCACCGAACCGGGTACATGACCGGGACCATCTCTCCTGCCATCTGCCGCCTGACCCGGCTCTCCAGCCTCACCATCGCTGATTGGAAGGGAATCTCCGGCGAGATTCCGAAATGTATCACGACGCTGCCGTTCCTCCGAATCTTCGACCTCATCGGAAACAAACTCTCCGGAGAGATTCCGGCCGGTATCGGCCGGCTCCACCGGCTCACAGTCCTCAACTTCGCCGACAACCTCATCTCAGGCCCAATCCCGACCTCACTCACCAACCTCTCCAGCCTCATGCACCTCGACCTCCGAAACAACAAAATTTCGGGGGAGCTGCCCCGAGATTTCGGCCGACTCGGCATGCTGAGCCGCGCCTTGCTGAGCCGAAACCTCATAGGCGGTACAATCCCGAGTTCGATTTCTCAAATTTACCGTCTCGCGGATCTGGATCTTTCCTTGAATCAGATTTCAGGTCCGATCCCCGCTACAATAGGCAAAATGGCAGTTCTCGCGACGCTAAATCTTGATTCCAACAAAATATCGGGTCGCATACCGCCGAGTTTGCTTGTCTCGGGCATTAGCAACTTGAATTTGAGCAAGAACTTTCTCGATGGTATTATACCGGATGTGTTTGGGCCGAGATCTTACTTCACCGTGATCGATTTATCGTTCAACAAATTGAGGGGCAATATCCCGAAATCTATAATTTCGGCTTCGTATATCGGGCACTTGGATTTGAGCCATAACCACTTGTGTGGGAGTATTCCGGCCGGGTCGCCGTTCGATCACCTCGAAGCGTCGTCGTTTGCTTACAACGATTGTCTTTGCGGGAAGCCACTAAAAACCTGCTAATGAAAATGCTTAAGATTTGATTGTGAAGGTGTTTGTATTATTGTAAGAGAGAGAGAGAGAGAGAGAGAGAGAGAGAGAGAGAGAGTTAATTAATTGTGTGTTTAACGCTTAATTACGTTCATGAAATTGAATCAATCTTAAACGTTGTTATTATTATGATGACAATCGAAGAGTTTCTTGTTTTTGTTTTCATGCACGTATTTTTGCATGAATCCAATGGAAAATTTGGGTGGGCCCACCCCACGTATGATCTTTGACTTGTGATTATAGGATTAAAGAGGAAAAAGGGTAAACTATGTCGATTCATTACATGCAAAATATGTCCTTATTGATGTGACCATCCACCAAGAAAATGTAAAATGCCTGGAGAAAAAAAAATAGTGTTTGATACTTTTGGAAATGCGATGATAAAAGCGACATTCAATAATTGTAGACCACTTTTTCATTCTCCTCCATCTATAAAAATAAGAGTTTATGACAAGAAATTTGTAACTCAAGTGGTTAAAAACAATTACCATAACATCTAAAGAAAGTACAAGTAATTTGTAGCTCAACGGAATTTTAATGTCATGTGTTCGAATCCCTTCGAACATCCTCCGAAACATCAATGCTCTTTTCTTTTTTAAGGAAAGTACATGCAACATGGATGAAGCTATCGTAATTGGGTTGTCAAATTAATTAAAATTCATTTTTTCTTTCAACATTTTCGTTTAAGGATTAGATTTGGTCTAAATAGGTTTTGAATTTCGATTTAGCTTAAGGTGTCTACAACTCATATATCCACAATATTCAGCTGGCACTCCAATTCCAGTAGCAAATCACAACCTATTTGGGCCATTTCGACAGCTGTGGACGTAAAATAAGACCGTTTGACAAAATATGGCCAATTAAAGACATCACACGTGAAGTTTTAGTGAGATAATGACTCTCCGAGTCGGAGTCCCATCAGTACAAATAGCATTGAAGAAGGGCCCCAAACGGTGAAACAGTAATTGTGCACGGGTGCAGTAAAAGCTAGCCACATGCCAAGATATTGCTCTCGTGCTGCCTACAGAAAATAGTAATGGCCACCTCACACCAAAAAATTTCTCACAATAAAAATGAAACAAAAATTCTTAAGACACAAGAAAGTTATGAACTAAAGATAGATTGGATCGCAATCCAAGGCACATCAACTGTTTTACTGCTCTCAAGTGTTTGATATGGAACAAAAGTTACCACATTTTGCACTAAAAATAGATATGGAACAAAACGAATTGCCGAGTTACCAATGATTCAGTCATCTGCATCAACGACTTTGGTGCCTAATCCCCTGAGACCCTCTGCTGGAATCTCGGTGACTGTTACTAGAGAATAGAGCTCCTCCTTGGCATCTTCCTCATCATTTCTTCTGCGGGCAATGCGTACACGAACCCTCCTTGGCACACTTCGGATACCACGGCTCCAAATCAACTTGTTCAGCTTCACATCGACCCTGACGTCTGTCGTTCCCATTGCCTTCTGGGCAAACTTCCGAATCTCCTTTATGGCATTTGGTGCCTTCTTCTTGAATGTGCTACAAAAGAACAAATAACCACCGCATTATGATTTTTCTATCAATAGGACAAGGCCTGAACAGAAGTTGCAGTATGCAATTACGAAAAAACAAACATGGCAGTATGCCAGAGAGAAGGGCAAGAAAGGATGGAAGAAATATACAAAGCTGTTTAACTTAGACCACTATTTATTCGATCCGAACAGCCATGTTCTTTTAAGGATAAGCAAAGCGCATAAAAGCTGCGATATACCATTAACATGGGTAATTAATTCATAATGGCACCAATACCAAGGAAAAACAGAGAGAACTGATAAGGAGATTTTCGTGACGGCTATTTCTAAGGCAACTTTTTTCACTTGTACCCATATGAAATCTCATTATCTTGTACAACTAAAATCCACACACAACTAAACAAACTAGCTCTTGAATTTAATCGCTGCGCATAGCATTTGATTGTGAAGCAGGGATAGCACCAAATAGAAGGCTTAACACCAGAGGCTTAGGAGATGATTAGGTTAAACCTCGAATACTGTCAATGGTGTTGTTGACTATAAGGGTAATAATAGCTCAGGATAGGTCATAGGAAAATACATTGAAATCTGATTTCAAATGCAAATTCACATAATAATTTATTTAAAATATTCACAACGCATGTAATTGTATTGAATATAAACAATTCAACCATAAATTTCTTTATGCAACTAGTGGATACAAGCAAAGTTACTAAAAGGTTAAGCTAAAAGCTACATGTTAAAAGGGAACAATTGGGCTCTGAGCTTGCTTTGAAACAAACTTTCTTTTCCTCTTTAACTCTAACTCGACCTACACCTTTTAAAGCACCCATTTTTAAATCAAATTCAAATTCAATCAAATCCAAGCATCTAATTGAAATTTAAGTTCAACCTTAATTCCAATCAAGATTTAACTAAGCCTATGTAACAAAACAATAGCAGCTAAAATAAGGCGCAACCTTCAACCAGACATACAATACTCACAGATTTCTATAGAAAAATGACTCATATACAGATTAACATCAGGGCTAGAAACAATGAAGAAACAGAAAAATATATACCATCCATGGAGGCGCTTGTGCAGGTTGATGGTGTACTCTCTGGTGACGACCTCTTCTTTCCTACCTCGGCCTGACTTGTCCGCCATTGCTGATGGCTTTGAAGCTCTGCGCCGATATACGGAACCCTAAAACCCTAAATGATGACGAAAAATTTGAAACCCTAGATGAAACACTATATATACTAGTTGGGTCGCGGTTTAAAAGAAAAAGGCACCAAGCTTATTGGACTCGCTATGGCTATTGATAGGGGTCAGTTGGGCCTTTTGTTCTGTTAACTGTATTGGGCCACATCCTTTGCTACTCTTTTTTATTTTATTTTATTTATGTGTCAATCATCATCAAGTACTCTAATCCGGTTAGTGCTACTAATTCACGTGTTATAAAATGAGTGGCAACGAGTTTATAACATGATAAATATGTTTTGCTACATAATTTAGATTATTATAGTATTTTTTTTTTTCAATCCAACACAACTAACTCTTTTTCATAAGATTCGAACTCAAGCTTCCTTTAATAAACTGAAAACTAAATATTAGCAGGGACGGAGCCATGTCTAGGCCTGAGATGGCCCTGGCCCCTCCAAAATTTTCCCATATGTATATTTGAGAAAACGTTGTTTACTCTTATGGCCCGTCTAATATATGCATGCAACTCTTGAAATTTGCTCTCTTTTCTTGTTTTTTGTGGTTATTAAACTATCTTTTGTTCCATGAAGTTTTGGCCCCCCAAATTATAAATTCTAGCTTCGTCACTGAATATTAGAGTCAACATTTGTGAATTGTTTGGGAATGTTTTTTTTTTCTTTTGAATACAAGAGATAATCTAAACTATAAGGAGGGAGATTCGAACCACTGATGTGCAACTCAACACCATTGTCAATGTCTATTTATATAATCCTCAATAATATTAATATTTGTTAGCTAGGTCCCGCTCTTCTAAACCACAGCCAATTTCAGCTACCAACGTACTTTTGGTAGAGTTGTACAAGCAACTTAAATGCCAAGAGTATGTGAGCAACTAGAGCTTGAAGCAAATTGCACAACCAAACTACAATCCCCATGGTTGAAGACATTGAACAAGTCAATATGTATCCCATAAACCCAAGGGGCACTAGAAACTTCCCATCAATGCTATAATCTTTTCATTTTTCAAATTCTGAATATCCTCATGCAGAAGCAAACTGCAGTTAAATCATGATGTAGCTACAGCAATTCTTTCTTTGTAGCATATTAGCTTGGATACTAATAACAACAGGAACCTCATAAATTACGTAGAAGATGAATATACAAGATAAACACTACTCTGGGATTTCTAAATAAGATTCCTATCTGCGAAAGCAATTAAGGAATTTGAAGTAACGGCTGCCACTGTGAGAAAAATAAAAACTATCATAAATAGTTTGATATCGAATAGATTTGTTCCGGTTTCCACAATCCTGTCCCTACTTTTCAGGCTGTAATGTTGAGATAAGCAGTGTAAGATTCATCATTGAAGCTTGACAATGGTGCTAGAAGAAAGCTCCTTGTTGCTCCTTTAGCCACAAAGCTGATAGGATGATGCTGGCTTATTCCATTACTCTTTACAAAGCTGGCTGCCTGGTTGAATCCAGCATCCGATGACTCTGGACTGCAGACGAGCTTCAAGCCTGCCAGTGCCTCAATTTTTTCACTGTACACAAAGCAACCTTCGAAGCTTTCTGACTCTAAGGATACTGTGTTCTTTCCATCCAAACCTGGAACCAAATGGAAAACTGAAGAGTCCTTACTACTGGACATATCTGCTATCCCAAGATTCTTGTCTATCCCTTGCTGCACTAAAACCTTTCCTGGAAGATTAAACAGTTCTAGAATGACTGATTTGCCAATAGCATCATTCACTGTAGAGAGCTTTGTGGACAAGTCGTTTAAAATGAGTCTGAAAGTGGCATGAGCAGAAGCGCCAGTGCCAGTTTCAGGAAAGACGTCCAATGCAATCGATTGGTTTGTGACAGCTATGACAAATTTTGAGTTCCCATATTCTTGGGAGAAGGAAACCAAAAATTATTGTATGAAGAAGGGATTGGAGTTATCCAGTCGGCAATGGTTTTAGCTGAGCCAGTTTTAATGTCCCAGTTACCGCTGGTATGAGCCGCAAGCAGATACGGACCATAAAGAATTGCTTGAATTGAAGCATACTCAGGACGATCATCTGAATTTTGTTCAAAGGACTTTGTCAGTTATATATCATTCACAAAACAAATCTTTTGCTTATTGGTAAAGCCATGTATACTAGGGAGTGGCAGATGTATATACTTGTTGAAATGGATTTTTAACAAAAGTACCTTGAATAGCCTCTGTTCTTAGACTAATTGGTAGCTGAAGGGTCAAAGTGTCACCAGAACTCCATTTGCTTGTGACAGATAGGAAACTACCTGCATCAGAAATAGGAAAATAATATCAGTTAAGCCTATAGTTTGGGCCTAAAAAACACGGCAAAGAGGATCAGAAATGCAACTGCAGAAATAGAGAGGAAACTGCGCGTTATCTCACACCTGGAGCTGGTACACTCAGACTTTGACCATTCAATGCTGCCTTTGCACCATTTGAAGCAGTCCAAATAGGCATTCGAAAGTTCAAGGTAGATGATTTGCCTGTCCCCTGCATCATTTAAATCCATTATAAAGATCTATGTAAGGCACAGAAAGGACCACGAGACACCTCTCATGTCTAGAGACAAAAGACACTATATGCGTTTGTTTTAGTGAATCTAAAAACTGAAAACATGCACGTGTATGTCTATACCAAAATGCGCAGGTCACATGCAGGCCAAAAATAATACACAACTAATAAGTAGACAAGGGTGAACTCTTTTACAGGTTTCTAAATGAGTGTCAAACAAAAGAGGATGTGTGTACGGTGGCTTCCTTGCAAGTGTTTCACACAACATTATTGTAAGAAGAGAAGTGTCCTACATATTACAGAAAACAAAGTAGAAACACAGTTGAAACTGAAAGACTAAGGAAGCAGAAGCAGAAAAGATGAATTGTCAACACTGAAATGAGAGAATCATATGATAATGTTAATGCCAATGTCAATATATGTATACCTCCTTTGAAGAAAATGTCAATGTGACTCTAAGGTAAGGATCCCATGAATTGACTTGATCAACTGTCTGATTAAGCACAATTTGTCCAGATTTCCAATCAAGCAAGCTTGATATATACTGGATAATGTAAAGACCAGGAACTTCTCCTCCCTCTTCAAAATATATGGAATCTGCTAACTTTGAGAATGATTCAATTCCTACAAAAGCATTAAGAAGAGACACATAACTGATGGTTATTGTGCAGTACCTATAACAGAAACAAGAGGAATCGCAGTCTAAATGATTTTTCTTGAATCATATCAAATTGAAAGTGAGAAAGCACATCATTACGATATACAGATCATGAAATTTTTTTTAAAAAGCTGAAATTCCCTGAAAATAAAGTTAAAAAGACAAACAGAAATAAAGTTAAAAAGACAAACAGTCCCAAGCAATCTCGTACCAGTGCCATAGCAGCACCAGAACGACTCAAACGGTTTTCCCCAACCATGGTAGCTTCTGGCCTTGGAATCTCCACGACCTAGTGGGAGCATGTAAATCATGACTCCAGGCTCTGTCCCTCTTTGGATGCCTAGCACACCATTTGTCAGAGCTCGCTCATAATAATCTGCATATGCTGTTTCTTTGGTCCATTTAAACAGGTGGCGAGAGACCTACAAGATGATTGAGATGTGCTAAAGTTGCAGAATCTCCTGGGCCTTTATGGTAAATAACATGAAAACTATAAAGTGAATGATGAAGTTATGCACTGCTTTTTTTTTTGTGTGTGTGTAGACTTCCCATAGTTGTACCTCTTTCAACAGTAAACTAATAACCAACAGATATCATGTATTATATAAGATAAGCCTAAGTAGGAGGAAGGGTGACACCCGGGTCTTGCTTTATGAAATTAATAGATATTAAAAGCAATCAATCGACTTCCTACACAACTTTGAAAAAATCCAACAGAAGCCTTGAGAACAATAACAACAGGCATACCTTCAACATGTTATAAGTTGTACATGACTCCTCATTCTCTGTGTGTAGAGTGCTTGCCAATCTTTTAGGGTCTGACCTGCTCACAAGTTGAGGAAAGCAGATCATAACACTTCTGGTTAAGAAACAAGTCCAAAAGAAACTAGCCATAGCCAGATAAAGGGATGCATCTAGACTTTTCAAGCAAAAGGAAGAGCTTATTACGAATGAACTGAAACCGAAACTTTAGTAAGCTTAATTTTAGTACCAGAACTCACTGACTGATGTCCCTCCTGTTGCATAGATGTGGGAAGAGTTAACAATGTTCATAAAGAAAATCCCCATTTCCTGACAATTCCAGATTTGTTAAAAATGTTAGAATAAAAAAGGCTTCTCTAATAGCATAAGCCTTCAGTGAAATTAAAAAGTACTAGTGATGCAGTCACTGAATAAGGAAATAGACAAGATGGTAATCTAAAGATTAAAAATAGGAATTAAAAACGCAAGTGCAATACCATTTTAAAAAGAGAAGTAACATCCTTTACAAGCACACATGGAGTGCAAGGGGAAAAAGCCTATTTGTTAAGCTCATACATAAACAGTAGAATTTGTCCAAAAAAAAAACATAAACAGTAGAAAGGATATCAGGCTTTGTTGAGAATTGTAGTTCAGATGCTATATAATATAAACAAATCATTTACCTTATAAAGTGGATCACCAGTGACTTCATATCGCATTTGAGAACCAATAACAATTGGGATATGCGTGTTAGCGTGAAAACCAGATATGTCGTCAGCCTACCAAAAAAAACTACTTGATGAGAGGGGTTCCAAGAGATGAGGTTCACAGAAGCTAGAAATTGAACTGTCCTAACTATAGAAAGAGAGAAAAAGCCAGAACCAGTGAATCAGTTCCCTACTATTTAGATTATGGTCGTATGCTGAAGTCCCAAATGTACATTTCCTAGGAAGTATAAAACATCTTACCAAATTTGGAGCCTGCCGTTGTTAAGTTAGAAGTACAAATTTTACTTTCTGTCTTTATATATCTATTAAGTACTTTTGGATATTCCATATTATGTCTACCCGTTTTCAGTACCCCGCATACTACAACATTCATCTCTCAGACAAAAACTTACATCTATGTATCAGGACAACAAATGAAACATTAAACTTTGACCTCAAAACAAATGTGTCAACGACTTTAGCTTTCTTTCTGTTCACTTCTCAAAGTTACTGCCCCATTTGTTAGCTAATCAGAAGTATATAACTGTGCTATCTGGGTGATTACATTTATACTCATCATCTAATACAAAGGACCAATGCAGGGCTCATTCCTGCAACCTCAGACAGTTGGTGCACTGGAATACCAATACACCATGAGGTAGTTTGAACCAGGTTTTAACAAACATGGAATTGTCTTGACTTATAGCATATGACATTATCTAAAGCAAAAGAGTCCAAATTTCAGGACTGGAGACTCGTTTGATTTCTTCTAGCATACAAGCAATGATGTTTGGAGCACATTTGTTCGCAAAGAGTATACTGATTTCCAATTGGTGTTTGTTATATGTCTACTCACGGAAGAGAAAGGAAGACAAAATTTGTAAGAAACCTAACTATAGGTATTGAACAGAAAATGATGGTTACCTGCACTGCCAGCAATCCTAGAAAGCATGGTTTGTCAAAAAGATGAGCCAACAATAAATGCTTCGTATCTCTCTGAGCATAGTAAAAAGAATTGTTAATACCACAACCCTGATGTCCACAATATTGTAAGTACTTCACACACACACACACACATATATATATGGAAACTAGAGTCCTAAGATGGTGCCAGGGACTTACTGAACCACAGAGAAAAATAGAAAAATCAATTAAAACCTATAATGATTAGGTTACCATTTACACCATACAAGGTGAACTTCTCATGTCCTCATTTTAATACTTTTTAAATGAGCCATATGACACACATGGGCAGTTCTATTTCCCCAATTGCATACTTTTAAAGAAAGATCATGACAAGTATGAATGGTACTTCCTACTAATGCTGAACAGGCAAACTAACTGTGCGCAAGTAAAATGAATGATCTGGAGGAAGAGCAAAAGGTACTTTGTAGGTAATCTTACTTACTGTGATAACATATAACTTGTAAAGAACATCATTCATGCCACCGGTTTCTTCATTAAGTGACAGATAATGTCTTTCTACGCTGTACTTTGATATTACATTCTGAACACGGTTGTAAAAGTAATCGACCATCCATGTCACCATTTTTAAAGCTTGAGTATTTTCACCAAATGTATATTGATCCAATAGGCCTGCCAAGATCTGTCAAAGTAGAAAAGTGGAAAAGCTAATCATGACCCTTTGAGTCAAAATGAAGTAATTGCACTAGTGAAACAAATTAAGAATATTCTACCTTGTGAATGGTGTAATAAGGAGCCCAGACAGGCTTAATAGCTTCAAATCGATCAAATTGCTCAGATGGAAAAGCAGAAAGATATCCACTGCCAATTTTCTTCTGACAAAGATATAGATTGTCCACTATTGCAGACATTTTATCTTTGAGGGTATTGTTGTGAGTGCTAGCCCACATCAGTGCTGATGCACTCAAGTAATGCCCTTCAAAATACAAAAGCAAGCTGTTCGTTATACATCACCATACAAGTACAAGCTGAATATTATAAATTAAAATTGCAATTGAAGGTAAGCCCTTTGCTGTAAAGGGGAGTACCATGGCGCCATGAAATTGGAGAACTAGTGACAGATACTCGACCTATTGTCTGGAAAGAGAGGAGAATGCGGAGGAAATGAATGCATTTGTATCATATTATTCATTCTCCACAATAATCTGAACAATGTGCAAGTGTTCTCCAAACTAGGATGGAAGGGGCACTTCCATAAGTGCCTTCCATTTATGGCAGTCTCACGAAGATTAACAGAAATGAAATTAGCTTTAATAAAATCGTAATCCCATTTTATAAAGCACGAGAAGACAATATGAATCTAGAAATGTAGTAATATGCGACAACGGAGAAATTACACAAACACTGTGATCATCAAGTTAACAATTTCAACAAAGAAAACAAAAGGAACGAGTTAACAAATAACACTTACCTACAAAATGACCTCGGAGCTCACCAGTTGGCTCCTCCCACCCCTTATATGGTGTCCCAATTGTTGGTAAACCTGCTGTCTTCCGAAAGCTCCAAAGTAAACTATCTGAGTCTAACATCAATAGGTACTCCAAATTTGTTTGCTGTGCCCGTCCATGTTGTGAAGTTGGATCCAACCTCACATCATGCAATGACACTTCCCGGCATAGGACCAACGGTGAGTGGACTTTGTTTTCAAATGTGCATGACTTGAATGAATTGCATGAAATGTGCATGAAATGAGATTTAATAATAGTTTTAAATCTTGAATTGGATAAGTGTTTTAAGTCTTGACATGATTTTGGTTGATTTATATTAAAAGTAATTGCATTGAAGTTTTATGCATGATTTGGGTTGCCGGGTTTATTTGTGGGGCTCCTGATGGCTATTTTATTAGTATTTATACCTGCAAGATTGGGTATTGAACGACGTTTAACGCCCGGTGATTTCATATCGGATTTTTAATTATATTTTTAATTATATAATTTGAATATATGGACATTAGTATAGTCCGTTTGATTTCATATTCGGTTTTAGTGTTAAAATCCTATGATTTATAATATGTATACTTTGATTATATATATAAACTTTTATATATATATATATAGCTATTTTGAGTAAGCACTTAGTAATAGTGGAAAATGGTTATATAACTATATATATATATATGTATATGTACTTTGGTTATATATATATATTGATATATCTTTACTTTGATTATATATATATATTATTTATATATATATAGGTATATCTACTTTAAGAAAAGGATCACCATACTTTGGTTGTATATATATATATATATATATATATATATATATATATATATATATATATGTACCTTGATATATATATATACATATGTTTATCTACTTTAAGAAAAGGGTTTTCAATATTTCTGTATATATATATATATATATATTGATATATATACATATATATGTTTATACCTTATATTTGACGCCTTAGAGACTGTAGATTTTATTATGATTTTGTATGCTTGGTTTTAGCATTGAATGAGATTTAAATATGGTTTTTCACTGAAAATGATGTTTGATTTAATATTAATGCTCAGGGTCGTTTGACCCTTGTGATTATTTTGAATATATAAATATATGTTTTGGACAGTGATGTCCTGATTTTGAGTATATATATGGGTTATATGTTTGACGGACTTGTACGTCCCGATGCTGTTTTGGGGATTGGGTACTTTGTGATTGTATATATTTATATACTGCTATCGCATGACGATTGATGTGTGTGCATTTAGCACCTTGTGTTGTACCTCCCCTGCTCTCTTGGATAATGCTCTTGGATTCGAGTACTGCTATGTTCGATCCGGTGCATACCTTAACGGGGTGTAGCCAGAGATCCCAATTGGATAGTCTGCGCACATGACATATTAAGGACGTATTGGTATTGATGTTCGCTACCTTACGGGCTCGTGAGCTTAGTCCCGATTGGACGGCTTAACTCCCCGGGCACGGGGTCTTGTCGAGACTGCACCGGCTGTCCAAACAAATGATCCCTGCTGGATTGTTTTCCCGGTACTTGTGTTTGTGTTATAGTTATACTATACCTATACGCGTGTGTTAGTACATTCGTATTCATATTCCTTTTAGTGAGGATCGCTCCTCGCTTTGTCGTGCTTGTGAGTTTGGGGAAGTTAAACCATGCACTGGCCTGCTGGTTGCGATATGCTTGTTTTGGACTACAATATTTATTAGGTTATGGTTTTGGATTTGAACTCGAAACTGATTTCTTATATATATGTTTATATATGTATATATGGATTTGAACTGCACTTTATGTCTTTATGGTCATCAAGTTTGGGTTGCTTGCTGTGTAAGCAAGCTATTCGACATTTTAAGGTTTGTTTTACCTTATGTGGATTTTATTCCATCTTTATTCTTTTACGTTATTAACTTTGTTTATGTTTTATAAACTTGTGTGGGATTTGTTTTGGGAGGTTATGCCTCGGGAAAGTAAAAGATTAGTTTATTCAGAAAAAGGGGTTTTAAAGCTGAAATGTTTTCTCAGACTTTGAAATAGTACGGTTTTCTAAATCAACCAAATGTATAAACTGATTTCATATGCATGTTTGGCATGGTTTTAAACGGTGGGGTTAATACTTGTTTTTGGCATGAAAACCTTGTTTTTGTCCACTCACACTCTTCCTGCTTTGCGCTTCCTGACCGTAGGCGTTGAGCTTCGACACCGTTCGGCCGTGCGCCTTCTCTTCTCGAGCTTCGTTGGAAGGGTAGGATTGTAATCCTTGAACCCTAAACTTGTAATCTATTATTCTTTCCACTGTTGAATTCTTAAACTCTTAGATTGCTCGTATCACCCTTTAGGGTTGAATTAGTTTGGCCGTGAGGCCCTGTTATGTATGTAAGGTGTACGATGCTGGCGCTTGGCGTTGTGTATCCATTGCTTGTTTGACAAAGTTGAAGTTTTGGGCTAGTCCTTGTTTTAGGGGAGACTCGCCTGCGTTTTTCGGTGCAGAAGTCTTGGCCCATTGTAGGTTTAATTTCGGAAGAGGGTAATCATTGTAGTTTGTGGCCCGACGGATGGGTTGATGTTGGGGCCCATCAACAGGGTCCGTCTCGGGTTCCGGTGGCTAATCCTGGGTCGGTCCTCATTATTATTTTTAAAAAATAGATCTATTATTATCCATAAAAAATAAGTAGATTATTATAAAAAAGATATTAGGTCAAAAGCGTCAATATCAATATTGACAGTTTTACATTGATATTATCAATATCAATATGTTGATAATATTAGTATTGATATTGATATCAATATCAATATTGATATATTGATGAAGAGTTTATTAATATATTCAATATTATCTACCTATTGATAATAAGTAAATTATTATTGTCAATACTATTATCTACTTATTATCTTTTCTTAATATCCATATCAATATATGGATAATAATATTGATGATAGGTAGATAATAATAGGTAAATTACTGTCCAAAAAAGATTTTGACAATATGAACCTTTTTTTCTCTACATACTGTAACTATTTTTTTTCTCTAAATATTGTACTTTTTTTCTCTAAATAAAGCACATATTATGTCACATCTCATTGGCTTAAGCCAGACAATCATGCTTATTGTCCGCTTTGGGTCCCGCCCTCACGGTTTTGTTTATGGGAACTCACGAGCAACTTCCCAGTGGGTCATCCATCCTGGAATTGCTATAGCCCAAACTCGCTTAACTTGAGAGTTCCCTTGAAATCCGAAGACAGTGAGCTCCCAAAAGGCCTCATGCTAGATGGAGGTGGGCATGTACATATAAGGCACATCACCCCCTCTCCGTTGGTCGATGTGGGATGTTACAATCCACCCCCCTTAGGGGCCTGACGTCCTCATCGACACACTCCCACCACACGGCAGAGTGGCTCTAATACCATTCTATCACATCCCGGATCGGCTCCGTCGTAGCATGATATTTTCCGCTTTGGGCCTCAGTTTTGTTTAAGGAACTCACGAGCAACTTTCTAGTGGGTCACCCAACATGGCTCTTCCAACCTTCTTATCTCCAATGTTAATTGGAATGTCAAAACTGCCAAGATCTTCTAGTTTTGGCGGAAGCTTGCTTTGCAACACAACACTTACATTCTTGTTGAGCCTCGCTTCTTCATTTGGCGCAAAATATAGCTTGTGAGTTTTCAAGTTCTTGATAAACCTTCCATATGCTGGCATTTGTTCAATAACATCAAGCAAAGGCAAATTGATATTAACTTTACTCAAAATATCATAAATCTCTTTAAAAGCCTTATCTTGCTTTGCTTTCTTTAGACGGCCTGGAAATGGAATTGGTGGAACATATGGAGCGGGTCGCACGTATCTATCTTCTTAATGATGTGGTGGCGCGAATTTTTCATCCCTTCTATGCAATTGGAATGGATTAGGTCCCTGCGAATCTGAATTGGCCTTAGGAGTAGATTATTGCCCTTGGGTACCTATGGTCTCCTCATCCTCTTCTTCATCCTCTACAACAACAACATCATTTGAAAGATTAGAATCAACTTTGTTATCAACTATCTTACCTGTTCTGAGCACGTGAATGGCCTTGGCTTCTTGGTTATTTGGATTGATCACGGTTTGGCTTGGCAGTCTCCCAGGTTGTCTTTGGGTTATCTCGCCAGCTATTTGGTCTATTTGAACGTCCAATTTGGAGATGGCAACTTGTGTAGTTTGTTGGAAATTAGATTGGTTGATTGCCATTTGCTTCACTATATCCTCCAATGATGATGATTGTTATGGCCTTTGGAATGAAGGGGGATTGGCTTGATTCTGTGTATTCCTCCATGAAAAGTTTGGATGATTTCTCCAACCTGGATTATAACTTTGAGAGTATGGATCATTTCTTGGACCTTGGTTGTAGGAACTTACCAACTTAGCTTGCACTTGCACAAATTCTGGATATGCAGCCCCAAGTGGACAAGGTATGATAGCATGATCATGAGTTTCACAGATGCTACACACTTCCTTCGGAGGGTTTCTTGCGTTCAATGCAAGAAGAGTATCTAGCTTTTGTTCCAATTTTGAAATCTGCACACTAGAAGTATCATTAGAACTACTAACAACACGTTTACCTCTTATATCAGTGTGTTGGGTCTCCATTGCTATATTCTCAAAGAGTTCAAATGTTTCTTCGTGAGTCTTATAAGAACCCCCTGCGAAATTGGTGACAATATTATGGCTAGAAGGGGTTAGTCCTTTATAAAACGTATGCATTTGAAGTTTCAAAGGAATCCCATTATGAGGACATTGATTGAGTAGCCCATTGAATCTCTCCCATGCTTCACAAAACGATTCATCATCTTGTTGTGCAAATAACAAGATCTTTTCCCTAAGCATGTCGGTATTTGGCGTGGAGAAGTATTTCTCCAAGAACTTCTTTTAAATGGAAGCCCATGTAGTGAGTGAACCAGGCTTCAAGGAATTCAACCAATACTTCGCCTTATCCTTCAAAGTATAAGGAAACACTCTCATTCGAATTTGATCTTCCGTCACACCTGTTAAAGGAAAAGAACTCACAACATTAAAAATATCCTTTATATGAGTCAATGGATCTTTATTAGGCAAACCATAAAAGGAAGGCAACATATTAAGATGAGAAGATTTAAGCTCATAGTTTCGAGCTACGGTGGGTAGCAAAATGCTTGAAGGAGATGCTGGAATTGTTGGGAAATCAAGGTCTCCCATAAACTCATTGGCAGCCATCTCTTCTTCTTCTTGGTCTGAACTTGCTTCGGAATTTGAAAGTGAAGAACCGGGGCGGTCAGTGTGGAGAGCAAGACTTGTGAATGTGGCAAGAGCTTGCTCTTTTGCAGTTGACAACTCTCTTTCTAGTTGATTCTGAATTTCAGAGATCACTCGATTGGGTTGCAGCGTTGGTCTTCCTTCCAATGATCTAGAACGTCTAAATAAAGACCTCACTTGATCAAGGAATGGTCTTTTAGACATAAACTACTTGAAACAGAAAATTTTGAATTAATTAGAAACACTAAAAGAATAGGGTAACCTTGGGCACATAACCAGGGAAGAACTTTCGTTCAGTCCCCAACAACGGCGCCAAAATTTTGTTAACTCGCAAGTGTTCGGGCCAATTAGTAGTATAGCAAGACAAGTACGAGGTCGTACCCACGAGGACTGAGAAGTTCAAATTAGTTATGTACTTAGATTACCCAATTCTAGAAAACAGAAAGTTAAGTCTAAAACAGAATTTAGAGAGAGATTGATTGATTTTGTGAAAACAAATTAAACAAAACGAAATTGCAAACAAAGGCCAAGTAAACAAGTGTATCAAATAGTGGTTTTGAGGTTGGAAACAGATTTGGAGACTAGGGCATTCAATTCACCATAACAATTCAATTCTAGGTTATAAGGATTCAAGTGACAAGTCTAATTCAGATTCAAAGATTGATTCTAGCTAAAGTATGATTAAGCCATGGTGTTTGATCCTAACCTTGTATTTCCAATTCCCTAATTAAGTCCTTATTTTCGAACTTAAATCAAGCATTAGAAATCCATTAAGCATAGAAGAATGTTTTAAACAACCAAGGCATGTATCTAATTCCTATTGGCGAATGTCCATACATACTCATCTTATTCATAGTTCAACTGAAACAAAAGCATAAGTTGTATACTTTAGTTTCAACCAAAATACACAAATCTCAATGGTAGCTAGGCATTCAGATTAGCATATAAGTAGATATGCGTAATGAATAAGAGCATGAATCTTGAATCAAACTTGAAACTTGGAATTTATAAACCCAGAATATTCATGTTAGGTTACATTGAAGTCCTAGTTATGGATTTAGCTACTCATAATGGGAAAGAAACTAAAACAGAAATGAGAAAACATAATAAATACAATAAGAGTAGAAAAACCCTTTTTCTGAAGTTCTTGTGGTGTCCAATGTTTCTCCAAGTGGTTCTCCACCTCTAATGCTTCTCCAAGAGCTTCCCCATGTCTAGAAGGATGTATGAAGGTTAATGAGGTGATTTGGGATGAGTTTGGGTGAGTGATGATGGATGAGAAAGAGGAAATTCGTAGGGAAATGGAAGGAAGGGTTGCAGGGACTATTTTGGTGATTTGAGGCTGTTTAGAGTGTTGGGTTGATTTCTAGAGTGTTTGAGGTTGTGGGAGTGCTTGAGGATGATTTCTGAATGTGTTTGGGGAATGATGAGAGTGTGGAGGATGGAGTGAATGATGAATGAATTGTGGGAGTGTGAATGTCAGGATGTGTGTGTATGTAATGAAGGATGGAAGTGGTATTTATAAGGAGAATGAAAGGAGAATTTTGAATTGATTAATGCCTCCACCAACAACACTCATTTCACCAACCACACCACGCAATAGAAAATCAGTTTCTCTTCTCTTTTGTCTATTGCAGATCCCACTTGAATTATAAACAGCTCACCAAGAATCCCACCAGAAATCACATCACATGCATAGCTCATCATGACCAGGCAACAAACAGCTCATCCTTCATGGGCTCACGAATTGGGCTTCCCTTAAGCAACTAATGACTTTGAACCGTCCATCTTTAAGTTCAGAATGTCATCTTTCCAACAACATATCATTTGGGCCAATCCAAGTTCGGAGGAAGGAGTTAAGGCTGAAACGAATTGCTAACTCAGTCTGCACGTTTTTGGACCATTTTGCACATTTGGGCCACCATTACTACCTAAAGCTCAATTAACTGAATGACAAATATAATAGAGATTAAAAGCACAAGTTTAACTCAAAAACATAACTAAATCATATGCTAGAAGGGTACAAAATGATATACAATTATGAACCGATCACCCGACTCCCCTAGCACGATATTGTCCGCTTTGAGCCTCGCCCTCACGGTTTTGTTTCTGGGAACTCACGAGCAACTTTCCAGTGGGTCACCCATCCTGGGATTGCTCTAGCCCCAACTCGCTTAACTTCGGAGTTCCTATGGAATTCAAAGCCAGTGAGCTCCCAAAAGGTCTCGTGCTAGAAAGAGAAGTGCCCACACATATAAGGCACTTCACCTTTCCCTCCTCGAGCGATGTAGGATTGCTCACCGTTCTTGCTTCCCCAAGACACGGGTCTTACATGTTACATATTACTTGTTTTATGAAAAATAATTTGATCATCTATTTTAGGGGTGGGTTCGGTTTGGTTTGGTTCGGCTTTGGGCTCAACCGAAACCGAACCGAACCTCTTGGTTTGGCTATTTTGGAAACCGAAACCAAATCATAAGTGATGAAAACCGACCACTTCGGTTAACCGGACTTGTTGGTTTGGTTTCGGTTTTTTGGCTTTTTGAGAGAGAGAGAGAGAGAGAGAGAGAGAGAGAGAGAGAGAGAGAGAGAGAGAGAGAGAGAGAGAGAGGAAATAAAAGCAATGAAGAGAGGGAGAGATGGAGAGGAGAGGACGAAAAAGAGAGAAAGAGAGGAAGAGATGGAGAAGAAGAAGAAGAGAAAAAGAAGAGAGAGAGAGAAGAAGAAGTAAAAAATGTATTATATATATATATAAATTTCTTTAAAGTATGTAATATATATATATATATATAAACTATGTATTATATATATATATATAAATTTCTTTAAACTATATTATATATATATATATAAATTTCTTTAAACTATGTATTATATATATATATATATTTCATTATAATATATTTTTAATATATTCAGTTTGGTTTGGTTAAACCGTGGGTTTTGATATTGCAAACCGTAAACCAAACCATAGACTTCGGTTTGGTTTGGGTTCAAACCGATAATCAAAAAATTTGAAAAAACCAAACCAACCCGACCCAATCTGTTTGGTTTGGGCGGGTGGTCGGGTTTCGGTTCCAAATGCCGAGCCCTAATCTATTTATTGTTTGTTTTATGAAAAATAATTTTTTTTAAAAAAATATAAATGAACCTATTTTTTCTCTCTAAATAATGTATGTAATTTTTTCTCTAAATAATGTACCTATTACTTGTTTTATGAAAAATAATTTGATAATCTATTTATTGTTTGTTTTATGAATTTTTTTTAAATGAACCTATTTTTTCTCTCTAAACAATGTATCTAGTAAAACAATTGACCTAGTATAATGAACCTATTTTTATTCTTCTACATAATGTACCTATTTTTAATTAATAAAAAACGTGCATAAATTTCAATTATACAACGTACCTATTTTCTATAAATTATTGTGTACCTTTTTTAAATTTATGAAAAATGTACGGAAATTTCAATTACAAAGTAATTGACCTATTTTTTTATTTAATTTTTTTGGTAAATAATATACCTATATTTTTATATGTATATATTTATATTTATATTTTTCATAGGTACATTATTGGATATATAATTTAAATATTTTTTTTTTGGTTTGCAATTTTAGGGGGCAATATGTTAGAGGGAATGGCAACCAAAAAAAATGGGGTGATTGATATGCTAGTAATAGGGAGTATTAATTACAATTATGGCCATGAATGAAATGCTTGAAATAAATTATAAATAAAATATGAAGTCTGATGGCAATGATGTAAAAACATAGGAATACTATGACCTCTTATATCCTATTGGTCATTTAAGTTTGAAATTGGGTTTTACACATAGATTTATAGAGTGATGAGTATATGTCTAGAAAATAAAAAATATAGGGACCTATATTGGACAAGCCTAAAGAAAAATAATATTATGACAGAGAGAGCTGAGAGCAAGTGCACCTAAAGAAATATCATATCATAAACCTTAAAGTTTCAACATAGCATCATTAGCTAGGAAAAATGATAAGTTAGGATCATATATTATATTCATAGCATATGATATGATATGATAGTGATATTTATTTTATGTATACAAAATATTTGAGAAAATTCAGAGAAATTGAGTTTGAGTGAAAAACAAAACCACAAACCTCCAAAACTTAAACACCCCCTCCCCTTTCAAATTCATTGACTTTTACTCATTTGCCCATCACTTCCAACATTTCAAAATCATCTCCTCTAGCCATTTTCTCATCCTTCATCCCTCTCTCTCTCTCTCTCTCTGGGGTATGCATATATACAATAACATTTACATATAAAAGCGTCAAACGCACCGTATCAAGCAGAGATCATGACCATGGACCGACCGCAACCGAGCTCAGACTCCCCGACCCGAGAGCCCAAATCCCCTCTGGTGCTGTCCATCGAATGCCTCAAAGGCAGCTCGAAAGCCGACGAGTGGACTGGAGACATGCTCCAGACCGGAGACATCGTCGAGGAGCTCCGCATCGGCAGCTCCGTCACCGTCAAGTCGCCGTTTAAGAACGGAAAGAGCGGCGTCCAGAAGATCCTCCACGCCTCCTTTAAAGCCAAGGACACTTCTATCCTCGTCAAAGTCCGACGCGGTCGAGACGAGTTCGCGGAGTTGCAGGCGTGCATCGTTCCGAACGACTCGGCCGGTCGGAGCAAGCAGTACATGCTCAGGTCCATTGCCGACCCCAATTATACCGTCGGCTTCTGCGATCGCACGGAGGCCGACTGCTTCGAGCTCCAAGGTACCATTACCCATCATCACATTGACTTTTGCGTTGACTAACTATTACTTTGCTTTTTGCTTTTTGGTAATTCATATGAAAAACAATTATACTAGGCAAAAGGTAATTTTTTTTATCAAGGTAGTGTGTCGGTTTTACCACTCTGTTCCCCGTAATTTTAATTTTGTAAATTTTGTTAATTTAGATTTAAAATCTCTCATAATTCAATGATATGTTGCAAATTTTGTCAAATTTCTTCTAATTATGTCCAAAATTTCTTTCCAAAACAACCTTCTATATCATGCTTATCACATAAAAGAATTGAATTTGGATGTGTCATTAAATTGCGAGCAATAACAAGGACGAATAGTGACATTTTGCCTTTATATTTTGTTATTGCAGTGGTGGTAATTATCTATTTATTAATTGGGCCACTTGGTGATATTTTTTTGGGCATGCGTTTTGTTGTATGAAAGCAAAACCACCTTTAGGCAGCAGCACACAACAACTTCTCCACGTGGAGACTCGTGACTTTTCTGTCTTTGTAGAAAATTAGAAACTGACATGACCTAATTTGGTATTACACACAGCTTTTTATTCATTCACTTGGCCCAACTTCCATACACATCATTACAATAGTTTGGATATTGGACTAATGTTGTACATGTGCATTACATTCCCACATGGAAGAGATGAATGATGTGATGATGGTGATATGAGTAAATTATGTTATGTCCCATCAATTAATTGTTCAATTCAACTTTTCTTGTTTAATTAAATAATAGTACTGATGTGAAATAGATGATGGTGATGATGATGAGTTGAATGCATGCATGGTGCATGTGTGTTTGATGAATGTGCAGCTTCAAGGAACTCGAGGATGGTGAGTGCACTGACAAGAGGTAGGCTACAAGATGGGTATGTCTCATATCCATGGGAAAGGAGAATGCAGGAGATGCTAGTAGTTCCCCATTCTAGTAGCTTTCTATCTGTACTCTTCCTTCCAAAGGCTTCAGATCGATCTGCTTCTCGCTACAACGACTTGGAGGACACCCTTGCTAGGGCTAATGTCTGGCTCATTGCCTCCCAGTCCTCCGGCGTCCCCGTCGTCTTCATGAACATCCAGACTGAGTCCCTCCTTACAAAGGTATTTCAATGAAGACCTTTGATTATGTGCCAGAAGTAGGGCTATTTTGACTTTTATAGGTGTTTCAAAATTAAAGTTCCAGTTTGAGTTGAAGAGTGTAATAGATGTGTGTGTTTTTGGTTTTGTTGCATTGCATTTATGGCAGATTTCTGGAGAGACAGCTTCTTCCACTGTAAATGCAGGGTCTTTATCTGACTTAGCTGATCTTGCAAGCGCAAGCTTATATGGTTTTGAAGATTACCATGGGGTTGACATTGGTGTAGTCCGAGCCGTTCGACTTTGGTATGCTCCTCTTGGGGGTGAAATCCCCATTGAGATCAAATTACAAGAAGGTGACTTTAAGCTTGGCTTCGCCATTAGCCGCACAGAAGAGGTAAACATATATGTACATTAATTAACTTTCTTGCGGCTTGGCTTGATCATATTATGTGACAGTTGATGCATATGTTTAGTTACAACAATTACATGTAACAATTGATCATATTATGTGACAGCTGATGTATCTGTTTAGTTTAATTACAACAATTGCGTGTAACAAGTGAATCTTATCTGCCCAATAATATGATCCGACCAATGTGGTAAAAAATGTGATTCCTTTATCATTATAAACCGTACCTTGTCATTGGCAGGGGTTTATATACATTTCATCAGTTGTAGATGGTGACGAAAACACGCCTTCAAGCCGATCGGGGCTGAGCAATTTGTACAAGGAAGCAATGGAGGCATCAAGGCTGCTGGTGGTCTCAAGGGTCTCAAACCAGAAGGCGCTCCCTTGGATGGTTTCTTCAACCGGAGCAGTTCGATGCTTTGACACAATTTCTCTCAGCCAGAAGCTCTCCCTCCACCGGCACGCCAAGGTTCCTATTTCCATGCATGTCTTCATGTGGGATCGAGCCGTTGTTTCTCCAAGTGCAGGCCAAACCAGGTTCAGGAGCAGCGCCTCTCCCCCGCCAATCATCCCATTGCCGCCTGAGGTTCAATTGGCTAGACCCCCAAATGAGAACCAAATACAACCTCTTCCACAAGAAGTGTTTGATGATGAAAGTAGCAGTGAAGGTGTCTCCCAGAGATTATCAGAGGTCAGGCTTGAGAGAGATACAGCTGGAGAATCCTCTTTTAGGTTCCATGATTTTGCACTTTCTAGCAATTGGGTATGATTTTTTTTTTGCTCTTCATTGTGTGACGTGATGTGTTTTTTCCTTAATTTTTTTCTCCTCTTTGATTGTTGTTAACTTGTTATGCATAGAGGTCTTGCAAATAGGCACCCTTTAGCTCCATTTAGAGAATAGAAATATACATATTATAGAACAGTATCACACAGCAGGATTTCTAAATCATGTATAGCTAGAGAAATGTAAGTCATAATTCTTATCTGGGTGTGTATACATTTATGAACTTTGTGAAAGCAAGTGGAGATCTTTTTTCGATGTGACCGTAACATCATCATCAGCATAATATGTTATTAATACGTTAATGTTATAACGTGTGTTTTAAATATATTTTCTTTTACAGCCCATTGTGAACCCTAATAAAAATCAATTGCAATGAATCTCCATTGTCTAGGGTTTGATAATAATCGAGATTTTCGATGCATAATTTATTAATATTTTTTCTTTTTCATTTTTCTGGGCCAATTTATTGGAAGAAATTTCAAGGGCCTGTTTTAAGAGTAGAATGGCCTGCCGTTGATATTGGAGGCACTAAGCCCAAAAACAAACAGCCCATTCTTTAACGATCTTTCAAAAAAGGTAAAGCACGCTCCCATTGGCTGGTTCGTTGTGCTACGGATCGAGGAACCACGGCCCTCGATTTCAAGACTTATCAACGGCTCAGATTCCCGCCTCTACTCCTCCAAATTTTTTCACAGGAAACACAAAATTTCGAAGTTCCCGCGATTCTTGTCCCCAAATCAGCAATTAAATACCCCCAAAGCTTCTTCCATTTCCATCGCATCTAAATCAAGTTTCTCCAATTTTCCCGAGAAACAAACACAGTCAATCAAAATCCTTCAGACCTTCGATTTCGTTTTTTCTCAATGGCTCGTACCAAGCAGACTGCTCGTAAGTCCACCGGAGGGAAGGCCCCTCGCAAGCAGCTGGCAACAAAGGCTGCTCGGAAGTCGGCTCCCGCTACCGGAGGAGTGAAGAAGCCTCATCGTTTCAGGCCAGGGACTGTGGCGCTGAGAGAGATCAGGAAGTACCAGAAGAGCACTGAGCTCTTGATCCGCAAGCTTCCGTTCCAGAGGCTTGTGAGAGAGATTGCTCAGGACTTCAAGACCGATCTCCGGTTCCAGAGCAGCGCCGTGGCTGCGCTGCAAGAGGCGGCGGAGGCCTACTTGGTAGGTCTCTTTGAGGACACCAACCTCTGCGCCATTCATGCCAAGAGGGTCACCATTATGCCCAAGGACATCCAGCTTGCTCGTAGAATTAGGGGGGAGAGGGCTTAGAAACCCGAAATCTAGGGTTTTGGAATTAACAGTATGTAGTAGATTCTTCATGCTTTTTGATGGGATTTGGAAGTGGATATGTAAAGTTTGAATCTTGAAGGTTGAATGGTAAGTCTTTGCTTGCTAATTGAATTCCATGCTTAAATTGACTAGTTTATATTTGAAGACGGAATTGGTTTTGTTGAAATATTCAACCTTCTTCTAGACGTGAGTTATTTTAATATTTCAAACTAAATGTCCAAAACGTGCTTAGACTTTTGGCACTGCAAGATGAAATCTTTTTCTTGATCTTAGCTTCAGACTTGTTTAAATGGCTTGCCCTGATTGACCCATTTTGGTTTTCAAATCCATTCCAGTTTTTTTTATGTTGATTTGAATAAAGTGAAAATGCAGAAATTTACTGCAATTTTAGTAAATGTATGTATTTACCTGAAAATTAATGACAATGAATGAACGCAAAGGAGTGTACACGAAAACACTGAGACTGCCTGACTCAACAAGTTTATGGTTTTGAGACTTTGGATGCTCTAACTTGCATACAAGCATTTACTGTATTGAACTTGTAAATGAGGATGGGTCTGGGGGAATTGATACTTCCACGGTTCCTTCGAGCATCATCGTCAGTTTCTTTGCTGTGGGTCGCAGTGACGGATCCTCCTGAATGCACCACATTGCGATCATCACGTACTTCTCCAACTTTTTGATGTCTTCCATTGCCTCATCATAATTCTGTAATAGCAGATGCACTTGCTTTTGCTCATAGCAATCGTATGCCCAGTCAGCTAGAACCATTTGATCTTCATCCTCTGCCTCTTCTTCAAAATTCCTCCTGCAGCAAATAATCTCCAGCAACATAATGCCATAGCTGTAAACATCTACCTTCCCTGTGATTGGCATGTTTTTAAACCATTCAGGGGCCAGATAGCCTCTAGTTCCCCTCATTCTGGTGGTAGTGTGAGTCTGGTCCATTTTCAAAAGCTTGGCCAATCCAAAGTCTGAAATTCTTGCAGTGAAAGAGTCGTCTAGAAGAATGTTTTGAGGCTTAATGTCACAATGTATGATTTGGCTGTTGCACTCCTCATGCAAATACAAGAGCCCTCTCGCAATTCCTAAGGCGATTTCCCTTCTTTGATACCAGTTTGGCCTTGATTCTCCAAAGAGGAAGCCAGCTAGAGAGCCGTTGCTCATAAACTCATATACAAGCATTCGGTGCTCCCCTTCGTTGCAGTATCCTAGTAGCTGGACTAAATTTCTGTGGTTCGTTCTGCTAATTGCGCTCATTTCAGCTTTGAATTCCCACTCACTTTCTTTAACCGTACTGTCTAATCTTTTGACAGCAACGCATTTCCCCTTATCAGCCCCTAAAACTCCTTTGAAAACTGTTGCAAAACCACCATGGCCTAGTTCTTCCTTGAATCCATTGGTAGCTTCTTCTAGCTCTTCATAAGCGAAATATTTCAAGTTCATGACGAGATAAGGTTGACTCACCTTTGCTTTTCTGTAATAGATGCGTGAAACAACCAAATAGATTGTTAGCAGTAAAAGGAAGTTTAGAAACCCTGAGCCACTCAGGAGCACCGATCAAACTACGATCAGAGTTGAATTGTCTTTCTTTTTCGAATATCCGCCACCAGGTCCCATGGTTGAATTTTCCTTCCTTATTTTGACTAGACCTGTTACACCATTAATGGGGTCGACCCTCCCATTCAAAAGGGGGCTTCCCTTCAGCCAACACTGGCCATTTCTGAAATTGGCAACAGCACAGAAACAATCAGCTAGGCAAGCCTGCCTGCACCAATCCTCATTTACAACTTCAAACTTCTCATATTCAGACTTAGGCCAATCTGTGTTTTGCATCTCTTGGAAATAAAAATGATCTGTCTCTGGTGAGGCAGCATCACAACTTTGTGAAATGAAGTTCTTTTTGCATCCTTTCAATACATCATCTGGATTAATGAAGCTATAACCAGGTGGGCACTGGCAAATTGTTCCCTGATCATGTCTACATATACTGTTGTAACCACATGCACCGCCGCCTTTCTCTTGCAAAATTGTCATGCAGATATTTGGAGGTATGAAGGACAAACTGGTCCAAGCCTTGACCCACCCTGCAGCACTTGAGCCAGTGCTTTTAGGATAGACATAGTGCCTCAAAACTCCATCATAGTCAAGAGTTGCTCTCTGGTAAAAATCTTGGGTTGAAACTGTGCTGTTTGATATCATATGAAGTATGCTTCTGTTCCTGGCAGTAAGGTAAATAGAGTCAGACTGGTTGAAGATGACCTGATAACCACTACCCGCAGTGTCGGTTGACCAATAGATAGTATTAGCAGAATCCAATGGGAAGTGTGTTGTGTAAAGCAAGAGGTCTCCATCCGGTTGTAGTGCAAAACGGAATCTTCCTTTGAGTAATTTGTTGCCGTGTAGCGGGCAAAGAGTGTGCTCGTTTGATTTAGAGTCTGAAAAGGTAGGATTGTATCAGTCGGTTGATCAAAACTCTCCCACAAATTGATTGAACTTCGGTTAGCCAGCACAAAATTTCCAGTGTCAAGCATGGCTGCATAGGAAACTCCGGTACTAGCAGAATCAGCAACCCATATTTGTTTGCCTGTTGCAGCATCATTGAGCCTAAACTGTCCATCTGCAGTGAGCTCAACTTTGGATCCTTTTGCCACTAGATTATTACCATTGGCTGACCACACAATAGTTCCTTCTGGTATTTTGTTAAACCAGATGGCAAGTAAGAAGCCGTTTCTATCAATTTCTTGGAAACCGAAAGCAAACTCCCCAGATGGTGAGGCCCAAAAAGAGCTATTGTCTAGTGCAGTGAGGGATGAACCCAAAGGTATGTTCTTGTTAGTTTGAGCAGTGGTGGGAAATGGCAGGTGTAGAAGGAGAAGCAGAAACCAGAAAGCATATGCTAGTTCAAAAGCCATTATAGTCAGAGGGATATTTCTCTAGGGACAATTCATTTGCACTATATATGAGTCACAATCCATTGGAAGCTTTTATTTACAACTGCAGCTTCTTATTTCTGCTATTATTCAATTCAAGCAGATATTGACCAAGAATTTTCCATGTCTTATTTCTGCTAAAATGAAAGGAAGTCAATGCTTTCCTGTATTAAATATAAAACATTCTCTAGCTTGGCATCTGGACTTCATGTTCAGGAGCAAACCTTCAGACATTTCTATCTCATTCAAATCAGTTTTCTCTTGGCTTTCCCAAGAAACAAACACAGCAGACACCCTTCAAACCCGCAACACGTGTCTTTTTTGGTGCTTAATATATACACACATCTTTATTGGATGCACCAAAAAATTGGTTTGTTCGATGTGTTGACAATCTCGTTTATAGAAACTGATTGCAAACACTCTGTAAACATGGAGGTCAAGGAATTAAATATGGAAGTAGATGGTGTTTTAGTTGAACTGTCTTAGAAAACAAACAGTTTAGACGTGGTCATCTGACATTTTTGGATCATTTCACAAGTCTTTTTCAGTGGTTTAAAAGCATAATCCTTATCTCCATACATTGTAATTTGTCACTATTTTCTTGTCTAAGTTGTATTTTAAAATATTTTTAAGATGTCCAACAAAAAATCCTGTCTTTAGATTAAGAGGCCACTAAATAGTGACAGGTATATACAGTGAGAAAAATGCTCGACTCCAAGAAGGAAATGGTCCAGTCTTTACCTTGAGGCTTTTAAAAAACATGGGATTTTTTGTGCAATTCCTATGCAAGTAATTTTTTTATATTACTAAATATATACCCATACTGAAACAGAAGAAACCGCCTCTGGCTTAGAGAATTCTTCTGGACATCCACCATGAAGTTGGACCTTAACATTAAGTCTCAAAAATAGAAGTAAAGGTGGTGATTATAAAGGTGTGGAAGTGTGAATTATTATGCTTGGATATTGTAAATGCTTTTCAATATAGCAAATAATTTTACAATTGAAAAGGTTTTGATGTCATGTACATAAATATATTACAATGTGTTCTTCGTGAGATCTTCTCGTGGTGCAGGTGTATTCTTCCTGGTTCTTGAGGTAGATCTGCACACTTCAAACAACAATGAGGATAGGGACGAACTGGGCTGGAGCCAGTTGAACCCACTCCGATGGTTAAGCTAGTGGTGTTTTCAATGAGAACGAAGGGGAGGTGCCCAGGTTTCTAAAGAATATTCAGAGAGGAAAGTAGTTATTACCTTTGTCCTGGTATAGGTGGGGGGTATTTATAGGGGATAAGATGTAGATATTAAAGGAAGAGATATTTATCTTTCCTTCTGGTGAGACAAGACTTCATTCAATGCCTTTCTGTGATCATCATGCCCTCTGACAGGGATCAGGCGGTTTAAGTGACATCTGTCCCTTGGATGGGAAGGGTATTGATTGATCCCTTCCCATTGCAGAGCTACTTGTCAGAGGATACGGAGTAGGGGCGACAACTGGCCTTTTGGGTGTGACACATATTAGATGACCTGTCAGCTTAGTGTTTTAACCAGATGGAACCGACATTGGCCTCGGTCGGTGAAAATAGGTTCTGGCTTTCTTCGCACACACCACTGATGGTTTCCTAGGCTGTGAGTGCCCTTTCAGTCAGGCAGCCTGGTCGCCTGTGGGTGTCTTCCGTTTCAAATAGCTACCCGATGGTACTTTTGGCAGGCTCGGCTCAAGCATAGTTTATATGGACCATCAACACAATGTCAATTAGTAACAGAATTCCATAGCTGTAAGCATCCAAATTCACTGTGGGACAGTTTTTGAACTATTCAGGGGCCACAAAGCCTTTAGCTCCCCTGGTTCTAGTAGTCGTTTGCAAGCTATTCAAAAGGCAGTTTGCCTCTTAGGTACTAGTTTGGTCTTGACTCTTCAAAGAGAAAGCGTGCTAAAGCGGCATCGCTCTTATCTCATACAGAATGATGCCCCTCATTGCAGAAATTTAACAATTGAAGTCTAGTACATTCTTTTCAATAAAATTTTATTTAGCAGTAGTTGGATTTGCAGTTTTTAGTTTAACTACGTTAGTTGAGCTTAGATTCTGTTGGGAAACAAAAATCTAGTGACTGCAGTATACTTGTTCTATGTTATCAGAAGGCTAGCATATTAACACAACACAACTAAAAACACATTTCTGTGCTCATTTGTGGTAGGATTTCCAAGTGGTTTGCATGAGAGGTCCTTGCTCTGAACCCATAGTCTTTTCTTTGTTTCTTCAGTGCAGGCAAGTTTTTCCATGGTGGTTCAGTTTAAAAGACAGTACTTCTGCAACATAAAATTAACCATTGAAGGCCCATATCAGATAGAGATTTACATGACAAATATGGAGCTGGTGTAATTCACGCATATAGATTGAAGTTATAATGAGCAAGGAGCAGTTCCTTCAAGCAACTCTTTGACATTCTTCATGGTGGAACTTAGCCATACAAAACTTTTCTTAGCAAAGGGTGTTTATAAGGAGGATATGAACTCCTCCAGTAAATAGTACTGTCATAAACCAATCAGAAATAGTAAACTCAATACATAATACAAAAAGGTGCTCAACCGACAGGAACTGTTCATGATATTTCAAAAAAGGCGGGGGTTTTTATGGAGCTTCACCTTAATCAACAAACAAAATTCAATTAATGAAATATAAAAAAAGAAGATGTGGATGTTTTGTACATAGCTTTGGATAACCTTTTTGTTTCGTTGCTATTTCTTCTTTTTGTTATTCAATCCATGCAAGTTGTTGATGGTGGTTCAATTGAAAATGCATAATTTACTGCAGTGTCAATAAATGTGTTTATTTTGACAGAAAATTGATACCATTGAATACATATTCAGTGTCCATTGAATACATATGATTTAAGATGTCACAATGAGTAGAAGAAGATGCAAGACTACCTGAGATTCACTAAGTTTATGGCTTGGGGCCTTGGTGATCCAAAATACAGACTACTTACATTATTGAACTTGTAAATGAGGACGGATTTGGTGGAATTGAGACTTCAACAGTTCCTTCAAGCATTAGTGTGAGTTTCTTCGTTGTCGGTCTCAGTGATGGATCCTCCTGAATGCACCATATTGCGATCATCACATACTTCTCTATCGTCTTCATGTCTTCCATTGCCTCGTCATCATTCTTGAATATTAGATGCAGTTTCTTTTGCTCATAGCAATCATATGCCCAATCAGCTAGTATCATTTGATCTTCATCCTCTGTCTGTTGTTCAAAGTTCCTCCTGCAGCAAAGAATCTCCAGTAGCAAAATGCCATAGCTGTAAACATCCACCTTCAGCGTGATGGGCAAGTTTTTAAACCATTCAGGGGCCACATAGCCTTTAGTTCCCCTGATTCTAGTAGTGGTGTGAGTCTGGTCCATTTTCAAAAGCTTGGCCAATCCAAAGTCGGAGATTCTTGCGCTGAAAGAGTCATCTAGAAGAATGTTTTGAGGCTTAATGTCACAATGTATGATTTGGCTGCTGCAGTCTTCATGTAAATACAAGAGCCCTCTTGCAATTCCCAAGGCAATTTGCTTTCTTTTGTACCAATTTGGCATTGACTCTCCAAAGAGGAAGCCCGCTAAAGATCCGTTGCTCATAAACTCATATACAAGAATTCGGTGCTGCCCCTCATTGCAAAATCCTAGTAGTTGGACCAAATTTTTGTGATTTGTTCTGCCAATTGAGCTAATTTCAGCTTTGAATTCCAACTCATTGTCTTTAACCATATTGTCCAATCTTTTGACAGCAACATATTTCCCATTATCAGACGACCTTAAAACTCCTTTAAAAACTATTGCAAAAGCACCACGGCCTAGTTCTTCCTCGAATCCATTGGTAGCTTCTTCTAGCTCTTCATAAGTGAAATATTTCAAGTTCATGACCAGGTAAGGTTGAATAACCTTTGCTTTTCCACAATACATGCGAGAAACAAGCAGATAGGTTATCAGCAGTAAGAGGATGTTTAGAAACCCCGAGCTACTCAAGAGAAGTGATCCAACAAGGATCAATGTTGAATTGTCTTTCTTTTTCGAATCTCTGTCACCAGATATCAAGGTTGAACTTTCATTCCTTACCTTGATCAGAGCTTTTATTCCGCTGCTGGGTTCAATCCTCCCATTGAAAAGTGGGCTTCCTTTCAGCCAACACTTCCCATCTCTGTAATTGGCAATGGCACAGAAACAGTCAGCTAGGCAAGTCTGCCTGCACCAATCCTCAGTTGCCGGCTGAAAAAAGTTATATTCATTCACAGGCCAATTCATATTTTGCATCTCTGCAAAATAAAAAAGATGTGCTTCTGGAGATGAGGCCTCACCACAGCTTTGTGGAACAAAGTTCGGTTTGCATCCTTTCCACACATCAGCTGGATCCATGAAGGTATAACCATATGGACATTGGCAAATTGGTCCTTGGTCCTGTGTACATATGCTGTTGAACCCGCATGCGCCAACGCCTTTATCTTGAAGAATACTCATGCATATATCTAAAGGTTTGAAGGACAAGGTGGACCAAGCCATGTTCCATGACCCGGCACTTGAGCCAGTGCTTTTAGGGTACACATAGTGCCTGAAAACTCCATCATAGTCAAGAGTTGATCTCTGGTAGAAATCTTGCATTGAAACTATTTCGTCTGATACCATTGTAAGTATGCTTCCGTTACTGGCTGTAAGGTAAATGGAGCCAGACTGGTTGAACATCAGCTCAACGCCACTGTTCTTAATGTTGGTTGACCAGTAATAAGAGTTAATTGAATCCAATGGGAATAGTGTTGTGTAAAGCCTGAGATTCCCATCAGATTCTAAGGTAAGCTGGAATCTTCCTCTTGAGTAATTTGATGCCGTGTAGCGAGCGAAGAGTCTGCTGTTTTGACTAAGAGTCTGTGTGGGTAGGATTGTATCAGTTGGCTGATCAAAACTTGCCCACAAATGGATTGAGTTTCGGTTGGCCAGCACGAAGTTTCCTGTGTCAAGCATGGCTGCATAGACAACTCCAGTACCATAAGAAGAAGCCACCCAGATTTGTTTGCCTGTTGCAATATCATTGAGCCTAAACTGCCCAGCTCTTGTGAGTTCAACTGTGGATCCTTTTTGCACTAGATTATCGCCATTGGCAGACCAGACAATAGTTCTTTCAGGTACTTTGTTAAACCAGATGGCAAGTAAGAAGCCATGTTTGCCAATTTCTTGGAAACCAAAAGCAAATTCCCCAGATGGTGAGGCCCAGAAAGACTTATTGTCCAGTGCAGTAAGGGATGAGCCCAATGATATATTCTTGCCATCAGTTTGAGCAATGGTTGAAAATGGCAGTTGCGTAAGGAGAAGCAGAAAGCAGAAAGCATATGCTAGTTCAAAAGCCATGGTACCAAGAAGCATAGCTACATTTCTATATATATACTGCCATTATTATTAGGTGAAGGAGTATCGTCAATCCGTTGTTAGAGACCTATTTTGTTCACTTGTACTAGTACTGCAGCTTCTCATGAATTTCTATTGTTATTCAATTAGTTTTTAGTACCGTAGACATTGACTAAGCAGTACAAGTCTGTGTTTTCTTGCATTGTCTCTTAATTGAAGGCCGACCAAAAAAATATTTAATCATCTGCAGTAGGATTGCAATTTGCAATTGGCTTCTAGAGAACATTAATCTATTACTGCCCTTATTAAAAGCATTTAGCCTTTTTCATACAATCAGCTTTATTTCTATTGCTTTGTCTGAGGTGCATAAGCTTGTTTTATATATGTTTTTTTTAGTACTTTCGATTAGTTTTTTTTTTGGTAAACAAAGATATCATAAAAGCCAACCGGCAGAGGCCTAAAGGGGAGCCAAACCCAACCAAACAAACAGGACAGACACACCATAACAAAGAACAAATCAAGACACAATCTTTGAATTGAAATGATCTTATGGATGTAAACTTTACTGTCAGTAAACAGAGACAGGAATATATAATGAGAACAAATGCTTGACCCACAGAAGGAAATGGTCTAGTCTTTAGTTTGAAGCTTTTCAAACTTTGGATTATTTTTGCAAACATTCTGTGAGCAATTTTTGTTTTATTTCATATGTACCCATTCTTGCTTAGAAATTAAATTCATCTCGACATCCTCCATGACATAGTAAGAATACTCCACAACATTACATATCTTAAACACCTTTATTAGCTAAGGTTCATCCAGTTCTGTTTCCTTCAATATATACTAGTTACACATGTATTGAAATATACTCAATTCTCTAGATAATTTTATACATTGCTATGTTATATTCATATTTAGATCAGTGCACTAGATACTAAGTTATATCAGGTTTGATAAGAGTTTAAATTAGGTTATACCTTGAGACCCAAAACCTTGTGAAATAAGAAAAGTTTTGAAGCCAATTAAAGGGTCCTATTTATTTCCTTTTGTGTGAACTGTTGCTTGATGGGCTTAGAGTGTTAGCCAAGTCGGCCCTTGGTGATGAGTAGAGACGACTTGACCTAGCCCTATATAAGCTTAAGACCCTGCTCTCGTCAGATATGTTCTCTAACCCTAATATCATCATGAAGAGAGAGGTGAAACAGTTTCTGAGAGAGAGCAGAAGTCTTGAGCCATTCGTGTATTTTGCTAGAGTTGTTGCTGCTGTGATTGAATGAGTTTAGAGATCATGTACTCAAGGAAGATGACACCAGTTATGTCTTTTATTTATTTCAGATTGTGTGAAAGATCATGGACACTTATATAGAAAATATAATAGTTGGTATCAGAGCACATGATTACTCACACACACTCAGCTCGTTTTCAAGCATGTGCCTATTGCGATTTCTTTATCCGTTGATGTCATAACTATTTTGGTTATGTTTAAAATTTTGATGATAGATTAAACATGTTTTCTAAATACTATGAATATTAAAGAATCTGGAAAAAGCACGTTTCAATTGATTTTTCATATCTTCAAAACTTTAAACCTGTTTTTGACTTGCTAGATGACCTTAAAACCCTAAAAATGGTCTTACGTCACTAAAAAGTAGTGGGTTCTGTTAGTTACGCCATTCCCTATTCGGAAAGGTATTTTGTGTTAAAAATGGACACTGAAAATCCCTAAAACACTATTCATTGTAATTTTAGGGTTTTCTCTCATATTGTGTTTTGTGCTAGATAGGAACTTGCTTTTGTTATGAGAATCAACAGATTTTTCATAACAAAACCAAACCTAAATACTTAAACCTTAAAGAAATAACCAAAATTGCATCATACCTAAATTACTTGATTAGTTTCTTCAACAAATAGAATCTATCTTGTAATTTGTTTATGATGGCACAAAATAACACGTAATTTGTTTGTAAGCTATATGTAATCTCTTGCCACAAAGGTGTGATACTTAATTAAGGAAGCATACATATGTTATTTGTTAATTTTGTGGATTAAAATTAAACTAAAAAGCAGTTTTCTCTTAACAAATTGAGAAACGGTTTCTTAGGAAGTGCTTATACTTTCTTTTGCAAACCCTTCAACAACAAGAAACATTTGTTGTTTTTATGGATTGAGGGATTTGCATTTAAGGATGTTAGTAGATAGTTTTTATTATTAAATAATTTCTACCATTTTGACTATTTAGTTGTTTAAACTTATTATGCATTTTATTTATGTATGTGAGTTTATGGTCTCTTTTGAGATACTATTGTTTTAATAATATTGCATATTGACTTTTGCTAAGTCGTAAAGGGGTATATGTACTGAAAAATATAAAGATTCACATTACAGATCAGTACATGTTAAGATTTGCGTTTGTAGGTGCTTCATGTGTTTTGAGATTGCATTATGTGATTATAGATAGCCTGTTTTTAATAAAGGAGAGCAGTGCTTGTCTATAGTTCGTTTTGTCTAATTGTTTTTCATTGTAGTTTGAAGGGAAGGACTTAACTGTTTAAAACTCATGGCCATTAAAGATTAACAAACTTTTGCAATACAGAAACTTAGTGTTCTAGTACTTGATCTAGTGGGAGAATGTTATATTCCTATTTATATCGATACACTAGATACTAAGTTATATCAAGTTTGATAAGAGTTTAAATTAGATTATACATTGAGGCCCAAAACCTTGTGAAATAAGGAAAGTTTTGAAGCCAATTAAAGGGGTCCTATTCATTTCCTTTTGCATGAACCGTTGCTTGATGGGCTTAGCGTGTTAGTCAAGTCTGCCCTCAGTGATGAGTAGAGACGACTTGACCTAGCCCTATGTAAACTTAAGACCCTGCTCTCGTCAGATATGTTCTCTAACCCTAATCTCATCATAAAGAGAGAGCTGGAACAAGTTCTAAGAGAGGCAGAAGTCTTGAGCCATTTGTGTATTTTGCTAGAGTTGTTACTGCTGCGATTGAATGAGTTTAGAGATCGTGTACTCAAGGAAGATGGGGCCAGGTATGTCTTTTATGTATTTCAGATTGCGTGAAAGATCATAGACACTTATATAGAAAATCTAACATGCTATTTGTGGGAACCGAATTTTAGCAAAACCCTAGGTCAAATATTTCCTTCTATTTGGGGATTATTTGATTTGGGGATTCTTGCCTTTAATTAGGGATTTGATCCTCATTAAATCCTTAATTGATTTAAATCTCCTAAATCGGGGAATTATTCTATTTAATTGGGGATTACCAAATCAAATCCCTAATTGATTAGATCATGCCAATTTGGGAGAAGAATAATTCCCTTCCATGTGGGAATTATTACTCTGAAACCCTAGCTCGAGAGCTCTATAAATACAGCTACACCAAAGGTTGAGGTAATTCTAAACCTACGTCTAAATTTCTGTCTCGAAACTCTGCAGAAATCCTCTCTCACAAACCCTAGCCGCCATACACTTTCTCTCTCTCACATAAGGCTTCGGCCACCACACACGGCTCCGGCCACCCGGTTCATACTATACATACAACTCCGTACTCTATTGTTAGCCATTGTTTTCCTACAAACACACAAACTAACTTAGGCATCGGAGGGCCTTTGTAACACCCAGGTGTGGTCCTCTTATTCCTATTTGTTTGGCAGGGAGAAAGATGAGTGAAAAGGAAGACGGAATCGTAGACGAATATTCTCGTGGGACGAAATTTGCTCCCACACTAATTACGATAGTTCGGAAACACCAAGCTACTCAAGAGCGCTCCAATGAGAATCAAAGTTGAAGTATTTTTCTTTTCTGAATATGTAAAAACAAAGTGTTAATGTAAAATTGTCTTTCCTCATTTTGATCAGAGCTTTTCCACCAACACTGGGGTCAATCACCCCATTTGAAAGCGGAAATCTCTTCTTCCAGCACTCGTTTTTCCTGAAGATGGCAACGGCGCAGAAACAATCACTCAGGCAACTCTGCCTGCACCAATCCTCAGTTACCGGCTGAAAATGGTCATATTCAGAATAAGGCCAATCTGTGTTCTGCATCTCTTGAAAATAAAAAGAATATGTTTTTAGTGAGGCTTCATCACAAATTTTTTGCATCCTTTCAACACATCATTTGGATCAATATAGCTGTAACCATATGGACACTGGCAACTTGGTCCTTCATCATCATGTCTACAGAAGCTGTTGAATCCACATGCACCGCCACCTGTATATTCCACCAGTGAGGTGCATATATTTGAAGGCACATAGGACAAAGTAGACCAAGCCATGGACCACCTTCCCACAGTTGAGCTAGTACCTGGGTACATATAGTATCTAAAAACTCCATCATACTCAAGAGTTGCTCTCTGGTAGAAGTCCTGCATTGAAATTGTATTGGACATTACCATCATAATTATTATCCCATTCTTGGCTCTAAGGTAAATAGAGCCAGATTGGTTGAAGATGACCTGAGAGCCACCATCAAATGTTTGAGTTGACCAATAAGCAGAATTAGGAGAATCCAATGGGAAATTTGTTGTGTAAAGCACGAAATTCCCATCATGCTGCAGTGTAATCTCCCTCTTGAGTAATTTGTTTCCTTATATCGAAGAGTATGGCTTCTTGATTTAGAGTCTGTGTAGGCAAGATTGTGTCAGTTGGCTGATCAAAACTCTCCCACAAATTGATTGATTTAAGGTTAGCCAGAACAAAATTTCCTATGTCAAGCATGGCTGCATAGGTGTTGTGAATTTTATTACAAGCGCACAATCCGCACAAGTAATATAGAAGTAAGTAGAGTGTCGTTCCCACGAAGACTGTAATTTCCTATTAATTACCAATTATGATTAATTCTTAAGTTTATCTGAACAATTAATTAGGAAGATTGATTTAATTAAACTAAAACAGTTATGAAAAATAGCAATTTAATTAACGATGGAAAATCAAGTTGACGAGACATTAGGGCATCCGATTTCACCATAACCAATTCCATTTAATTCTTATAGCCAATTAATCCTAATTACTATCCATGTTGGGATTTGGTTTCTCCTAATTTATTTCGATATCCCCTCTAGGGCTCAACCAAAAGTATTCTTAATTAACAACCCACTCTCTCTCGAGCAATGAATTTAGAAAATCAAGAACCCATTAAGTTCCATGAGAACTGCAAGAAAGCTGCACATTAGTCCCTCTCAGGCACTCATTCAAGTCATGGTATTTGTATACATAACCACCAAACATCTCCTCTCTCCTGTTTGGATCATCAATTAAATATTAGCTAGATATTTAAATCATTAAGAACAAGTAACAAATACTCAATATGAGATAATAATTAGAAATTAATATAACTATAAAAATTAGGGTTAACTTCACGAACTCCCAAACTATAAGGCCATTTTCAAGTTCATACCCATAGTTTGAAAATTCGCAAGTACATACTCAACGTCACGGAAAGGATTACAGTACATACCCTTCGTTAGCAAAACCGTGGAAAATCAGTTAAATCTTGACGTGTCAAAAGTAGGACCCATTTTTTGATGGCGTGGACTTCCACATGGACCAAAAACTAATAAAAAATTATTTTACTATTTAAATTTTTAAAAATTATTTTAAGGGAAAAACTACGATAAACCCCTCAACCTATAGGTTGGTTACAGGATTCATACCGATTTGTGAGATATTTATGAGTACATACTCAACGTCACGAAAACTTGCAGTACATACCCTCTGCTAGCCAAACCGTCAGGAAATTCAAGTAAACGCTTACGTGTCAAAAGTGGGACCCATTTTTTGATGACGTGGACTTCACGTGGACCAAAAATTAATAAAAAATTATTTTGAAGTTTAAATTATTTTAATAAATCTCTCTCTCTCTCTCTCTCTCTCTCTCTCTCTCTCTCTCTCTCTCTCTCTCTCTCTCTCTCTCTCTCTCTCTCTCTCTCTCCTTCCCCAGCATTTATTCTCCCCTTCCTCCAATTATTCGAATCCGCATGTTCAGGCCTAGCCAACTCCATTGTACTAATATGCGACCCATCATCCCTTCGACGAGTTCGGATTCACCCACAAAGGCCGCCTCGAGCTCAACGCCTCCAAAATCGCCTCTCGGATCAATCCAACCCTAATATGGACCTCTCCAAAGTCGGGTTCTTTCTCTGCTGCCCGAGACTCCTAGATCCATGTCTTCATTGACTCGAAGAAGGTGATGTACAGTGCACGCCGATTGAATCTCGTCAACCAGCCCACCCCAAATTCAAATCTGCGGGTAAATCGTCTCTTTCTCTTCCCAACCCCCACCCCAACCGGTGACTCAAGAGAAAGTTCACCATGAACTTGGCTCGAGGAAGGATGCAACAACAACAAAATTCATCGTCCCAAAAAAGCCATCCGATCAAACCCTCCTCGACCTCATCAATGTTCAAAAGCTGTAACCAAACCCCATTTTGCAAATGAAAGATACAGATCTATCCAAATGATTTGGGGCGAAACTTGAAAATTAGGTTTTCGATTTTCATGGAAGCATCGCCAGGTGTTGATGATTTGAATTAGTAGTTATGTTGATGATTTGAATTAGTTTTCGATTTTCATGGAAGCATCGCCAGTGTTGATGTATGCGTTTGATTGGAATTTAAGCATTAGCCATAGGCTTTGTCTTCATCGGGGGCATTATCTGAAGATGGGGTTTTTTTTTTGGGTTTTAGATCTTTTATTCGTCTTCTTCTTCGCCCAGTGTTGATTTATGCGCGTGAGTTGATGGCTTGGTGTTGTTGTTCTTGGTGGTGGTGGTTTGGTTTTTTGGTTTTGGTGTTGGTGTTGTATGAGATTTGGGGGAAGAAGGGCTTGTAAAGCTCATGCAAGTCCCTATGGCATTTCTGGGTTTAATGGGATTTGGAAGAGAGAAATGGATTTGTTGTTGCTGTATGAATGGAAGAAGAAAAAGCAGGGCATGAATAGAAGTTGATGGATTTGGAAGAAGAAAAAGCAGGGCATGAATGCGTGAGTTGATGGATTTGGTGGAGAGAGAGAGAGATTTTTCATTTTTTAATGATTTAAAATTATTTTAAACATTAAATTAATTTTTTATTAATTTTTGGTCTAGCGTGGAAGTCGCATCAAATCACACTTTGACACGTAATATTTAACTAGGAATTTCTGACGGTTTGGCTATAGAAGTAATATCCGTGTTTGTAAGACGGCGTTAAGATGATCATAAATCGCCTGTCAAATCAGCGCATTAATCTATGAATCGGCTTACATTTAGGTTCTGTCAGTTTTCCTTATTTTAATAAAACTCTCTCTCTCTCTCTCTCTAAACCCATAACACGAACCATAAAAAAAAAAAAATTCTCATCTCTCTTCTCCTACAATGGTACTCCTGATCAATCCTTCTCCCTGTCATCTCTACCTGGATCAATCAGAGCCATGCCGCCACGCCTCCGCATCTTCCACCCAACTGCTAGCCGCACCACCAAATTGGCAGATCCCCAAATAATTCTTAGCAAAGCGACCAAATTCTCTGACCAAAAAATGCCACAAAATTCTGAGATAAACTCCGAATAGCTTTTTTATTTGTTTTATCAGAAGCCCTTTTGTCAATTCCAAGTCCGTCAAGAATATGAAATTTCAAGGATCCTATTGTTATTTAGACCCATTTTGATTCACAAAATAGATAGCCAAATGGGCATTTGGATTCTGGAGGGGAAAATGGGGCATTTGGATTTTCGAATAATGGAGAAGGAGGTTGACAGAGAAATCAATCTGTTCTATACTAGTTGATACCGTAGATGAAAAGGAAAAAGAAACAAAGATGGAAACCAAATGAATTGCTTAATGGGTTTATGAGTTATTTGTATTCAAAAGCTTCTCATACGATGGCTCTAAAACCAGCAGCCAAAAAGGGGGAAAAAAATTATGAAGCAGAGATGTAGGGGTTGAGTCTGATGATAAGCAGGGTGCAAGATGAAGAGGCGAGAACGCGTTTAATCTTACAAAACCAAGGCCGAACAAAATATCTACTGCTAGAGTGTAATCTAAATTTCAATCTTGATGACCCGCCCATCAGAGCCACGAACTTGACCTGGAACAACCGGTTCCTCTTCAAGGTCTTGCTGGGCTTCCTTTCCAGTGAGACCTACGCCGTCTCTGTCCAGATCTACGGAGTGTTGAATGTTGGAGCGATGGTGATCGACAGCTCTGATCTGGCTCCGACGGTGAAAGTGATGTCTGCGATCGGATACTGCGATCTGAGAGAAATAGAGAGAATGAGAGAGAAAGATAGTTGGGTTTGGGGGTGGGCGACAGGAGATGGGTGGCTGAGAGGTGGGATTGAGTCAGGAGGGAGGAAAAGGAAGGGTTGTAGGAGAAGAGAGAGGAGAATTTTATTTTTTTTTCTGGGTTCGTGTTCTAGGTTCTCAGAGAGAAAGAGAGAGAGAGAGTTTTATTAAAATAATTTTAAAAAATTTTAAACATTAAAATAATTTTTATTAGTTTTGGTCCACGTGTGGATCACATCATCGAAAAATGGGTCCCACTTTTGTGGCGTTAGCGTTTAAATCTGGATTTTACGGCGGTTTCTTTATGCATCTTTAGTAACTTTCCCGTGACGTTGAGTATGTCTTCGCGAATTTTCAAACTATGGTATGAAGCTGAAAATGGCGCTTTATGGGGCCAAAAAGTTCTTGCTTAACCCTAAAAATTAAGTATTCATGGTAGGCTACACGTAGCTTAAGCGAAAAGAAATTAGTTCATTACAAAAGAAAATATGAGCAGAGAATTATTGTCATAAAGCCGATTTGGCCGATGGACTTAATCTTGAATCTCACAAAGAACACCTTCGTAAGCTCCAAAAGCATGGCGACGTGAACTCTTGGCTCTCTTTGATATATCTCTGGGTGTATGAAAATATGGTAAAAAGTCTATGGTATGTGGATGAGATCCCCCTTAGAAAGATCTTAGGATGACCTTATATAGTGTAAAACAACTAAACCCTACTCTAAAAAGGTCTGGAAAAACTCTGCTAAAGCAAAACAAAATCCCAAAAAATTAAGGAAACAAACTAAAAAAGGAATCCTTCTTTGACTTGGAAACACGTCAGCCAACTTGCATGCACGTTTTGGGGTCATTAAACTTCCTAGAAAAATCTGGAAAATTATGAAAAACGTAGCTTGATCTCTGATCTTTCCAAGCATATATTGCACGCTACTAGGAAAAATCGGAAAGGTCTTCAAACCTTCAATCTTCCATAGTAGTGCAGTTCTGACGGGATTTCAACTTAGGCTGTGTTGACTTGCAGGTCTGGAGCAATTGGCTTGATAGAAAATTATGAAAATTTGACACATTGATCTTCAATGTCTTAGCTTTATTCTCCAATTGGTCTTACGCTAAAATTCATTCGAAAAGTCGATTTTCCGTCAAAATACTTCCAAGAGCGCAAAATTGCTGAAAATAAGAAAAGTAAAGTAATAATGCACTTTTTAATTAACTTTTCCTACAAAAATCAAATATAAGAGGTATAAAAATATAGAAAATAATGCACTTATCAATAGGCAACTCCAGTACCTGCAGAATCAGCAACCCATATTTGTCTGTCTGTTGCAGCCTCATTGAGCCTAAACTGTCCATCTGCAGTGAGCTTAACTTTGGATCCTTTTTGCACTGGATTATTACCATTGGCTGACCACACAATAGTTTTTTCTGGTATTTTGTTAAACCAGATAGCAAGTAAGAAGCCATGTTTACCAATTTTTTGGAAACCAAAAGCAAATTCCCCAGATTGTGAGGTCCAAAATGAGCCATTGTCCTCTGCAGTGAGTGATGAGCCCAATGATATGTTCTTGTAAGTTTGAGCATTGGTGGAAAATGGCAGCTGTAGAAGGAGAATCAGAAAGTATAAACCATATGACAGTTCAAAAGTCATTGCACAAACAAAGGAGGAGCATATGGTAGTTAGCAAATTCAACAATGATGTGTAATGAGACCAAAATATATACACACAGTTTCAATTTCCTTTATTAAACAGTCATTTCATACAAATGTTTATTGGTTTTAGCTCAACTGTTTTTAGAATATGTACTGTTGGTGTAAGGGGTTAGGCATGGAGATTTGGCCTTTTGGATTATGCCAAGTTCTTTACCAAAGTTTTAGAAGCATTTTCCTATTAACAGTTTTTATTTTTTAAATGATAATTGCATAAAATAGGTAAACTTTTCAGGACAAGCAAATGAGCAATTACATACTCAGTACATTAAATGGATGGTGTTTGTTTCAATTATCTCATAAAATAAACCGTTAGTGGAATGGTTAGACATTATTGACATTTAGCAATATATAAAGAAAATCTGAACGTGCTAAGTTACCAAATAGCTTAGTCTGATAGTACTTCTGGTTACAAATTCGAAAGATGTGTCAAATTCGGATCTCTCTCATTCATTAGAATAAAAGAACAAAATAAAAGAGGGTCTCAATATATCAACCCTGAGTTCGCATGATATCAAGAAAAAAAAATGCCAACAAAAGTAAAAGAAAAAAATAACTTTTACCCTTAATCATCATGATTTTTTAATTTTTTTTTGGAATCATTAATCATCAGGAATTTTTAATAACAATAAACTTGATACCAATTGTCTTTGATGTTAAAAAAAATGCCCACCCGGGAATGAATTTGGTTGATCCGATCCCGAAACCCGACCTATTAGAGAGCGCGCGCAATTAGCATACACTCTGACACACAAGACGAAATGGCGGGAAAAGCAAACCCACACAAAAAAACGACCTTTAAGCCCCGAAACTCAAACCTTAATTCTCAATCTGAACACTCTGATGGACAAGTACCTAGTTCCTCAGAAGCCCTCGTCTCAAAACCCCAGCAAACCCCCTCCAAGGTAAATGCAAATCGATAACCCTTCTCAATTTCTATGCTTTATTGTCAATTTGAAATTGAGGGCTTTGTTGTTTTGGGCACAGATGGAGTCGAAGCCTGATCGAATTGAACGGAAGGTTCGAGCCCAATTACCGCCATTCCGTCTCTGGGTTGCTCATGGAATCCTATTCTGAGGTGCCCCATTTATTCATTTTGCCATTACTGAGTTTACCAATTAGTTAGCTACACATTACAAGTACCTTGCTTGATTGATTTATATATTTTCTGTTTGATATAGCTGAGGGCATTTCCGCATTTGTACCACATCAATGGTGGACCGTGTCAAACCCATGTATGCAATTTTACAAACCCAGTTTGTTATCATAATTTACTTCTTCTTTATATTTTTTTCCCATAAATTTTGATTTTTTGTTTGTGGGATTTTAATTTTGTAGTTGAATTGGATTGACAATGGCGCATTTTTATATGACCAACCGTCAGTTGGAAAGTCAGTAATTATCCTCATACATATATATACGTGTGTGTGTGTGTGTCTGTGTTTTTGTTTGTGTTTCATATGCAGTAGAAAAGATTGCTCAATCAGATTTTTTTTTCAGGCAAGGGATCTCTGCACTTGATTTTGACAGAAAGGTAAATACATTCCGAGTTGCTTTCGCTAGTTTGGTTTTATTTTGTATGTTGTGTGCGTGTGTGTGTGTTGCTTTTACTTTTCACTTCCCTTTCTTGTATTTACATTTCCTCTTTTCCCCTATATATTAGGGAATATACCTGGTATCTGTGACAAAATCCGGGTGTTTAACAGTGCATGATTTTGAAACTCTTTATTGCCAGAGTAATGAACCTTTGCTACGTAAGTTCCTTCACTACAGCTTGTTATTCCTTGTTTTGGCATATATTTGATCAGTTCATAATTTCCAAGTTTATTACAAGAGTGATGCATATATCGTCTGCTAAACTTGTATAACAGTGCACAAAACTAATGGATACAATTTTAATGTGCAAACCTTTACATTCATGCATGTTTGAGGTTTTCCTGGGCATAACTTTGGCTACTGATGTTACTGCTGTTCACCTCTTCTATTTACATAGGCCAAACCTTGAGCTTATATTGAATGTTTAATGAAGGAAGAAAAACAAGACCATTTTAATTTGTAAAGTTATAGTGCTTATGGAATTTATATAAGCATGCTTGTAAAGTAACGGTTGGCTCTTTTGCTCATTAAAACAATTTTTATTTGGCTTTTTTACCCCTCTTTTCCTGCTAGGCTTGCAGGAAGATGAAGCAAAACACGTGGTGCACCTTTCTTTACCTCAACAACTAGACTTTGTCCGGTGGAATCTTGCTAACCAAGATGAGGTCTGAGTTCAATACAATTTATACGATTGTTATAGATATTGTAAAGGCAATATGGCTGCTTCATTTTTCTCAGTTGTGACTCCAGAGAACTATATAGATATAGAACCTGGCTGATTATTCTTTTTTCCTTCCGATATGCTTAAGCATGCATAATTTCAGGCTATTACTTCTATTTTATATGAATGATCAATGGGGTTGGTAGTACCACTGTGTATACATGCTCGTATTCTGCGTAATTGAAAACAAATGTATTTTATATTTTGTAGTATGTTGTTCTGTTAGTTTAGAAACCCTTAATCAAGGTTGATTTGTTTTAAATTGGCTTAATTATCTCTCCTGGATTGATTTGTTCTTACATTAAGATTTGACTAATTTGTTCATATAGGTTGTTTGCACATCTATGAAAAGGAATGAAGTACTTATATTTGATATTGGTGTTATCTCTTCTAAACCATCCGAGGTAAGTTTCTCTTTCTCCTTCATCATAAGCATGCTTTTAGTGCTGCACTCACTTTGGAAATTTATGTGCTAATTTGCTCCAATGGGAACTCATTATATACCATCATGTCAACTTTCCATCGTGTTATTATATATATTTTTTGTTTTGTTTCTGGGTATTCATTTTACTTTAGCGTGAAAATCACCTAACCCTGATTTTTGGGTTAATAGATACTTTAGAGTGTTAGAAGCGCACAAACACCTGCTTAAAACGTATTTAACACATGCATGATTTAAATGAGGACAATGTAGTTAGGGGACCCAATTTCCAGATTTCCAGTTCTAGTCAGGTTATAACCTTCATATCTGATGAGCTCCTCTAAAGCATACGTTTCTGTTGATACCTGTCATCTTGTTTGAGTATAGAGCAATTCCTGGCCCACATCCTAACAGCTCAATTTTTTGAGAATCGTAGTTAACCGACAACTTCATCATGGTGTCAGTTACAGCGAGAGATCCTGAGTTCGAATCCCTTCACAATGACAAAACCCCTCAATTAAGTTAAATTCTGCACGCTGGGCTCTAATGGTGGAGAGAACCCACATGTCAGGGGGAGTGTTAATAGTAAAAAACAATTGTTGGCCCACATCCGAACAGGTTAAGGATTGTAGCAAACCGACAACTTAATCACATTTTTATCTTAGCTTTTTCTGTCAAATCTGTCTTGGGTATGTATTAGTACGAGATTCTATGTATAATATGCTGGTTATATATTGGTACGGCTTTCTCTTAGTTATTATGATAATTATTCCTCACCTTTCGGTCCAGGTGTTAAGAACAAGACCTAGTGTTTCTGTTCTTGGGTCTAATATTCATAAAGGTCTTACTGATATTGCTTCTACTTCACTTGACGATTCCAGGTTGGTGAAATAAAGATATACCCTATATTCATTTATATGTATTTATTTCTAAAATCACAGGTAGAGATGATGATGAATAACTCATTTTTAGATTTATGTGATTTATTCTTTAATCTAAAATCGAGATTGAATGATATTTGAACAGATTGCTTCAGAAAACCGTACTGAATAAGTTCATTTGTGCATGTACAAATTTCGAAGTATCATACCTTCCTCCACTTCTCATGCACTATAGGAGTGCCTGTCTTTTCCATTTTAATAATATGTACTACTTTGCAAAAGGTGTTGTTTTAGTTCACTAGGGGTAGTAGTGAGTTGTGTTGAAGTCTCTTCTTTAATCTACATAGTGCAAAATTTGTATGCTTTCACTATTCAGAGCTGGTATAAAGTAACCCCCCCCCTATTGTTTGACCATTTTGTGACTTCTGGAATATATTTCTTGCTTCTATCAGTTATATATTCTTTCTAAGGCAGGCTTCCTTTTTATTTTATGGTCATTTTAGGATACTGGCTTCTGATACATATGGTGTAATCAATGTATGGGACAGAAGAATGAGTAAATTTCCATGTCTTGAACTTACAACGGATTCCCATGGCACTCTTAATAGTATACAATTAAATGCGGAGGATCAGGTCTGCAATAATTCACATTCTTTTTGTTCAATCTGCTATCTTTATGTATTTATCAGAAGTTGAGATATGCACACATCATTAGGAAAGACATGTATCCACGCTTTGTTTCTTTGTGTCAAGAACCTAGTATTTAATAGCAATGTAAGTATGGGTCAATAAGTAGAACTGATCATGATTATGAATGAGGATTGATCGTTCAAATTTATATCCTAGTTATTAAGTTATCTATGGGTTAAAGATCTTTTAGGAAAAACATGGTGTTAAAGTGGCAAGATGTTTGCTTAAACCCAAGAAGTCAGACATCAATTTGGATGGTATGGTAATTTCTTTATATTGTGCTGATCCAGAATGGTAGATCATCAGAGTAGTTGCATAATAGTGGAAATTGGAAGGTTCTAAATGATCAGAACTAGTGTTGATGTACTCTTTAGTGCCTTATATGAGGCCGTTTTCTCATAGTTTTTTCTGCAAATATAACATGAAACAGATTCATGGAAAGACCAAAGCTAACTAGTTGTACATAAGAAAATAATATTGGGAAGTCTCATTTAAAGCTCTTGAATTTGGAAAGATGTGCTCTGTAATATCTAGTTACTTGTTCTGCACATCTTGTTTAATTTACTCATTAGTAACTAACATAAACTTTGTATGGTGTCTCTCATGTCCTAGTTTCTAAAAACATGGAAGATGTCCTCCCAGAATTTCAGTTAGTAGAAACCTTTTGTTGTATTTTCATGCTTTTGTTCCCATAATCTACTAGGTGTATTCCTTGCCATGAGTAAATTTTTTTTATCTTCTAAAGGAATTTTAACAACTCTTTTTCAGATCATTTTTGGAGCTGGAAAGCGTGGATTGGTTTATGTATGGGATCTTCGTGGTGGTAGAACGTCTTCTGCTCTTCAGAGTAATAAAGAAGTAAGGGGTTCTTATTTTGTTTACATATATTTATTTTCTAACTTCATAGAAATAACAAGAACTAAACATCAGCACCCTAAACAGTTTTCCTAGCAGTCACGGCTAATATGCCCAGGCAATCTTAACAAAATATTGAACTTGATTGGTATATTTATGTTCTTGAAAAATGATAATAATAATTATTTTGTTTTTGTTTATATAGATACGTCATCCGCCTCTAACTTCATTGAAGTTATCGTCAATGTTAGAGAAAATTGGGCCTCTGAAGGTATCAAATATGTTTACTATTGACACAATGTTTGTGGAAAAAAATGTGTTAATTCATACAAAGTATTTTCTTTATGCATGTTACGTTGTTGTAAGTTGTAAACACTATATTTGTGCGTATTCTCATATTGCTTCACTGGAGACAAAAGCCATTAAAACATTAATATTAGTAATGTAGACAGTACGGTCTATTGTAATATATCTATGTTCCATAAATATCATGGTTTGCATATTTCAATTCACACTACTAAATATTCTCATTATTTTTCAGGCACAATCAGACATTGTTTCTAAGGAAATACACTCCATTAATATTGATCCATCTTGCCTGCACCAATTGGCATTCCATCTTGATGATGGTTGGTACGTATTGTTATCACTGTGCAGTAGGTCATGTTCCTTTGTTTTATTTTTCTGGTAAACAATGGTTCGTTAATCTTATTCCTCGTTTTTTTGTCATTTCTTAAGTTTCTATGTTACTTTAACAATAAAAAACTCGATACGGGGTAGGTTAATAATCATATGGGTCAAGCTGATTGGGTTGGGGGTACTGTTCTGAATATACAGCTGCATTTGTCTGACACTTGCTAACTTTTCTTTCAAGAAAGTATATTATTTAGAAGAGATATTGGTCTACAATCGAAAGGAGATGTACCCTACAAAACAATAGGAATACATGCTTGATGTATACCAATTCTTTTGAGGGTAAAATAACTTGTGAACAGCAGTAACTGATCTGGAATATGAAAATGGATTTTGATAAAACTGGAACAGATAGAATTAGGAGTCACTTTATAGCATGCTGCCAAATCACCAAATCACCAAGGCATCATTATGTTTATTGTATCTTTTTATTGGAATCAAAGGAAGTCTCACTAATAATTGTGAAGATCATGCCTAATTGTCTATGGAATATGCTAATCTAATAAACTGACTGCTTTATCATTGACTTTTATTGCGACAACACTGATGATGAATTAATACCTTGTTTAATGTAGGTCAGGTGTTTTGGATGTTTACAATTTTGAAGTTACGCATATTCATTGTCCTCCACCTGCTTGGTTGTAAGTAATGTTTTGTGCATTCAATTTGCTCCGTTAACATTGGAAACATTAGCACCTCGTGTTTAATTTCTCTATTTCTATCCTGTTCATTTTGAGGGAGTAGAAATGATCCTGGCGTGTCAGCTGATCTGTTATATTTGAGAAAACCTTCATGGCTGCCAATAAATTCGGTAAGGGAGAGTGTTTTGTTTTATATTTCAAACTGCATTGCATCAGGTTTCCTGTTTAGTCAATTTGCATTAGTTTACAGTCATTGACCTCACTTATGTGGACAAATTCATATTCTAGTGTCAGTTGGATGAAAATGTATTTGTCTAATGAGGAGTTTTTCTATCCCTGTGTCCTGCTCAGTGGTCAATGCATGGGTAGTATTGCGAAGTCACATTTCATTTTCACATATTGATTGAAAAGTTTGCATTATTGCTGCTTGCATGCTTTGAGTCATTTCTCATTTGGTTGATTAAACTTGTTGGTATGGTACCTGTAACAATCCTATGATATTTTCATTTTCTTGGCCTTCAATTTAATTCTGCAATGTCTAGCCACTTGTATGAGATTGTACTCCAATGTTTTCTAATGCAGATCTACGTGGTTGGATCATCAACCGACAATGGAATTCATATTTTGGATTTCTATCCAGATTCAAGCTCTCCTAGCCATGTGGACTACAAGTAAGAAACTCCTTAGAACTTTTGCTGTATGTTGATTAGCCATGAAGTCTAATACATAATCTGAATCAGCAGATCATAACTTTCTTAGTATTTTAAAAGCTCTCCTGCAAGTCTGGATCCCGTCCCCACTTATAATTTACTATTTCCCTCTGGATGCGGTGGTATTTACTTTGATGGCCTTTTCCCCTTCACCTATAATTCTTTTATTTCAGTTTGGCCCGTTGTCTGTGCACATCTGTGTGTGAACATGCAGTTGTTTACTTTCCTATGCATTTATGTTTACAGACATGTTCCTTTTGTTGCTTAATGTTGTAGAGAGGATGTACAGAGTCTTTCTGGGGTAAAGAAACAAGATAAGCAAAACAGGTTTGTTCCATTGTCTGAAGGAGTTACTGCATGTGCAGTTCATCCCCTCAACAGTACCATCATAGCTGGAACAAGGGTTTGTATTCTTGAAAACCTACTTTTCTATCCATGTTTTTCAAACCCTTAAGGTTCTATTAAAATCCTATGACATGGCCTCTACTTCAACTATACAAATGCACGTGCATATTGGACTTACTAGATCTGTGCATTTGGTTTCATGAGATACATAAGTGCAAGAAAAATCCCAACCAGTGCCTGGTTGAAAAAGGTTTAAATGTGAATAGAGTAGTACTTTGAAAAGGTTTGTGGTGTGGCAAATTCCAGTGGCCTTGTTGACTCTCCATTTGGGTTGGTCTTAAAGATTAAGAAGCATTCACTATTTTGACTGAATAGTGGAGCTTGACACTTACCAGGAATGTACAAATAAAAGTGCCGTTGTTATGGTGAAACTGTTGGGATATTAAAATGAAATTAAGTGAAGCTGTGTTTATGCAAAATAAGGGTCTTTTGTGTTTAGGTAGCTGGTTGTGAAGGAAAATGGTTCACTTGGATGTTGGAAGCTGTCTAAACTACCGACCCTTCATTCATTACTTTGCAGTGGTTCAATGAGTTTCATATTCACACACCCTCATACAATAAAAAGGCCTAATACTTACGTATTATTGCTTTCAGCATTCATCTTTGCTCATGATTTCTCAAAGTCACAAGTCATGTTAAGGTGGCCAACTGAAGGCCGGGACCAGTGTGAGCAGAAATGTTGAGTGGTCAAGAAACAACTGCTATGCGCTTAACCTTGGGGCTCCTACAGTTTTCGCAGTTCAGAATATCTATGTAAATGTGAGCAAAGCAACTTTCTCTTCCACTCATGAGCTTTGAAGTAATGTATTTAGTGATAATTTGTCAGCTCATGGGTTATATGTATCCAGAGGAAGACTAGAGGTGCTTTCGGTGGTCTAACTGGACATTGTATATTATGGTTCTGTGTTGTACTCCAGTAATTTAGGGTATTTTGAGATTGCAGGATTGTTGTAGACAGTAGTAACTGGATGTTGTGTATGGTTTAGGGTTGTGTACTTCAGTTATTTTATGGTATCCTGAGATTAAAGGAACCTTACAGACAATAGTGACAGTATCTTTTTTCACATAATGACATAAAAACATTCATTTATGATTCGAAAACAATCTCACATTTTCTGGTACATTTGAAGTAGAGATATGGATCACCGATTTGTATGTGTGTGTGCTTAGGAGAGAAAGAAAGAATGAGCAACAGCCCTTGGTATTATATTATGCAATTTTAAACAGTAAACATTCTTTATGAAAATGAGAAACTATTCAAAAGTTTTGAAGCAAGCATATAACTTCCCCGGTAATGATTGGCATTGTACTCTGAACTGGCCTAGTGCTTCTCCCAGCCTCCTTATTTATTTACGACTAAATTGAAATTGAATGATCTTAATTGAAACTGCATGATCTAAATTGAAATTGCAGCAAGAAAAAGATTGCACCAAGTTTGGTGTTCACAGGCTAAACTTTGAACAGACATGACCCAAGGATCAAGATAGACATACTGCATTTTAAAACAACACGGTCAATCTTCTCATACCCAATCTAACAACACCAGGCATATGGATGCTTTGTCTACAAAAAGTAAACAAGACTCAAACTAACACAACTTTCATCAGTTCAGGAAGATGAGGACAGAAAACTTATGGCAGGAGGGATCCGAGCAACAGCAACATGTTCAGGCTTTGAGAACTTCCGATAAACTGCTTGAAGATTACTCTCTGCAGCATTCAAATGAAAGCCAACCAAGAGCTTGGCGCAATCCCTGTTGTATGACAAAGAACACAATCGAACTAGTAAATATAAACCACATCTGTTTCCCCACACAGCTACACATACCCGAATATAATTGATAACTGAGGAAGGTTATATACAGCAGAAGACATCACCTTAACTGTTCTTCAGAGTAGCCAGTGTGGTGCTTCAGGGTTTCAGTCCAGAAAGGAGCTTTGTTGAGGGTGCAACGTGCTGCATAGACAGCTGCAGCAGCTATCAGGGATGGGGAGTACCGAACAGTAGTTGGATAATGCATAATTCCGAGCTCGGCTAGAAAGAAAACCATATTCTTCACCTGCATTACAAAAAGGCAAGACAACCACATTAGTATTTGTTACTTCACTAAAAATAGAGCTTAAAGTATGGTTCGATATCGATATTTATCACAAATCATGGTGAATTAAATACCTCTTCACCAGGTGAAACAGAGGCTTTGATGTATCTAGACAGGAAGACATATGGGGTGGGAACTGTCAGGTACCATTCCAACTTCCCCAGAATTGCTTTCTCCATCAGAAGTATCTGATCACCAGTGTATGCATTGTCTGATAAGCAAACAAAGTCAATGACCTGCATATCAAGAACCCATTTTCAGATTAAAAAAGATACAAGTTAGAAATCAAGTATGAATAATTCATAAAACAACTGAATACGAACATTACCTGTGGAGCCCAGATTTCCTCATATTTGGATGCTATAACCATAGAACTAATACCAACTAGCTGAAGTTCCCTCCTAGAAACGATCTTCATTGACAAGTATCGATCAATTATGTTCACAGTCAGGTAGAAGGTTTCAGGCATCAGTTCAAATTTCCTGTGAACTTCTACCAACCAGTCTATGAGGATTGATCTCATCTTTGGGTTTATGTCTGGCTGTGACTCCATGTAATCATGAACTCTGCTGTCATCCTGCACAAGAAAGTTTTCTTTAGTAAGACGAGATAAGAAAAGGGGAAATTTGAAGTGAGGGGGGGAAAGAATAAGAACATACTTCAGTGAGCTTGTAGAACTGGTACAAGTCATCAATGTATTCCACTACTGCCAATTCATCACTAACATCAGCTGAATCAAAATCAACAATCTTTTCCTTTGGCTTGATGTCAACTCCACAAGCCATAGCCTGCAGAAAACATAAATTTAATACCCCCAACAAATAAAAGGTAGCATTTCTCTCACAATGTGTTAAAAAGTCATCACAAATACGAAAAGAGCGTCTAAACTCACCTTGCTTCGAGCTGTGAGGATTGAAGTTAGAGTCTTGACTTCCTTCCTTGAAGGCCCTTCTACGGGCTTGCATCGATTCACTGGTTTATCTTTTTCTTCTTCTTCATCAGAACTTATAACCACCAGAGTCTCAGATATTGGCTTTTCAATTGCCTTCTTGGGAGCAACTGCGGCCTTCTTGGCAGGACCACGTTTTCTATTAAGAGCAGCTGCCCTATCTTCAAGAACCGGCAGTACTGGGTTCTACAAATTCAAAGAGCCAAAAACATGAATAGGTATAAAAACTCCTAGTTTCAAAACTAGAATTTCATGACAAAAAGGTTATTACCACGTTGTTCTTTTCTGCTTTAGCTTGTGCCTTGGCTAACAATTGTGCATGAAAGCTTCTGCAAGTCAAGAAATTGTTAGGAATTGCACATGTGTAAATTAGAGAGAGAGAGAGAGAGAGAGAGAGAGAGAGAGAGAGAGAGAGAGAGAGAGAGAGAGAGAGAGAGAGAGACCTAGTCATAGGGCGAGAAATCTGAACAGGGGGCTTCCCTTCAACAAGATGAGCAGCCTCAAGATTATTACCAATGTCTCCAAGAACACGCCGGTTCCTTCTTTGTGCTTCATTCTTTACTTTGTCATTCCCTTTGAGAAAAAAAAACGTGAACATGTAAATTAACAAAACTTGATTTTCTGAATGAAAGAAATACATGAAAAGGGACGAAATAAAAAAATTAAAATACAAAGAACCGTCCCAAAAAAAAAATCTGAAATCGCTACAACCACAAGAGATAACTGCAATCGATCAAATAAGAGAAACCCAGTTGGTACTGACTGAACCCAAACCATAAAGAATCATAGCAGGAAAAATGAAAAGGACAAACAACCAGAAACCCAATAAATTCTACGTTCCAAATTTAAGAAAAAGAAAACAAATAATTGAAATGATGGAATAATAACCCCAACCCACCAATGATCAGGGCAAGAGAAACCCACATAACATTATCCCAGAAACATAAACCTGGTATGCTAAAGGAAGAAAAGTACTAAAAACCAAAATGAAATTTAAAAGAATCGTTGTTCTATTCAAAAATCAGAAGCTGGGATTGGTAAAATACCTCTGGGTTGTTGTGGAAGAACCACTGATCTAACGTCCTCCATGGTTGGCAGAGATCTCTAGCCTTCTAAGGTTTCTGGATTCAATGACTTCCTCAACAAAAGTCTCCTTCTTTTCTCTCTTCCTCTTTCTCTGTTTGCTCTGCGCTTGTGTTTCTTGTTTCAGGAGTCTAAAAGTAAAGCAAAGGGCACTATTTGAAGCTCGAGAACCCACGTTGGCTCCAACGGTCCAATTTTTTTATTTGAAATTTCGATCGTTGATTTCGCATACGGCTACGATTGATTTTCAAGATGGGTGTAATTGGCAAGTTACCCCTACCCTATTTGGCATTTGCCATACCAGGCTATAAGCATGTGTTCACGCACAGGTTAAGTGGTCTTTTTCATTTTCGTATGTATATTTAATATAATTTGATATAAAAAAATGGTATATATAATATAATTCTATAAACAGAAATAGGAAAAAATGAAAATAAAGAAATTTGGGAGTGGTGGAAACTAACGTGGGGATATGTTTTTACATAAATAAAACTTTTTTTCAAAATTTAAGGCCGGTCTTTTCTTTTTCCTTTTATTTTATTTTTAATTTTAAACTGTTTCAATTTTTTTTCTTAAGATTTTGATTTTTTTTTTTCCACGTTCTTAAGATTTTGATTTTGATTTTTGCCAAAACTAGGAATGGGAGAGGGGAAACTCACACACACAAGTACCATGGGGGCTTGAACCTAGGACCACTTGGGAGCACACTAAGGGGCCATTTACTTGGAGGAAATAAGGAATTGGGGAATTTAGGAATTAGGGAAGTAATGAATTAGTATGGGAAGAATCATTCCCATTAAGTTGTTTACTAATCATATGGAATTAGCACATGAATAGAGTTGATTCCCATTGTTGTTGTTTACAAAGTCTCATAAATCAGAACATAAACTAATTTGATTACTAAGATGCCCTGCACATATATAAATATATATTTTTCACCTGAATAACTTGTAAAAAAGCAAATTGAATAATATAAGATACTATATAACAAGTAATGAAAAAACTAGTAAATAGGAGGAATATAATAGAAGAAAAAAACAAATATGACACAGTGATAAGAATCATAATAAGACAAGTAGAGGCTAGCAACCAAGATGAAAAGGGAAAAATTTTGCTTTTTCCAACGATGATTAATAAACAACCATTGATTTTTTTAAAAAAAACAAAACGGCTTCAAGGTCTGGTTTCTTCATTTTATGGGATGGAAGTAGACCTGGCATTCGTGTCGTGTTATCAGTATTCGTGTCGTGTTCGTGTCAACCCGTTAAGGAAAACGGGTTGACACGACACGACACGATAAGAAAACGGGTGAAAAATATCCAACACGAACACGATTCGCTGAAATTCGCGAATTACACGACACGACCCGTTTCACCCGTTAAGAAAATAAACTTTTAAAAAATAAAAAAAATAAAAAATAAAAAAACCTGTTTTTGAACTTATAATTCTTGAACTTAATCCATATAATTCCAATACAGCCCAAAAATCAATATCATTCCAATACATCCCTAAAATTCTTGAACTTAATTCAAACTTCAACATCCATGAACATGATCCATGAAACATCAACAAACTCCTCATCATCAATATCAATGGCATTGGTAGGGCTATTTTCAATTTCCATTCCCTTCAAAAATAAAGATAGAGACATATGAGAACCAACATGTAGCTAAGAGACAAATATAATTATATAATGCAAGGGGAAATAAACTCTTTTTTTTTTAATGTGAAGGGAAATATACTTTTCCATTGTACAATTATTAAACTTTTTCTTTTTTGCAACATTACCGTATGAAAAAGATGACATATTTTGTAATGATACAAATTGAAACTTATACCAGACATGTAATAGAGAGGGTATTGATTAACTAATAACAACCAAAACGTTTTCAGTTTTTTTTTGTCTCAACACTTTCCCTCTCCTTAGGATTTCTTTATTTCCTGCAAGAAAGCCAACCCCATTCCCTTTGTCTCACACCAGCAGCCCCGCCTCACCCTGTCACCCACCCAATATCTCATATGCTATAAAGCCAAGAAGCGAAACTTCTGCACACCCAGACCAAGGGCTTGGCAGAACAGAATGTATCAAGCAAAGGCGGAGCCAATGAAGGCCCACAAGGGTTAGCTGACCCTTCTGAAGTTCCCTAAATAACTCTGCTTTTGTTTATATTTATTCTTAAAATCCGATCCTTCTGACTAAAGTTTCGCAAGCTGTTGTAAGTTTCCTTTTTATTTTTATTTTTATAAATAACTTAAGAATTACTAACCTAAAACCACTTTTTTATGATTTCTTTGTTATCTCAAATTAAGAACAATAATAATATTTATATTATTTCTTTGTTATCGAATTACGAAATTTGATATTATTGATAATGAAGTGATTATGAAAATATTTCACGAGATGAAAACTTCGTTGAGGACGATTGTGAATGTATTGGAATGACACATATGAGTTTTGACCAAAAACAAATATTTGAGTTATTACTAAAAATTTTGTATTATTAGATAAATTTATCTTGTTTTGCGATGATTTTATTATTTGATGTTGACCCTCCTTGATGAATTTATCGGCTCCGCCTTTGGTATCAAGTATTACTGATTCGCTTATAACCGTGAAAGCCCCAATCAAATTCGATTAAAAATCGTAAATTTGATGAAATTACGCAGAAATCCACACTTGACTCACGAAATCACAGAGAGAGAGAGAGATACAGAGAGAGAGAGAGAGAGCACTTACAGGGGACAATGGCGTATACGGATTTGTCCTGTGCTTGCTACTGACTGAAGTTGCAAGACGAGAGACAGAGGTGAGATTGCACAAAGAATATGAGGTTGTTGAGAGAGATTTTTGAAAGAGAGATCGCAAGAAGAAGGAGAAGATGAGGTTTAGAGAGAGAGAGAGAGAAAGTCTGGGAGAAGAGTTTGGCTGAGGGGAGAAGTGCAGAATGAAATTGGTGCTAGGGTTAGGAGGGATTTTTAGAATTGAAAATTACAAAATTACCCCGCTTAACGGGTTGGTTCGTGTATTCGCGAATGGGCATCAAAGCGACCCGTTAGCTTAATCGGTCAACACGATAACAACACGACACGATAACTCAAACCCAAATCAATTTTTCGTGCGAATTAGGTCGTGTTATCGTGTCGTGTACAATATTGCTAGCTCTAGATGGAAGAACATAACAAGTGTCAACAGTTTTTGTTTTATGTCCATGTTCCTCCATATTGTGGTGCTAAACTAACCAATTTCAAATAATATTTTAACGAAATCAAATAATAATAACCTAAGCATAATCTTGATGATATTAAAGTGACATGAGTTTTTATTTGTCTAGGTTTTGGGGTGTTTTGTAATTATCTTAAAATGGTAAGGGTATTTTTGGAAGGTAGTAAGGGAAAATGGAATGAGAATCGGATCAACTACCCCTCCCTAGTTGATTAGGTAAGTGGTCTTTTTCATTTTCAGGTATATTGTATATTTTATTTTACAACCAATGTGGTTTTGACACGTGTTAAATTGTTTTAATATTCTTTATACTTTTTTGTTGAAACTTTGTCAATGTTTTAAGGAGGAGAAGTCCTCAATTTTAAAGAAGTCAAGTCATGCTCTATTTTAAATTTATTATGTAAACAGAAATGGGAGAAGAAAAAAAATGAAAAGTAAGAAAACAGGGAAAAGTGGGTATTTTGTGTGATTAAAGGGAAAAGTGGGGCATACACTTAAAAGTCATTTCTCATTTGGTTCATTTTAGACAAAAGTCTCTCTCTCATGCAACATAGAAATAATACAGTAGAAGGAACATTAATATTTCAGTATTCGTACTCCAATCCAATGTTTTGTAATGCATTAATATTTTTGATTTCTATCCAAATCCAAGTAAGAAACTCCTTACAAAGAATACAAAGAATAGCAGTAGCTTGCAGCAATTGGACCATTAGCCTCTGCAGCTGATCTTATCTATCTAATACACAATCTGAATCAGCAGAAACATAACTATGTTTGTATTTTAGAACATTACAGCTGTGAGAATCTTATCATACTCATTACTCAATCTAAAAACACCACTCTAAAAACACCACTAGCACATATGGGGATATGGGTGCTTTTGTCTACAAAAAGTAAACAAGACTCAAAATAAACACTACACTTGAATCAGCTCAAGAAGAAGATGAGGACTGAAAACTCTTGGCCGGAGTGAAAAGAGCAACAGCACCATGTTCAGGCTTCGAGAATTTCCGATAAACTGCTTGAAGATTGCTTTCTGCAGCTTTCAAGTGAAAGCCAACCAGGAACTTGGCGCAATCCCTGTTGTATGACAAAAGACACAACACTCCACAATTAGTAAATATTGACTGCAAATATGCTAATTATAATTTATAACTGAGGAGGGTTATAACTTATATATAGAAGAAGAAGACATTACCTTAACTGTTCTTCAGAGTAGCCAGTGTGGTGCTTCAGAGTTTCAGTCCAGAAAGGAGCTTTGTTGAGGGTGCAACGTGCAGCATAGACAGCTGCAGCAGCTATAAGGGAGGGAGAGTACCGAATAGTAGTTGGATAATGCATAATTCCGAGCTCGGCTAGAAAGAAAACCATATTCTTCATCTGCATTACACAAATGTAAGAGAATCAAATTAGTATATGTTACTTCACTAAAAATAGAGCTTAAAGTATGCATGGTTATATTTTCATGGTGAAATAAGTACCTCTTCACTAGGTGAAACAGAGGCTTTGATGTATCTAGACAGGAAGACATATGGGGTAGGAACAGTCAGGTACCATTCCAACTTCCCCAGAATTGCTTTCTCCATCAGAAGTATCTGATCACCAGTGTATGCATAGTCTGATAAGCAAACAAAGTCATTGACCTGCATATCAATAACCCATTTTCAGATTAAAAAAGATACAAGTTTGAAATCAAGTATGAATAATTCATAAAACAACGGAATAAGAGAACATTACCTGTGGAGCCCAGATTTCCTCATATTTGGATGCTATAACCATAGAACTAATACCAACTAGCTGAAGTTCCCTCCTAGAAACGATTTTCTTTGACAAGTATCGATCAATTATGTTCACAGTCAGGTAGAAGGTTTCAGGCATCAGTTCAAATTTCCTGTGAACTTCTACCAACCAGTCTATGAGGATTGATCTCATCTTTGGGTTTATGTCTGGCTGTGACTCCATGTAATCATTAACTCTGCTGTCATCCTGCACAAGGAAGTTTTCTTTAGTAAGAGAAGTGATAGGAAAAGGGGAAATTTGAAGTGAGGGGGGAAGAGAATAAGAACATACTTCAGTGAGTTTGTAGAACTGGTACAAGTCATCAATGTATTCCACCACAGCCAATTCATCATTAACATCAGCTGAATCAAAATCAACAATCTTTTCCTTTGGCTTGATGTTAACTCCACCAGCCATAGCCTGCAGCAAACAAAAATTCAATACCCCAACAAATAAAAGGAAGCAATTCTCTCACAATATGCTAGAAAATCAGCAAACTCACCTTGCTTCGAGCTGTGAGGATCGAAGTCAGAGTCTTGACTTCCTTTCTTGAAGGCCCTTCTACTGGCTTGCATTGGTTCACTGGTTTATCCTTTACTCTTTCATCAGAACTTATAACGACCACAGTCTCAGATTTTGGCTTTTCAATTGCCTTCTTGGGAGCTACTTCCACTGCCACCTTCTTGGCAGGACCTCGTTTTTTATCTTCAACAACCGGCAGCACAGGGTTCTACAAATTTAAAAAGCCCAATACCATGAACAGGTATAATTAACTTCAAGATTCAAAACTAGATATTCATTATATAACGAAAGAGATAAAAAGCAGTGGTTCAAGATTATTACCACATGATTCTTTTCTGCTTGTGCTTGTTGTGCCTTTGCTAACAGTTGTGCATGAAAACTTCTGCAAGTCAAGAACACCTTGTTAGTAATTTCGCCTGAGAGAGAGAGAGAGAGAGAGAGAGAGAGAGAGATAAACCTAGTTATGGGGCGAGAAATCTGAACAGGGGGCTTCCCTTCAACAATACGACCAGCCTCAAGATTATTACCAATGTCTCCAAGAACACGCCGGTTCCTTCTCTGTGCTTCATGCTTGACTTTGTCATTTCCTATAAGAAAAACAAACATGAAAATATAAATAAAAAAACCTTGATTTTCTGAATGAAAGAAGTACATGAAAATGGCCGAAATAAAGAAATTAAAATACAAAAAACCCCCAAAAGAAATCTGAAATCGCTACAACCCAATCAATCAAAGAAGAGAAACCCAGTAAACCCAAAAACCAGAAACCCAATCAATTCTGCGTTCCAAACTTACAAATAGGGAAAGAAACAGAAAAGGGCAGATCCAAATAATCAAAAAAACTGAAATGATGAAATAAAATTTGGGAAAAAAGAAATCTTGCACTGATCTAGATGAATAACCCCAACCCACCAATGATCAAGGCAAGAGAAACCCAGATAAAACAACATCGAAAGATCTCAGAAATAAAAATGATGAATGCTATAATAACCCGTGGCATTATCGCAGAAACATAAACCCAATATGCTAAACGAAGAAAAGTACCAAAACCCAAAATGAAATTTGAAAGAATCGTTGTTCTATAAAAAAAAATCAGAAGGTGGGATCGGTGAATACCTCTGGGTTGTTGTGGAAGAGCTGCTGCTCTAGCGTGCTCCATGGTTTGCTGAGATCTGTAACCTTGTAGGGTTTCTGGATCCAATAAATTCACCTCAAGGAAACTCTCCTTCTTTTCTCTCTCTCTCTCTCTCTCTCACTCTCTCTCTCTCTCTGTTTGCTCTGCGCTTTGCGTTTCTTGTTTCATGAGTCTAATAGCAAAGCAAAGGGCACTATTTGAAGCTCCCGAACCGACGTTAGCCCCAACGGTCGAAATTTCAACCCCAACGGTCATATTTTCTTAATTGAAATCCGGACCGTTGGATTTTGCATACGGCTAAGATTCATTTTCAAGAAGGGTTTAAAATCGTGGTGTAATTGGTAAGTGTCCTATTTGGCATTTGCCATATGACACACTAAACAACTTTGGCTGTTTTACCATCAAAATTAACATGTCTCGTCTAGCAGATTACAAACGTATCTCTTTTTTCTTTTTCTTTTTTTCCTTTTTCTAGTTTTGATTGTTTTATTTTTAATTTTGTGTTTCACTTGACATGACAATTCCACTAGGGGGATTCACGAATTTATTTATTTTTGGTTTCTAAAAATTAATTAAACGATGTAATCAACTTCCCATAGGGTTTGAATAAAAATAAAAAAATAGCAAAAAGTTTCACGAATATATGGGCCTTAAGTTTTGTTTGTTTTGGGCCTTTCCCAAATGCTTTTAAGTCCAATATTTTCTCTCTTTTGTTGAATAGTGGAATTGAACCCCTCATTGAAACTTCATCACTTACAAGAGCTTCTATAATAAAGGGGATTTTGGTAAGGGGTTCAATGAAGGGTTCAATCCAACCATTCAATCATTAAAAAAGTTCAAGTTCAATATTCTCTCTTGTTGTGTAGTGGAATTGAACTCCCTCGTCCACAACCCCTTATTATAGCATTTCCGCCTCAACCACAACCCCTCATTATAACATTTCCATGACTTGTATGTTTAGAAAGGTCAATTTTTTGGGGGTAATTTGTGGGTTCGGGCCCATCTACATTTCATGTCATTCAACACAAACCCAATAATAATCCCAATTTGAGTGAAAATTAACCCTTTTTTTATTTTTGCATAACAAAAAATTTGGCAATACAAGCAGAGATTTAAATAGGAAATGCAAAGACAAATAACAATTGAAACAAGAACCCAGCAATATCAACACAAATCCAACTAACCATTAGATTTCAAATCCATATTACGCCCCCGCATTACACAAACCCAACTGAATGGTTCAACGACTTGTCGTCTCACCACAAGCCAAAACAAAGACTAAGGCATAAAGCAAACATCTACAACTAACTACATGCCGTTTAAACATAATAGACTAGATAATTCCTAAATTGCTCTCTGAATCTCCTCAAGCCTTCAAGCCCTCTCGCCTCTGATCCGACGAGCGAGCTGGATGTCCTTGGGCATAATGGTGACTCTCTTGGCATGAATGGCGCAGAGATTGGTGTCCTCGAACAGACCCACCAAGTAGGCCTCCGCCGCCTCCTGCAGCGCCGCCACGGCGCTGCTCTGGAACCGAAGATCGGTCTTGAAATCCTGAGCGATCTCCCTCACAAGCCTTTGAAATGGAAGCTTGCGGATCAGGAGCTCAGTGCTCTTCTGGTACTTTCTGATCTCTCTCAGAGCCACAGTTCCTGGCCTGAAACGGTGAGGCTTCTTCACCCCTCCGGTCGCCGGGGCTGACTTACGGGCAGCCTTCGTGGCCAGCTGCTTACGTGGCGCTTTGCCTCCGGTCGACTTACGGGCAGTTTGCTTAGTACGAGCCATTTGGAGTTGGTCTTGATGTGAAAGATGGAAGGATTTGGGTGTTTGGTTAGCGAGAAAATGAGAGAAAAAGGAGGCCAATGTGAATTTGTGAATTTGTGAATTGGGGAGGTTTTGCTGAGTTTTATTTATAGAGTGGAGTGTGGAGAAGCGGCGGGTTTGAAATTTTGGTCAAATTTTGAAAGTTTTGGATCGGTGGATATGGAGCGTTGATTTGTATTGTTATCAACGGTGGATATTATTTGTTGTAGGTTGTTGGGGATAGCGATCCGTGTGCACTGAAAGTGGACCAATAAAATTGGTTTATTCTAGCGGCAACGGAATATTTTCATTCCTTTTCAATTTTTGAGTTGGCGGGTCAAGTGTTCGAGTGTGGATTGAACAGTAAGGATCAATGAAAGTTGGGCTTCCTTTAAAAAAAAATATGAAATTTGGGCTTCATTCCCTAAAATATGAGCAATCAAACTAGCCCGATGTGTTCACTTTGGGCTTTCAAACTTTTATTTTTACAAAACAATATTCTAACTGCTTTAATCTACAAGGAGGGAAATCAAATATGGTGCATGGGAGAGCGGTCACACTGCCTTTCACCAACTGATCTAACTCACATCTGCAAGGAACTTTCCAACTTCAGACGCACATGGTTTCTTCTTTGTCTTTAAATTACATTCATCATGGCATAGATAGTTAGACAGTAAATTTCAAGCCATAGAATGGAACCCACAAAGTTAAGCAGCATATTGGTCTGCATGATGCACCTCATTCATTACCCCCATCTAAAAAATATGCTTCAAAGTGCAACTTCATGGTGGCTGTCTGCACTAATTTTATAAGCAATACTTTTTTTTCTTTATAATCCTCTTCTTATTATGATGGCACCACCATGTTTTTTTTTTAAATGTGGATCAAACCCTAGTTCTCAATTTAGCTCAGACTTTTTAATGGCACAAGTTTGACTTTTATGCTTTCAATGACACACAAAAACCATTTTTGAATGCATCTTGTAGAACGCAAACAAGCCAATAGTGACAAAGGTCATTGTATGAAGAAGTTTAACTAGGGCACCAACGCATTTAAGATTATTTAATGAAAGAGTTTCTCAAGATGCCGAACAAAGCATCAATTGCCTCATATACACAAACAAGAGATTGCCATTAACACGTCCAAGAAGAATACATCAAACGTTGTTGTTTCAGTTAAACAAATTGTCTTGGACACTGGAAGTCAAGCTGTCCTACTAAAAAATTTCATTGGTCAGAAAAGAAGAACAATAGAACGCATGAAAAATTATAGAAATGAATTGAGCCGATTGTCGATGACTTTAATGGATATGGTATTCGATGATTTTAAGCAGAAGATTAAACAATGGCATAATAGAGAGTACAATGTAAAATCTGATGTTCATATAGATTGTTTCACTGTTAGCTCATGTAACTTGGTGCCACGGCTTTTGATCTACTATATGCAATGGCGGACTCATGAATTTTTATAGGAGTAAGCTAAATTTTTTTTATTTTTAGAGGAGATATATTATAAGCCTTTTTTTTCTCTTGAAACAAAAATGTAAATAAATTTTATAAATCAAACATAGCCACATTACGAGCAAATATAACACAAAGAAGTACAAAATATAAATAAATACCAAATCAAACACATTGTCCAACATGAAGCAATACTAGAAATGACATCCGGTCTATTTGCCGGTCTATTATCATCAGGTGCCAACCAAAAATCATATATGCTAATTAATAATTCAAGTTGTAAAAATAAAACATATATCAACAATCTCCAAAAAAATTCGCCCAAACCCTAAATCCTAAAAACTTAACAACAATTAAAATTGGAAATTGAATATTAAAAAAAAAAAGAAAAACCTACCAAGATTAAAGAACCCACTGAAGATAGGTTGGTACAATGTTTAAGAGGAGGATAGCTATTTCCTCTAGGCTCTCCAAGTTCAAATATGACGTTTTGGGTGGCTAGAAGAAATTTTTGATGTATGCTCTCTGATGGTGTAGCCAATATTAGTACGATTAGAATAGCTCAAGTTGGTAGAGCCCTAGCATGAGTTCTGCTTCTGATCAAATTTATATAGGTTTGGATTGATGTTTATTATTTCCTATATGCTTAGGAGTGGGCTTATTTTAAATAGAGGACTGAGCTATTATTTAATTTACTTAGATTGGGCTATTATTAGTTTATTAAAAAAAAGAAAAACAATGCATGTATGGGCTATATTTATTTGGTGCAATTGGCTAATATTTATTGGAGTAGAAATAAGCCTATAAAATTTAGACCATATTCAATATTTTATAAATGTTCCCCCAGGCTGGAGTGGCATAGATCTGTCCTTGGCCATATGCCTTGTGCTTTCTACTAAAATATGAGAATTATGAGAGAATATTTGTTTGTAGGAATTTTCTGTGTATTTCTCTTCTTGTAGGGAGGTCATATTTATAATACAACGGAGCCTTAGTGGCAAAGTAAATAATAAATTTCTATTTCTATTTACTGTAGGAAATCTGGAATTAAAGTAAATTAATTACAATTATAATAGGAATCCTTAGTGTGTAAGGAAAGCAAGTGAATGGTCCATAAGTCACGCCAACACTCCCCCTCATGTTGGTCCATAGATGTCGCCAATGCCCAACTGATCCAGTGAATTGTGGAATGCTTTACTGGAAATCGCCTTTGTCAAAATATCCGTAACTGATCCTCGAATTTCATGAAAGGAAACTAAATCACTTTAACCTCAAGCTTCTATTTGATGAAGTGTCGATCCACCTCAACATGTTTAGTGCGATCATGTTGAACCGGATTTTGTGCAATAGCTATAGCAACCTTGTGGTCACAAAGAGATTCATTGTGGATGTAGGTTTATACCCAAGTTCAGTAAGCAACTTCCTTATTGAACTTGGATGTAGCTCCTCCATGTCACCAAATTACCTCCCACGAATGTGAAGTAACTCGATGTGGATTTTCTATCTATTACACTACCTGCCTAATTTGCATCTGAATAACCATCAATATTCAGATGACCATGTTTTGAGAACATAAGTCCTTTTTTAGGTGCAGACTTCAAATATCTAAGTATCCAAAAAACTGCATTCTGTAGTCTTTACTTGAAAAATGCATAAATTGAGTTACAACGCTCACCGCATAAGCAATGTCTGGTTGAGTATGTGACAAATAGATCAATCTTCCCACTAACCTTTGATATCTTTCTTTGTTAGCTGGAACTTGATCCGGGTATTCTCCAAAATGATGATTCTGAACAATATGAGTGTCCACAGATTTGCAATCTAGCATTCCTGTGTCTGTCAACGAGTCCAAGACATATTTCCTTTGAGATAGAAATATGCCTTACTGCAATTGGGCCACCTCAATCCCCAATAAATACTTGAGTCCACCTAGATCCTTCATCTCAAACTCAGTAGCCAAATAGTCTTGTAGCTCAGATATCTCATGTTTATCATTCCCAGTAATAATCATATTATCAACTTAGATTATTAAAGCTATTATCTTCCCTTTATGATGTTTCAAGAACAGAGTATGATCTGAGTTACTCTGTTTGAAGCCATTGTTCTTCATTGCCATGGTGAACCATCCAAACCCGGCGCGTGGTGACTGTTTCAATCCGTACAATGCCTTTCGTAATCTACATACTGTTCTAGTCTGAGTAGTATTATATCCAGGAGGAATGCCCATATACACCTCCTCCATGAGTTCGCTATGCAAGAAAGCATTCTTTACATCAAATTAGTGTAATGGCCAATCCAAATTAGCTTCAAGGGACAATAAGACTTTGACGGTGTTCAACTTTGCAACTGGTGCAAAAGTTTTTTCATAGTTTATACCATAGGTCTATGTGTACCATTTTGCCACAAGTCTTGCATTGTATCGCTCGATATATCTATCAACATTGTGTTTTATAGTAAACACCCATCTACATCCGACAATCCTTTTTCCTTGTGGTATAGTCTCCAGTGTGACGCCCTAAAAAATTCCAGAATATTTTTCGCGCAGAGTAAAAATTGCACTGTCCATTTTGAGGTAAATGGCTTTTTTTTTTTCAAAGTAATTATTGCCATTGTGTTTAAGATTAACATATTTCCAAAATTGTGAAATTAGAATTTCGGTTTTTTTGACTTCATAGAAAAATAGTAGACGTCATTACGAGCTTGTGGTATTTTTCGGAACTCGGAAGTATTTTTAGTAAATTTTCGAAGTTGGAAAATAGGAAATTAAATTGAAAAGTCCACATGGCATTTTGTGATTGGTTGGAACATGTCACCATGCCACATGTCAACATCTGATTGGTTGGAAGACTTGGAAAACTAGGGTATATATCGCTATACCTTACGCAAGTTCAATCTAAGTCGTTGATTTGATTCTAGATCGATTTGGACCGTAGATAAAATCAAAGGTTTTTAACTTGATTTAGGCCTTTAGTTTGGTTGTTGGGAATACATCTGGATCACTTGGACCATCCATCTTGAAGCTATCATGTATCTTCCTATACATGATCCAAAACTCATATTTTAATCGGGCCTCTCAATTAAATATTGTAATCGATCCGAGCCTTCGGGAATTCTATAAATACCCCCAAAATATCTCATTTTCTTCACACCAAAACCAAAAATCAGCCCCCTCACTTCCTCTCCTCCTTCACCATCAAAGCCACTATTCCGATATTTTTCAGAATTACTATTCATACCGAAAAGTCACTATTCACCAAGTACTATTCATCCAAAATTACTATTCATACCCGAAACCGCTCATTGTGTTTACTATTCATTGTTTCGTGCCATCTTCACTCAGGAGTACTATTCACTTGTGGTACTATTCATCATAGTATTTTACCGATGTAATTTCTCTCCCTTACCTCGTCTTTTATTCATTTTTAATTCCGTATTTTCATTCCTAGCTGCTATGCTGCCCAATTTAAATTTGTCAAATACTCAATTCGGGTTATTTTATAATTGGGTAATTTTTAAGTTATTCCTAAAATATACATCATATGCCGTTACTCTGCCCATTTGAAATCTAATAAAATTGGATAATCTTTTTGTCATTTTCCTTTCTTGAAATTATTGGACTAAATCATAATTATTCCTCTGGTCCATGTATGAACAACAAAGTACTATTTAGTCTTTAATTTTACCATATCGTTTATTTTATCGTTTTCGGACTAGAGATGAAACTTCAAGGACTATTGAGACAATTTTGAACCTTTCATAAAGTACAAGGACTATTTTGAAATTACTTGGAACTTTAAGGACTTATAAGGATTAAGATGAAATTTGGATTAAGTTTAAAGACCACAGTGCAATTAAAGACAAGAAAAATGACTAAAGTATAATCAAGGATTTGTTGTAATATTTTTGAATGTTGGATTATGATTCAGTTGCTCAGTAGTGGCCAGTTTGAGTTCGAAGGTGCAGAGGGCAAGTCAGGCTTAAGGTTTGGATTAAGGGTAAGGGGACCCACTCTCGAACTTGTATTTTGTGTGTATGTATGACATAGTAAATATTGTTGTGTGTGAAAGATGCACTGTTTTTGGATGCCATATTGTTTGGTTTTATGAATGCTTGGCTTTGGTTCTCCAAAGTTTTGAGGGTATACACTGCGGGCATTATCCTCAACGACACGAGAGTGAAAGGGGTATAGTGACTTCCTTGGGTTTCGATTCCCTAAACCTCCGGAGGGGTTACGCGGACAGACTTTACCAATGCCCTACGCATGAGGTATAGTCGACGAGATGTAACTTTTGAAATGGACACTCTCGCTACCGTACCAGGTAAGTTGGTTATATTTTTATTTCTGGTAGAGTTAGTTGGCCTATAGGGATCGATTATCAGAAAAGCATATTATGGGTACCCGGGAAACGTTTGAGAAAGTTGTGTGAGCATTGTTTTGATCCTACGTTTATATGGAAATGGTTTGTGTTGTGCATATTCTTTTCACTGTTTTTCATGAACACTACTATGTTATTTTGCTATCTATTTTCAAACATGGACGGGAGCCTCCTACGGGGCAAATGAACATATGTGATGCTCACCCCTACTTTTTCATGCAGATCACAATCCTTGAGCTATACTTGGTGTTGTTCCTGAACCTGTCAACACATTTGGTCCATGTACCTCTTCATCTCTGACAGGTCGTGATTTTCTTTCCTGAGAGCTTAAGGATATTTCTTGTTCATTTCCTTCCTCTGTATAAAATCTGGATGGTTGGTATGTATTTAAATATTTATGGTTTGTAAAATAACTTAAGAGGTTACTCGTACTCTTCCTTAACCTCTGTGGTTGATATTTCTTTAACAAAGTTTGTATAATGTTTTATTCAGCTTTTCGCTGTTATTTACAACTCTGACCCAACCCGTTTTATTTAATTAAAAAGGCTTATCGTATTTTGGGAATCTTGGGAGTATAACCCTTGGATCTAGGTGTTATAATTTCGGGATCCTCAATATACGTGTCGCTGTCATGTTTCTCGATTTTGGGGTATGACATCCAATGTCCAAGTCTGATTTTTCTCAAGAGCTTTCATCTCCTCTTTTATAGCTTGGACCCACTTAAGATCTTTCAATGCTTCAGAAACCTTGGTTGGAATATGGATAGGAGACAACTAATGCACAAAAGCCTTGAGTGGTTCAGACAGCTTCTCAATGGATACATGATTTGCAATTGGATACTTGGATGTCTTGCCAATATTAGGTGACTAACGATTTGTTGGCTTCCCACGATTTTGCCTGAAAGGTATTGATATCCAATAGATTTATCAGTGCACAACAATTGAGTTTCTTAGTTGTCTCACTAACATGCATTAATTTATTGGACAAAGATGGAATGAGTTGAGTATTGGAAAGGGATAGAGAATGTGAAAGGGCGACAATGCCAACCCCTACCACAGGATAGGTAACTTCATTCAAATTGGCAATACTTGTGCATTGGGGTGGAGTGGTTTGCAAAAAATCATTCGGATCAAAGGTATACGATCAGTGGTGCCAGAATCAATTATCCAACCAGTAGTGTAGTGTAGATCAGAAGTTTGAAATACATAATCGTAGTTACCTGAGTCATCTGGAGGCGCGAAGCTATCAGTTGGGTCTACTTGCGGAAACAAGGCTAACTGGGGTTCGGTAGAGACAAGAGCAGCACAGCCGAAACTACTGGCAGTTTCTCTGAGCTTGCGAGCGCGGAGTTCCTCCCACCATTCAGGATAACCATTCAACTTAAAGTAGGTGTCGCGGGTATGTTTGGGGTTGCCACAATGAGTGCAACCACTTTCATCAGTAGGAGCCTTGGGACGGGAGGGTGGGATGGTTTTAGAAGGTGGTGCACCAGCAGCAGTAGCATATGACTGGATCTGAAGGTGGGCCGCATTAGAGGAATTATGGGACTGTCCTGCGCACCGGTTGGCCCTAATCGAGGAGCACTCTTGGCGGCTAAGCCAGTGCCAATGGCTGTGGATGAACCCATCATCACAGCTTGTCGAACATCTTCACGGCAGACATAGGCATAAGATTGGCCCATGGTGGGGAATGGAGTCATGTGAAGAACATCTCTTCGGGCCTTATCAAGACGATCATCAAGGCCATCCAAAATATATAAACTTGATCTTCCTGCTGAATATCGTTATAACGTTGGATATCACATTCATACTCCATCATATTTGGATGACGAAAATCAATCTCTCTCCACATACTTTGGAAAGTATTATAATAGGTTTCAATGAAGCCACTAGCTTGTTGCATACGGGAGACTCGTCGTTTCAGATCATACACCTGAGAGGTTTTAGTGTCATCATAGTAAATCGTGGCAATTGCATCCCACTCTGCTTTTGCCATCGGAAAGCGAATGAAATTGGCAATCAAGCTCTGCTCCAGATAATTGATGAGCCATCCCTTCACGACGAAGTTCTCAGTGCGCTAGAGGGGAAACGTTGGAGCGGTCAGAGGAGGTTGTGGAAGATCATCATTAATATAACCCAATTTGTCTTTGCCAGAGATATACATCTCGACAACTTGGGACCCTAAGGCATAATTGGTGCCATCTAACTTGATGCCGATCTGAGTAGTGAAAGGTTCATGGGTAATCGTCGTCGGGATCGTCGTCTGAGTCGGGTTTAGGGTCGTCGTCTTAGTCGAGTTCGGGGTCATCTTGGTAGGATCCTGATTTAGGATCAAGTTCGAGGTCTAAGTCTGCATCTTCAGAAGTTGAGCCATCTGGGCACTCAACTCGGCTTGATGTTGACCTTGTTGATCTCTGGTCCTAAACAACCTGGTAATGATATAGATGTTTACTTGGCACCATTGATTGAAGATTTAAAGTCTGAATCTGGTATGATGAATCTGCTGGTATTGGAGTTGCTTATGCAGCCATGATAGACACTGGAAATTTCGTGCTGGCCAACCGAAATTCAAGCATGTTGTGGCAGAGTTTTGATCAACCAACTGATACAATCCTGCCAACACAGACTCTAAATCAAAACAGCAACCTGTATGCTTGCTACATGGCTTCAAATTACTCAAGTGGTAGATTCCTGTTTGCACTACAATATGATGGAAATCTCGTCCTTTACACTACAAATTTCCCACAAGACTCTGCCAATTTTGCATATTGGTCAACCAAAACTACAGATATTGGATTTCAGGTCATCTTCAACCAGTCTGGCCTCATTTACCTTGCATCCAGGAATGGAAGCGTACTCAATACCATATCACCAAATGCAGTTTCAATACAAGATTTCTACCAGAGAGCAACTTTAGAGTATGATGGAGTTTTGAGACACTATGTTTATCCTAAAAGTACTACCTCAAGTGCTGGAAGGTGGCCCATGGCTTGGTCTACTTCCACTTTCGTACCTCCGAATATCTGCTTGTCAATTGTGGAAGGTGTGGGTGGTGGTGCATGTGGATTCAACAGCTTATGTAGGCTTGGAGATGAAGGACCAATTTGCCAGTGCCCTTATGGTTACAACTCTATTGATCCAAATGATGCGCTCAGAGGATGCAAACAAAACTTTGTTCCGCAAAGTTCTCACTAGAGACGGATCTTGTTGATTTCAAGAGATGCGAAACACGAATTTTCCTGGTGGGGATTATGAGCATTTTCAGGGGGTAACTGAGGATTGGTGTAGACAGAATTGCCTAGATGATTGTTTTTGTGCTGTTGCAATTGTCAACACTGGACAGTGTTTCAAGAAGAGACACCCGTTTCGGAACGGGATGATTGACTCTAGTATTAGTGGGAAAACTCTGATCAAATTTGGAAAAGACAATTCTGCTTTGAAATAAGCTGGAGGTGCAAACACAAAAAAGATGGATAACTCAACTCTGATCCTTGTTGGATCAGTGCTCCTCAGTAGCTCTGGGGTCCTGAACTTCCTCTTACCAGTAATAACCTATTTGATTGTTTCTCGTGTCTATTCTAGAAATGCTAAGGTGAATCAATCACATCCAGTCATGTCAGGCATGAATTTGAAGTAATTTACTTATGAGGAGATAAAAAAAAGCTAGGAACGAATTCAAGGAAGAGCTACGACGTGGTGCTTCTGCAACAGTTTTTAAAGGTATTTTAGTGTCTGATAATGGAAAGTGTGTTGCTGTAAAAAGTTTAGACACTAAGGTTAGAGAAAATGATTTGGAATTCAAAGCTGAAGTGAGTGCTATTGGCAGAACAAATCACTGAAATTTAGTCGAACTACTTGGAATTTGTAACGAGGGGCAGCACCGAATTCTTGTATATGAGTTTATGAGCAACGGCTCTCTGGCAAGCTTCCTCTTTGGAGATCCAATGCCAAATTGGTACCAGAGAAGGCAAATTGCCTTGGGAATTGCACGAGGGCTTTTGTATTTGCACGAGGAGTGCAGCAGCCAAATTGTACATTGTGACATTAAGCCTCTCTTGATGACTATTTCACAGCAAGAATTTCTGACTTCGGATTAGCAAAGCTTTTGAGAATGGACCAGACTCGAACCATGACTGCTATCAGGGGAACAAAAGGGTATATGGCCCCTGAATGGTTCAGAAGCTTACCTGATGTTTACAGCTTTGGCATTTTGTTGTTAGAGATTATTTTCTGCATGAAGCATTTTCAAGCAGTCGCAGAGGATGAAGATCAAATGATATTAGCTGATTGGGCGTATGATTGCTATAAGCAAAAGAAGCTGCACCGGCTATTCAAAAATGATGATGAAGCAATCAATGACATCAATAAGGTGGAGAAGTATGTGATGATTGCAATATGGTGCATTCAGGAGGATCTGTCACTCAGACCCACCATGAAGAAAGTCACACTGATGCTTGAAGGAACTGTTGAAGTCTAAGCTCCACCTGATCCATCCTCTTTCGAAAGTTCAATACTTTAAGTATTTGTCGTCTTAACGGTAATAGAACTGGCCCTTCATTTTATTTTTCTTTGTTGTATGGGTTTCTTTCTCTCTGTTCGGGTGAAAGCTACTTCAAACTTTCTTTCTTGTCAATGTGTAACTTTGTGTATAAATCAAAGGCCAATGTGCTGCATGCTCGCTTCACAAAATCTCCGTTTGACAGGAAAATCTCCGTGGGTCTTAGTAATGGATCCTCATTGATATACAATATTGCAATCATCACATACTTCTCCATCTCCTTGATGTCTTCCATTGCCTCACCATCATTCCGCAACAGAAGATGCATTTTCTTTTGCTTATAGTAACATATGCCCAATCAGCTAATATCATTTGATTTTCATCCTCAGCCTCTTCTTCAAATTTCTTCCTGCAGCAAATAATCTCCAATAGCAAAATGCCAAAGCTGTAAACATCCACCTTCACTGTGATAGGCAAGTTTTTGAACCATTTAGGAGCCACATACTGTTTCGTTCCCCTGATTGCAGTCCTAGTTCGAGTCTGGTCCATTTTCAAAAGCTTGGCTAATCCGAAGTCAGAAATTCTTGCTGTGAAATAGTCATCAAGAAGAATGTTTTGAGGCTTAATGTCACAATGTACAATTTGGCTGCTGCACTCCTCGTGCAAATACAAAAGCCCTCTTGCAATTCCCAAGGCAATTTTCCTTCTTTGGTACAAGTTTGGCATTGACTCTCTAAAGGGGAAGCTTGCTAGAGAGCCATTGCTCATAAACTCATACACAAGAATTCGGTGATGTCTCTCATTACAAAATCCAAGTAGTTGGACTCAATTCCTGTGATGTATTCTGCCAATTGTACTCACTTCAGCATTGAATTCCAACTCGTTATCTCTAACCTTAGCATCTAAAATTTTAACAGCAACCCACTTTCCATTATCAGACAAAAACTTTCCTTTAAAAACTGTTGCCGATGCACCACGTCCTAGTTCTTCCTTGAATTTGTTTGTGGCTTCTTTTAACTCCGCATAAGTGAAACACTTCAAATTCATGCCCTGCATGACTGGACAAGGCTGAATCACCTTAACCTTTCTAGAATAGATGCGAGAAACAATCAAATAGGTTATCAATGGTAAGAGGAAGTTGAGAAACCCCAAGCTACCGAGGAGCACTGATCCAACAACAATCAAAGTTGACCCATCTTTCCTTTTTGTATTTGCGCTTCCGGCTGATTTCGAAGTAGAGTTGCCTTTCCTTATTTTGATCAAATTTTTTCCCATAGAATTGTTGTCTATCCTCCCATTGAGAAGTGGGGCTCCCATCAACCAACAATTCCCATTGCTGAAACCGGCAGTGGCGCAGAAACAATCAGCTAGGCAAGTCTGCCTGCACCAATCCTCAGTTACGCCCTGAAACTTGTCATAATCAGATCGCTGCCAATACACATTGTTCATCTCTTGAAGATAGAAAAGATCGGTCTCTGCTGAGGCCTCATCACAGCTTTGTGGAGCAAAGTTATGTTTGCAGCCTTTCAACACATCATGTGGATCCATCAAGGTAACCAGATGGACACTTGCACATTGGTTGTCCTTGGTCATGTTGACATGAGCTGTTGAACCCACATGCACCACCACCTCTCTCTTGCAAGATACTCTTGCACTGAAGGTATGAAGGACAATGTGGACCAAGCTCCGGCATTTGAGCCAGTGCCTTTATGGCAGATATAGTGCCTCAAAACTCCGTCATAGTCAAGAGTTGCTCTCTGGTATAAATCTTGCTTTGATAATGTATTGGAGGATATTACATTAAGTATGCTTCCATTCCTTGCAGCAAGGTAAATAGAGCCAGACTGGTTGAATATGACTTGAAAGCCACTACCATTAGTATCGGTCTTCCAATAACTGAAATAAGGATAATCTTGTGGGAAATTTGTTGTGTAAAGCATGAGATTTCCACTAGATTGTAGTGTAAACATGAATCTACCTCTCGAGTAATTCGTTGCTGTATAGCGAGCAAAGAGTCTGCTTCCGTTATTAAGAGTCTGTGCGGGTAGGATTGTATCAGTTGGTTGATCAAAACTCCCCCACAGAATGGTTGAATTTTGGTTGGCCAGCACAAAATTTCCAGTGTCTAGCATTGCTGCATAGGCAAGGCCAGTACCAGCAGAAGAAGCAATTGATCTGTCTTTGCCTGTTGAAATATCATTGAGCAGAAAGTGACCATCTGCATTGAGTTCAACTTTGGATCCTTGTGGGACAAGATTATCCCCATTGGCTGACCACACAATGGTTTTCTCGGTTATCTTGTTGAACCAGATGGCTAGTATGAAGCCATCCTTTCCAATCTGTCGAAAAGTAAACCGAAAGCAAATTCACAAGATGGTGATTGCCATGATGAGTTATGAGATGGTGATTGCCATGATGAGAGATGAGCCTAAAGATATGTTTCTGTAAGTTTGGGCTGTGGTAGAACAAGGGACAATCATGAAAAGGATGAAGTAGAGAAGAAATAACACATCAAAAGTCATGGTAATTGAGGTGAGTATTAGGCTCCAAATTGATCAAACAAAACTAGAATCTTCAATAATATTAGGCAGTCATGGTGAGTATTTTAAGTAATTCTTCATCAGTCTTTATGTAGAGGGGAAAGTACTTGGAAGTTGCTTTCTTTGACTCCTTTGAGCATTATTTTCTGTTCATGCTGCTTTTTGACTCTTTTTAGCACTATTTTAACCAAGAAAATGCATATTGAAGCAGGCAATGAACATGGCTTCATCTCAAACATGAAACACCATGGTAGGTGGCCTATAGTTGTGGTTTAATTCAACAAGGCTGGAGAAGTTGTGCAGTGAGTTAGAAAGCTTGGAATTTTAAGAGAAAGGCTGGATTTCTAATTGAGTTTGCCACAAAATTCCACATGAATTGGATAGTGTGTTTAAAAGTCTAAGATTGAATAGTTTTATGGAGTCAAAGTCAGCTCAAATGCTTTCCAATTCTACCAAACTTTAATCTCCATATTGAAATCAGCGTAGCCCATGCAGACCAAAAAGTCATGTTTTTGTTCATCATTTCATTGCCACCTTGTTTGCCACTCACACTTTTTTTGTCGTTTGTCTCAAAATTTCTACCAAATAGACTCAAATCAAATGTACTTCTAATTGATTTTCCATGTTAAAGTTGTATCCTTGAGCTGGATATAGCACCCTCGGAGCCAATCACTCCTTTTCACATCTTTATACATATCATTTTCAAAATTCATATAAATGAGGAGAGGGAGGGGCCTTAAAAAATTCATGGAGTATAAATAATGAAAATAACATCTTTTTCCTTTGTTCAAGTTCATGCATTGCTGTTAATAACAAGTATGGTTCGCATAATGTCTTGAGCACTACTTTCCCTTTTAGGACCACATTCAATTTTGAATGTTGAAAAGTGGCTGCAACCCAATGAGGGGGTTAGTAAAAGAATGCTTCTTTTAGGCCAGGGAGGACAGGAAATAAGCATCTCACTATACACTATATACATCTCACTCCAAGTGATTGCAAAGAAGGCAGCTTCCAAGTGATTGCACCATGACCCGAAAAGGCAAATTTAAAGCTCAAACTGTGAATCTACCATGGAACTTTTACTTAGTCATTGGTGAAGACGAGCTCATTACTTGTGACTTGAAAAGTAGCAGAATTCATGATTCAACCTTACATTGGTGCATTTAGACTAGAGCTGGCAATATTGTATACGATACGATAACACGACACGAAAAATTCATTTTTCAGGTCCGTATTATCGTGTCGTGTCGCTATCGTATTGACCCGTTACCCAGACGATAAGTTATCGTGTCGTTTCGTGTTAATTCAAGAAAACAAGAACAAACCCGTTAAGTGAGGGTAATTTTGTAACTTGCAATTCTAAAAAAAAAAACCCGAAACCCAAAACCCACCTCCCAAAACCTCAACCTCATCTCTTCTTCTTCCGATCTCACACCTCTCACTTTCATCTACTCCATGTCTCTCATGTTTTTTCCAAAGATGATTTTTTTTTTCTTTTTCAGGGATTCAAGAGTTGGGCTTTCGTGGGAGGAACTGAAATTCAAAGAAAAAATGAGAAAGTAAAGAGAAAGTGGCTAATAGGTGCAAGACTGAGAAAAAAATGAGAAAAAGTCAGATGGAGAAGGAACTGCATCTCTGCGCCCATGGCTCAGCTTTAAAGGTGAGATCTGGAAATCCCTTTTGCTCTTACCCATCAGCCGGCTGTGGTGCAGACAACCTCCGCTTCCATGTTCGGCAATTTCTTGGCATGAATTTTTCAATATTTTTTACAAATTTATTTATACTTCAGTTCCTTCGAAAAGCTCTCTTTTTTGTTTGTGTTTGTTATTAATTCCATATCTCAAACTTAGTGAATTTAGGTTAGGTGTGATGAGTTTAGTGAATCGTGTAAGAGGAGTGGAGGGCTGGGCTACGTTGGTTTTGTTCTGAAAGTTGGGTTTTTTTTTTTTTTTTTTTTTTTTCATTTTTCAATTTTTAATTCTTAACGGATGAATCGTGTCGTGTGACCCGCGAATCAGAATGGGTCGTGTTTGTTGGGAATTTCTCACACATTTTCTTATCATGTTACGCCACAACCCGTTAAAACCGCGTTGACACGAACACCGATAACACGACACGAACGCCAAGTCTAATTTAGACTCAGGTCCTGTTGCCAAACAGAGTATCAAAAGAGTATCAAAAGACAGGTTTCTGGTTTCAAAACAGATTTCTATTTCGTTATCTGTTGCAAAATTCAGGTTTATCAAATTAATCAAATTTTAATACTCGCAAGTATACGAATAAAAGATAGTATAACTAAGTAAGCACAGATATCGTCCCACAAGAATTGATTTAATTCTTAATATTCCTACCAATTAAACTGAAACTAATTTTAAATTGAGAAACTTTAATGGATGAAATTAATTTGTTTTTAATTGAGAAAAACTAAAATTAAAGAAAGCAATTAAAACTAAAGACAGAGTTGCATGTCACAAATAATTTAGGAAAATCAAGAAAAAAAGACATTAGAGCATCCGATTTCACCTTAACCAATCCTCCCCAATCCCTTAGTATATCAATTCCAAGTAATTCCCCTTTATTGATGATCAATTTTCCTAAACTATTCAATGGCCATGGCATCTGGTTATATCAAAAGTATCTTTACATGCAATTCTCTATGGCATCTAGATGAATTCGACACACAAAGACCCATTAAGCTCTATGAAAATTATGTAGCGATCACACAAACCCTAATTGCATGGCATCTACAATTAGTCATTCATGGTATCAATTGCAAGAAGCAAAACTCAAGTCAAGTATGGCATCTACTCTAACTTGCATCACACTAATTCAACTTAAATGGTGATCAGACATCCAAATCAAATTAAACATTAAGCACAGCAAAAGATACTCAATAAAAAGGGAAAAACTTGAAATTAAATTAACTAAGAAAATTGAATATTCATGATTAGGCTACGTCGTAGCCCTAACTGATAAAATTAGTTCCTCATAGTCATAATTGAAATCACAATAAAAAATAGCATAAGTTTAGAAAAACCTTAGATAGAGCTCCCTTTCCCCCTTGCTTTGCCGTCAGCCTTTCTCCAACTTATGTCAAAAACCTTGATCTCTTATTCCCGGAAATATTCAGCCCCAAAATATTGCTGCCCACGTTCCTTTTATACAGCAAAATGCAATAACCCACTTTGACTTGGACTCCTATTCACGTTCATATTGTGTGTTGATCTTGTGCAATTAACCAATCTAATTATAGGGAAATATTTATCAAAAAGCTATATAAATATAAACACATCATTATCTTTCATTGTATAACTTACAACAGTATTTATACAAGGAGAAAGCTTGCTATTCAAGCTCAATATTAATTACAAGTAGGTAGATGGTAGATGGTAGCTGGTCTTGAGCTTCTAATTAATGCAGCCACCCTCATTAATGTTACTAGCAAACAACCTAGCTAACAGACAAACTAGTTAACACAAGAAATCAGCCATAACTTGTGGCAGCAACCTCCACAAGTCCAACACACAAACCAATCTTTCTTGTGTTCACACCTCCAACATTTATTGCTTTCACACAAGCTAACAACCTCCACAAGTCTGTATTAGCCTCAACATCCCAAAGACTGTAGTAGTCTCCACAGGTTAAGTATCATCCCAATGTCATTAACAAAAACTAGAATTTAGCCAAAAAAAGGGAAAATATTTAAGAAAAGGCCAAAAGCCTAGTTTTATTTGGATTTCTAATAAAACTGGGCCTTTGGCCATTTCCTAAATATTTTCAATTTCTGCTTCTTCTTTATTATATTGCTTCCATGTACCTCCCTAGCCCAAACATCCAGAAACATATCTTTAGGTTCATCCCTCACAGCTTCCATTCCTGGATGTAAGGTAAATATGGCCAAACATCCAGAAACATATCTTTAGGTTCATCCCTCACAGCTTCCATTCCTGGATGTAAGGTAAATATGGCCAGACTAAAGATTAGGGCAATTGATCTCATATACACTTAATAAACGTCACTCATACAGATAAAGCAGGATTGAGAGGTATGTGTTTGAAGGATTCAAAGAAGGCAGCTTCCAAGTGATTACCCAGCATATAAAGATCGAAAAAACTTGCAAACGTATATAATATAGGAAAGGCTGGATTTCTAATTGTATAAAAAGTACATGACTTTGAAAAGTCTAAGATTGAATAAAGTTTTATGGATTTCTAATTGCGATGAGAGACGCTCTCTACCGCCATCCACGTGTCCTTTGAAAGTTCCAAGAAATATTCAATACGTCAATTTCTTTTTTTCTTCTTCCATTTTTACCCTCTTCGCTTCCGGAGAGCACTTCCTTTTCTGAATTTTCTCTCTCCTCTCAAGAAGCATCTCCTCTTCTTCTATACCTCCACTGTTTTCTCTCATCTGGTAAATCAGAAATCAAGAAAAGCAAAGGCACAAAACCGGACTTGACTTGATCTACCCGTATTTTTTCCTTCGTACAAAACTATAGAAAAAGAAGGCAGGGAGAGAACTTGAAGGAGGGAGAGTGGGCATTTAATGCTTGGGCAGCTTTGGACTTGTAATATAAGAAGGGTAAAACAGGAAAAGAAAGATATTATTATATTTGAAAATTTCTTAGTTTTCTCTTAACACGTGTAACACTGTAATTGAAGAAAGTGGGCGATTTTGGTCACAGTCACTTTTGAGCGACTGTGAATAGCATCCCTCCATACGCAAACTGACAGACATTATTGCCCCAATAATCGCTGGAAATTGCTGGATCTAGTATTTTTTTTATTTAAGACCTCAGTCCAGTTTGATAAATTTTAGCAGGGAAGTAATGAAGTAATCTTATGATGGCTTCTGCATTGCTATGTCTTTTCTGCTTCTTCCTTATTATATTGCTTCCATGTACCTCCCTTGCTCAAACATCCAGAAACATATCTTTAGGTTCATCCCTCACTGCACGTAATGATAACTTGTCCTGGCCATCGCCATCTGGTGACTTTGCTTTTGGTTTCCAACAGATCGGAAAAGATGGCTTCCTGCTAGCCATCTGGTTCAACAAAATACCAGATAGAACCATAGTCTGGTCAGCCAATCGGAATGATCTAGTGCAAGAAGGATCCAAAGTTGAACTTACCAGTGATGGAAGGCTCATGCTTAGCGACGCAGAAGACCAACAGGTATGGAGTGCTGATTTTGCTGGCACAGAAGTGGCCTATGCCGCCATGCTTGACACGGGAAATTTTGTGCTGGCCAACCGAAATTCAAGCCTGTTGTGGCAGAGTTTTGATCAACCAACTGATACAATCCTGCCAACACAGACTCTAAATCAAAACAGCAACCTCTATGCTCGTTACACGGCTACAAATTACTCAAGCGGTAGATTCCTGTTTGCACTACAATCTGATGGAAATCTCGTCCTTTACACTACAAATTTCCCACAAAACTCTGCCAATTCTCTTTATTGGTCAACCGGCACTACAGATTTTGGATTTCAGGTCATCTTCAACCAGTCTGGGTCTATTTACCTTACTGCCAAGAACGGAAGCATACTTAATATGGTATCATCCATTACAGTTTCAATGAAGGATTTCTACCAGAAAGCTACTCTAGAGTATGATGGAGTTTTGAGGCACTCTGTTCACCCTAAAAGTGCTAGCTCAAGTGCCGACATGGCTTGGTCTACTTCAACTTCCCTACCTCCAAATATCTGCAGGTCAATTGCGGGAGAGATGGGTAGTGGTGCATGTGGATTCAACAGCTTATGTAGGCCTGGAGCTGGAGATGAAGGACCAGGTTGCCAGTGCCCTTATGGGTACACATTTATTGATCCAAATGATGAGCGCAAAGGATGTAAACAAAAATTTGTTCCACAAAGTTGTGACCAGGCCTCACCAGAGCATCTTTTTGATTTTCAAGACATGCAAAACACAAATTTTGTTTTTGGAGATTATGAGCATTTTACGGGGGTAACTGAGGATTGGTGCAGACAGAATTGCCTAGATGATTGTTTTTGTGCTGTTGCAATTGTCAACTCCGGCAGACACTGTTTCAAAAAGAGACTCCCTTTTTCGAATGGGATGATTGACCCTGGTCTTGATGCAAAAGCTCTGATCAAATATGGGAAAGACAACTCTACTTCTAGGCCAGGTGGATGTGCTAACACAAAAAAGAAAGATAATTCAACTCGGATACTTGTTGGATCAGTGTTCCTGAGTAGCTCGGGGGTCCTGAACATCCTCTTACCATTAATAACCTATTTGGTTGTTTCTCGTGTCTATTCTAGAAAAGCAAAGGGCATTCAACCTCGTCCAGTCATGCCAGGCATGAATTTGAAGGATTTCACTTACGAGGAGATAAAAAAGCTACGAACGAATTCAAGGAAGAACTAGGACGCGGTGCTTCGCAATGCTTTTAAAGGAGTTTTAGCGTCTGATAATCGGAAGGTGTGTTGCTGTCAAATGTTTAGTAACTAGTGTTAAAACTTGGAAAATATAGATAGAACAAGTGGGAAATGTAGGGAGAATGAGAGCAACTCAAACATTTTCTGATTTCTTCAACTTAAGCTTCTTTGTATTACAACTAGCATATTTATACAAGTATAACTATAAGTGGGAACAAGACAAGGAGAGAATGTCTTCCATGAAACAAGGTAGGTGTTTGGCCTAACTAGTTACCTAACTAGTCATAAGTCAATATTTGTAACTACCTAACTAGTTACCTAATTATTCAAGTCCACAATTACAACTAAGTTACATGTCAACAATTACAACTTAGTTGCCTAACTAAGTCATAATTCAACACTCCCCTCAAGTTGGTGCATAGATATCGCCAATGCCCAACTTGACCAAAGTGAGTTATGGAATACTTTGCTGAAAGCGCTTTTGTTAATATGTCACTAATTGGTCTTCGACTTGACAAATGGAAGCTGAATTTCTCCGGCCTCAAGTTTCGTTTAATGAAATGTCGATCCACTTCAACATGTTTAGTGCGATCATGTTGAACTGGATTGTGTGCGATGGATATTGCAGCCTTGTTGTCACACTCGTAGGTGCATTCCAGATGTAGGTCCATATCCCATCTCGGTAAGCAATTTCTTTAACCAAAGGAGTTCGCAAATTCCTTTGGTCATACCTCAATTCAGCCGCACTTGACAAAGCAACTACATTCTCGTTTCTTGCTTCTCCAAGTAACCAGGTTACCCCCACAAATGTGAAGTACCCCGATGTTGATCGTCTCATCGCTGATGTTCCCGCCTAATCTGCATCGGTATAACCACCGATATTTAGATGATTATTTTTAGAAAACATAAGTCCTTTTCCTGGTGTCGACTTCAAATATTTAAGGATCCGAAGAATCGCATTCATATGATCTTCACTCGGACAATGCATAAATTGACTAACAACACTCACAAAGATATGCAATGTCAGGTCGGGTGTGAGACAAGTATATTAATCTCCCAACTAATCTCTCGATATCTCTCTTTGTTAGCTGGTACTTGATCCGGATACTCGCCAAGATGGTGATTTTGTATGATTGGAGTGTCCACAGGTTTACAATCTAGCATTCCTGCTTTCGCCAACAAATCCAGAACATACTTCCTTTGAGAGAGAAATATGCCTTGCTTTGACCGAGCCACCTCAATGCCCAAAAATATTTGAGTCCACCTAGGTTTTTCATCTCAAACTCTGTTGCCAAGTATTCTTGTAGTTGAGAAATTTCCGCTTATCATTTCCAAAGAATAATCATGTCATCAACATAAATTATTAAAGTCATTACCTTTCCCTTATGGTGTTTCAAGAACAGAGTATGGTCGGAGTTACTCTGTTTAAACCTACGCTTCTTCATTGCCAAGGTGAATCGTCCGAACCATGCCCGGGAGACTGCTTCAATCCATACAATGCCTTTCGCAATTTGCATACCACACTAGATTGAGTAGATGCAGCATACCCAGGTGGAATGTCCATGTACACTTCTTTGGTGAGTTCTCCATGTAAAAAGCATTCTTCACATCAAACTGGTGGAGAGGCTACCAAGGTTGGCTGCAATAGACAATAGCACTCTAACGGTGTTAAGCTTTGCAACCTGAGCAAAGGTTTCTTCATAGTCAATACCATAAGTTTGTGTATACCCCTTTGCCACAAGTCTTGCTTTGTAGCGTTCAATAGATCCATCGGCGTTATGTTTTACGGTGAACACCCATCTCGCATCCAACAGTTTTCTTTCCTTGAGGTAATTTCTCCAAAGGTCCATGTCCGATTCTTATCCAAGGCCTTCATCTCTTCTTTCATTGCTTGAACCCATTTAGGATCTTTCAGTGCTTCAGTCACATTTGTTGGAATGTGAATGGCGGATAACTCGGTGCACAAAACCCTTGAGAGGTTCGGACAAGTTCGAGTGGACACATAGTTTGCAATTGGATACTTTGATACTTTGCCGTTATCAGGGAATACCGAGTTGGTGGTTTTCCACGGTTACGCTGAAAGGTAATTGATATCTAACAGAGTTATCAACTAAATTCGTAGATGTAGAAGGAGCATTTACCTCAGGAGTATTCTCAGGAGGTTGGTCAGTAGGTACAGTGAAGTGAGGGGGGTTGGTTGCTTGGTCGTCAATACAGCTTGAAAAATTGTCGTGTTCATCGCCTTGAAGCGACCGGTCATTTGGGTTGCTCGCGACCGGTCGCTTTGAAGCAGATTGTGCCATTTTGCTCAACGTCTTGAAGCGACCGGTCGCTGGGCTCCTCGCGACCGGTCGTTTTGAAGCCGATTATACCATTTGTCCCAACTTGTCGTGGCGACCGGTCGCTGGGTTCTTCGCGACCGGTCGTTTTGCTCCAGACTTGAAATTCTGGTTTCTCAACGGTACTCCAAATCTGCGCTTCTTTCTGTGTCTCCCCCTGAAGCGGTGAATTGGACATCGGGGCATGGAAGAAGAACTCAGACTCCATAAAAGTGACATCCAAAGTGACATAGGTACGACGAGTAGGTGGATGATAGCATCGATACCCCTTTTGATGAGCAGCATATCCCATAAAAACACATCGAAGCGCACACGGATCAAGTTTGCTCCGTTGATTTTTATGGAGGTGAACAAATGCTACGCAGCCAAAGACTCGTGGTGGAAGCATCTGAATGGAGGGCAAGGGCCCGTGGTGGGCAAGTGCCTGCAATGGAGTCCGGAAGTCCAAAACTTTGGAAGGCATTCGGTTGATGAGATAGACTGCTGTGACTATAGCATCATCCCAATGGTGGCGAGGAACATGAGCTCCAATCAGAAGGGCACGTGCTGTTTCAAGAAGATGTCGGTTTTTTCGTTCCGCAACACCATTCTGTTGTGGAGTTTGTGGACAAGTGGTTTCATGGATAATGCCATGTATTTGGAAGTAAGTCTGAAAGTCATGGTTGACATATTCGCCCCATTGTCGAACGAAGGATCTGAATTTTAGAAGAGAATTGAGTTTCAATTTGCTTGTGAAATGACTGAAATATAGGAAACACATCAGCTTTATTTTTCATCATGAAGAGCCAGGTCATGCGGGTACAGTCATCTACAAACGTGATAAACCATCGGAATCCAGAAGTAGTAGAGATAGGCGAAGGACCCCAAACATCAAAATGGATTAATTGAAATGGAGTAACACTTGTATTCGTACTTAATGGGTAAGAGACTCTGTGGCTCTTTGCTAGGATACAAGTATCACATTGGAAATCAGTTGTACGAGAACTAGAAAACAAATCTGGAAATAGATGTCGCATATAGCCAAAAGATGGATGCCCCAAACGTCGGTGCCATAGCCAAAGTTGTTGATCCTTCTGAGCTGATGAGTGCTTCACACTATGTGCCTTTCCTACGCTGAAATCATCCACATAGTACAACCCCCCCTTCTTAGTACCACGACCAATGATCTCCTTGGTGAGAATATCCTGAAACAAACAAAAGTTGGGATACATGAGTACACAACAATTTAGTTGCTCCGTAGCTTGACCAACAGACATCAATTTATTAGATAATGATGGAACAAGCAAAGTATTTGGAAGAGAAAGAGCTGGAGAAAGGACAATAGTTCCAGCTCCAATCACAGGGAGGTGACACCATTTGCGTTGGCAATACTTGTTCGTTGTGGTGTGGTTGTACTCGGAAAATCGGTTGGATCAAATGTCATATGGTCGGTAGCTCTGAATCAATAATCCAACTAGTAGAGTCATTTGTACCTACCGATCAAACACATATCCACAAGCTACTCGAGTCACCGAGAGTCCTGGAAACAATTTTCAGGTGCCGTGGTAGATCCTTGATGAGGAGCTAAAGTCGAGAAGGATCCGTAGTAACAAGGGCAGCACGTCCTGTTCCTCCCAAGCAAATTTACGAGCCTTGAGGCCCTCCCACCAACTGGATAGCCATGTAACTTGAAACAGGTTTCTCGGGTATGTTTCGGGTTCCCACAAAGTGAGTACAACCAGTTCCATCTGTGAAGGCCTTGGGTCGTTGAGGTGGAGCAGCTTTGTTGGCTGGTGAGCTAACCGCCATGGCGTATGATCGCATCTCAAGTGGTGCCGCAGCCTAGGACATTGGAGGTCTCAGATCGGGCGCACTGGTTGGTGTGTTCCTTTTGTTGTCAACCCCGCTCCAATTGGTACCGAGGTTCCCGTCATCACAATCTGTCGGATATCTTCTCGTCGGACATGTGCATAAGCTTGCTCCACCGTGGGAAATGGCTTCATCTGGAGCACATCACTTGAGCTTTGTCAAGTCGATCATCCAAGCCATCCAAAAAGATGTAAACTCGATCTTCCTGGATGATATCATTGTATCTCTTGATATCAGATTCACACTCCATCATATTAGGACGACGAAAATCAATTTCTCGCCACAAGCCTTGGAGATCATTATAGTAGGTTTCAATTGAACCCCCCGCTTGTCGCATACGGAGACTCGCCTTTTAAGATCATACACACGAGAGGTGTCGATTGCCATCAAAGTAGGTTGTGGCAATTGCATCCCATACTGCTTTTGCCGTTGGAAATCGAATGAAGTTACCAATCAATCTTGGCTCCAGGGAATTGATTAGCCATCCTTTCACAATCGCATTTTCTGTTCGCCATCGATTGAAAGTCGGGTCTGTCTGAGGAGGTGATGGGATATCGCCAGTGAGATATCCCAGCTTATCTTTGCCAGCAACATACATCTCAATAACTTGAGACCATAAGGCATAGTTGGAGCCATCCAGCTTAATGCCAATTTGTGCAGCGGAAGTTTCGTAAGTAATGGTCGGGGTCGGGGTCGGGGTCGGTATTTGTGTCTTGTAAACTCAGCCATCCGAGCAGCAAATTCGATGTAGGAAGGTTGAGAAGGAGTAGAAGGTTCGGTGGTGCTACTTTCCGGAGGAGTAAAATCATCTTCCCCCATGACAGCAACAAAAATTCACGGTTAGAGCTAGCAAGATCGCTGCTCTGATACCATGTTAAAACTTGGAAAATATAGATAGAACAAGTGGGAAATGTAGGGAGAATGAGAGCAACTCAAACATTTTCTGATTTCTTCAACTTAAGCTTCTTTGTATTACAACTAGCATATTTATACAAGTATAACTATAAGTGGGAACAAGACAAGGAGAGAATGTCTTCCATGAAACAAGGTAGGTGTTTGGCCTAACTAGTTACCTAACTAGTCATAAGTCAATATTTGTAACTACCTAACTAGTTACCTAATTATTCAAGTCCACAATTACAACTAAGTTACATGTCAACAATTACAACTTAGTTGCCTAACTAAGTCATAATTCAACAGGAACCCCCCTGGCTTGGTCCCCTTTGACCTCTGAACCTTCAGATATTTGCGTTAGAGTCAGAGGAGACATAGGCAGTGGGGCATGTGGGTACAACAGCTTATGCAGTTATAATGATAAAGGACCAGTTTGCCAGTGCCCGTATGGTTACTCCTTCATTGATCTAAATGATAAGCTGAAAGGATGCAAACAGAACTTCGTTTCACAAAGTTGTGACGAGGCCTCATCAGAGACAAATCTTTTTTATTTTCAGGAGATGCAAAACACAAAGTGGGACGGTGGTGATTATGAGCAATTTACACCAGTACCAGAGGATTGGTGCAGACAAAGTTGCTTAGATGATTGTTTTTGTGCTGTTGCTGTTTTCAACAATGGAGAGTGTATGAAGAAGAGAATTCCTTTATCGAATGGGAGGATGAGCCCCAGTATTGGTGGAAAAGCTCTCATCAAAATAAGGAACGATACTTTGATACCTGAAGGTCCAAATGTAAAAAAGAAAGATAACTCAACTATGATCCTCGTTGGATCAGTGCTCCTCAGTAGCTCGGGGTTTCTGAACTTGGTTTTACTATTAACAACCTACTTGATTGTTTCTCGCATTTATAATAAAAATGCAGGGGTGAATCAACCGTACTCAGTCATGCCAGGCATGAATGTGAAATGTTTCACTTATGAGAAAATAAATGAAGCTACCAACGGATTCAAGGAAGAACTAGGTCGTGGTGCTTTTGCAACAGTTTTTAAAGGAGTTTTAGCATTTGAGAACAGGAAATGTGTTGCTGTCAAAAGATTGGAAACTATTGTTGGAGAAAATGAGTTGGAATTCAAAGCTGAAATGAGCGCAATTGGCAGAACAAATCACAAAAATTTAGTCCAACTACTAGGATTCTGCAACGAGGGGCAGCACCGAATTCTTGTGTATGAGTTTATGAGCAAAGGTTCCCTAGCAAGCTTCCTCTTTGGAGAATCAAGGCCTAACTGGTACCAAAGAAGGAAAATTGCCTTGGGTATTGCAAGAGGGCTCTTGTATTTGCATGAGGAGTGTAGCATGCAAATCATACATTGTGACATTAAGCCTCAAAACATTCTTCTAGATGACTCTTTCACAGCCAAAATTTCTGACTTCGGATTAGCAAAGCTTTTGAGAACGGACCAGACTCGAACTACCACTGGAATCAGGGGAACCAAAGGGTATGTGACCCCTGAATGGTTCAAAAGCTTGCCAATCACAATGAAGGTGGATGTTTATAGCTATGGAATTATGTTATTAGAGATTGTTTGTTGCAGGAAGAAATACGTAGCAAACATAGAGGACGAAGATCAAATGGTACTCGCTGATTGGGCATATGATTGCTATAAGCAAAAGAAACTGCATCTGCTGTTGGAGAATGATGATGAGGCAATGCATGACATCAAGAAGATGGAGAAGTATGTGATGATCGCAGTTTGGTGCATTCAGGAGGATCCATCACTCAGACCCACAATGAAGAAAGTCACACAGATGCTTGAAGGAACTGTTGAAGTCTCAGTTCCACCTGATCCTTCCTCATTTATAAGTTCAGTATTTTGAGTGCTTGCAATTATAATTCCACTTTTCTGGGTATCAGAAATTTATTATGTCTCAATAAACAGAAGAAATAATTTTATTTAGCCAATATATGTTCATTCAATGCATTGTAACCATTTTCTGTGACATATATAGCATGTAACAAATATTATTGCATATTCACAAATCAATTAATCAATTTACCATTTGTTTTTACATAACCAGCTCTCACATTAATTGGCTGCAAAAACAGAGGCCGGCCTTCCTTGTACAAGACTTAAAAAAAATGTAGGAACTTGGAAATTTAGTCAGGGAAATTCTACATATGAAAGATTGTAGCTTAAGAAACACGACAGAAAAATGTGATAAAAAAAGCTAGACCCAAAAGTCATGTTTTCTTTTCATCATTTCATTGCCACCTTGTTTCCCACTCACACTTTTGTTGTTGTTTGTCTCAAAATTTCTACCAAATAAAGACTCAAATGTACTTCTAATTGATTTTCCATGATTAAATTTGTACCCTTGAGCTGGATATAGCACCCTCGGAGCCAATCACTCTTTCTTTTCACATCTTCATACTGTATCGTTTTCAAAATTCATATAAGGAGAGGTCATAAAAAATTCATGGGTTTGATTGAATGATCTATGGCCGTTCATGGAGCACAAATGATGAAAATAACATCTTTTTCCCTCTAGGACCACATTCAATTTTGAATGTTGAAAATTGGCTGCAACCCAATGAGGGGGTTCGAAAAAGAATGCTTCTTTTAGGCTAGGAGGGAGGACAGGAAAGAAGCAACTCACTCTACACTTATAACGCGTTTACTAATCCGTAATCAAATTGAGAGGAATTGAATTGATAAGGAATTGGATCGAAGAGGAATTGAAATTAAGCGGAGTTAGAATCATATTCCTGTTGAAATTGTTTACTAAAACTATCTGGAATCGGAATAGAATTCCATAAAGCTGTTTACTAATTCAGCAGAGTTGAAATATAAACCAGTATGATTACTAAAATGCCCTTGTCCCAAATCAAATATTTTATACACTTTTTTATAATAAAATTTGATATAGTATATAATAGTAAGAAAAAATTAAATTGCTTTTTATTTCATAGACACACTAAAATGATTTTTTATATTTTTATATTTTCTTTATAAATTTAAGTACTTCTATTAAGTATTTTTTATTATTTATAAATATAAGTATTTCTATTAGTTAATCCTTAATACTTAAAATGATTTTGTTTTTATTTCTAGGATTAAGGATAATTTTGGAAATAATTAAAGTAAGTGAGGATATAATTAAAAAAAATTAGCATTCCAATTGCTCCTTAAACCCGAAATTCAAATACATTCTCTATATTGAGAATCCAAATTACTTAGAGGCTACCTTCTTTGAATCCTTCAAAAACATTGTTCTCAATCCTGCTTTATGTCAAGTAGGAGTGAGAGAGATGTATTGAGTGTATAGTGACATGCTTCTTTCCTGTCCGCCATCAACGTGTCCTTTGAAAGTTCCAAGAAATATTGAATACGTCAAGTTCTTGTTTTTTTCCATTTTTACCCTCTTCTCTTCCCTTTTTCTGAATTTTCCCTCTCCTCTCAAGAACCATCTCCTCTTCCTCCATACCTCCATTGTTTTCTCTCATCTAGTAAATCAGAATTATTTTATTTCATTTTTTGTCAAATTAAACCGAATTCTTTTTCCTCTAATTTTTTTCCCTGAATTTTAGTTAAAACCACCATTTTCACAGAAACAGCAATCTCAAAAACTAGGATGTTTTACTATTTTCGACATCTTCCTCTATGAAAGAATTTTTTAAAATAGCGTTTGAACAGCCTCACCTCTTTCGATGGAAGATACCTGGACAGAGAGAGTTTGATTTATCAAGAAAAGCAAAGGCACAAAACCGGACTTGATCTACCTTATTTTTTTCCTTCGTAAAATACTACAAAAAAAGAGGGGTAAAACAGAAAAAGAAAGAATATTATTATATTTGAAACTTTCTTGGTTTTCTCTTAACACGTGTAACACTGTAATAGAAGAAAGTGGCGATAGCGACTATGAATAGCTTCCTCCATACGCAAACTGACAGACATTATTGCCCCAATAATCGCTGGAAATTGTGTGACTTGAATAATATGTTTTAAAGTCAATAGAATATTCATCTGGTATTTTTTTATTTAAGAGCTCAGTCCAGTTTGATAAATTTTATAGCAGGGAAGTAATTAAGTAATCTTATGATGGCTTCTGCATTGCTATGTCTTTTCTGCTTCTTCCTTATTACATTGCTTTCATGTACCTCCCTTGCTCAAACATCCACTCCAAATATCTGCTCGTTAGTTGCGGTAGAGATGGGTAGTGGTGCATCTGGATTCAACAGCTTATGTAGGCCTGGAGATGAAGGACCAAGTTGCGAGTGCCCTCATGGGTACACATTTATTGATCCAAATGATGAGCGCAAAGGATGTAAACAAAAATTTGTTCCACAAAGTTGTGACCAGGCCTCACCAAAGGATCTTTTTGATTTTCAAGACTGGAATGACACAAATTTTCCTTGGGGTGATTATGAACATTTTACGGGGGTAACTGAGGATTGGTGCAGACAGAATTGCCTAAATGATTGTTTTTGTGCTGTTGCAATTGTCAACCACGCCAGAGACTGTTTCAAGAAGAGATTCCCTTTTTCGAATGGGAGGATTGAAAATGGTACAAAAGCTCTGATCAAATATGGGAAAGACCACTCTACTTGTAGGTCAAAAAAGAAAGATAATTCAACTCTGATACTTGTTGGATCTGTGTTCCTGAGTAGCTTGGGGGTCCTGAACATCCTCTTACCATTAATAACCTATTTGGTTGTTTCTCGCGTCTATTCTAGAAAAGCAAGGGACATTCAACCTCATCCAGTCATGTTAGGCATGAATTTGAAGGATTTCACTTATGAGGAGATAAAAAAAGCTACGAACGAATTCAAGGAAGAACTAGGACGTGGTGCTTCTGCAACAGTTTTTAAAGGAGTTTTAGCGTTTGATAGTGGAAGGTGTGTAGCTGTCAAAAGTTTAGACGCCAAGGTCGGAGAAAATGATTTGGAATTCAAAGCTGAAGTGAGTGCTATTGGCAGAACAAATCACCGAAATTTAGTCCAGCTACTTGGATTTTGTAACGAGGGGGAGCACCGAATTCTTGTATATGAGTTTATGAGCAACGGCTCTCTAGCAAGCTTCCTCTTTGGAGAATCAATGCCGAACTGGTACCAGAGAAGGAAAATTGCCTTGGGAATTGCAAGAGGGCTTTTGTATTTGCACGAGAACTGCAGCAGCCAAATTGTTCATTGTGACATCAAGCCTCAAAACATTCTTCTTGATGACAATTTCACAGCAAGAATTTCTGACTTCGGATTAGCGAAGCTTTTGAGATTGGACCAGACTCGAAGCATGACTGCTATCAGGGGAACCAGAGGGTATGTGGCCCCTGAATGGTACAGAAGCTTACCTATCACAGTCAAGGTTGATGTTTACAGCTATGGCATTTTGTTGTTAGAGACTATTTTCTGCAGGAAGCATTTTGAAGCAGTGGCAGACAATGAAGATGAAATGATACTAGCTGATTGGGCATATGATTGCTATAAGCAAAAGAAGCTGCACCGGCTCTTCGAGAATGATGATGAGGAAATCGATGACATCAACAAGATGGAGAAGTATGTGATGATTGCAATATGGTGCATTCAGGAGGATCCATCACTCAGACCCACCATGAAGAAAGTCACACTGATGCTTGAATGAACTGTTGAAGTCTCAGCTCCACCTCCTCCTTCATTAAATTCAATACTATAAATATATATAATTGTTGTTGTATCATTTCGTTTCGTTTGTCTCTGTTCTACTTTTTTCATCACTTTCCTTGTCATCCTAGTGAATAAGGTTTCATTAAGCTACTCAAAACTTGCTTTCTTGTCAATTTATAATTTTGAGCATAAATAAAAGGCCAATGTGCTGCAAACTGGCTTACAAAATCTCCGTTTGACAGTAAAGATATCATGGCTTACAAAATTGGTATTTTCTTTTTTATTTTCTGTTACATATAATAAAAGATGGTATTTTCAGTATTTGATCATGTACTCCGCATATAAACTGAATTTTTTATGGCCTACATGTTTATTTGAACTTGAAAAATTATGCATATACAATATAAAGATGGGAAAAGAAAGAGCGAAAATGCCATCAAGAGGGGAAAATCGGTAAATATCCCGAAATTTCCGTGATTTTTATTCAAATTTTATCGATATCAATAATATCCCGAAATTTCCATTGAACTTTCCGTGTTTTTAGACTACCGATATTTCCGATACCATTGATATTTTAGATCATGGTGGCAGCAATCTCCACAAGTCCAACACACAAACTAATATTTCTTGTGTTCACACCTGCAACATTTAATGCTTTCACACAAGCTAACAGCCTCCACAAGTCTGTTGTAGCATCACATCCCAAAGGCTGCAGCAGTCTCCACAAATCAAGTATCATCCCAAAGTCATTAAATGATTTCACACACAACACTTGCAACACCTGTAACTTGTGCGCGCAACATACGCAAATTGACATAGACATTGCCTCGATAGTCGCTGGAAATTGTGTGGTTGTGACCCCAGACATTCAATGTACAATCAATAAGAAGTTTTAAAGTCAATAGAACATTGAGAGGAATGTGTTTGAAGGATTCAAAGAAGGCAGCTTCCAAGTGATTACCCTGCATATAAAGATTGAGAAAGACTTGCAAACATAATATAGGAAAGGCTGGATTTCTAATTGTATAAAAAGTACATGACTTTGAAAAGTCTAAGGGGGTGTATTCAATTCAGATTTTAAAAGAGTTTTAAAAGTCTAAGATTGAATAAAGTTTTAGGGTAATGATTTTCCCACTCATTTTTTATCCACTTACACTATTTTTTTAGTTATAAAATGGAGTGTAAGTGGATAAAATCGAGTGGAAATCACCCACCAAGTTTTAAGGAGTTAAAAGTCAGCCGAAATGCTTTCCAATTCCACCAAACTTAAATCTCCATATTGAAAATCAGCGTAGCGCAAACGTTGTCTAAAAATTTCTACCAAATAAAGACTCAAATGTACTTCTAATTGATTTTCCATGATTAAATTTGTACCCTTGAGCTGGATATAGCACCCTCGGAGCCAATCACTCTTTCTTTTCGCATCTTCATACTGTATCATTTTCAAAATTCGTATAAATAAGGAGAGGTCATAAAAAATTCATGGGTTTCATTGAATGATCTATGGCCGTTCATGGAGTACAAATGATGAAAATAACATATTTTTCACTCTAGGACCACATTCAATTTTGAATGTTGAAAATTGGCTGCAACCCAATGAGGGGGTTAGAAAAAGAATGCTTCTTTTAGGCCAGGGAGGACAGGAAAGAAGCATCTCACCATACACTTAATACATCTTACTCCTACTAGACATAAAGCAGGGATTGAGAGGAATGTTTTTGAAGGATTCAAAGAAGGCAGCTTCCAAGTGATTGCACCCATGACCCGAAAAGGCAAATTTAAAGCTCCAACTGTAAATCTACCATGGAACTTTCACTCAGTAATTGGTGAAGACGAGCTCATGATTAATTACGACTTGAAAAGTAGCAGAATGCATGATTCCAAACCTTACATTGGTGCATTTTGACTCAGGTCCTGTAAGTTGTGCCCGAAACATACGCAAACTGACAGACATTATTGCCCCAATAATTGCTTGAAATTGTGTGGTTGTGACTTGAATAATATGTTTTAAAGTCAACAGAACATTCATTTAGTATTTTTTATTTAAGATCTCAACCCAGTTTGATAAATTTTATAGCAGGGAAGTAATTAAGTAATCTTATGATGGCTTCTGCATTGCTATGTCTTTTCTGCTTCTTCCTTATTACATTGCTTTCATGTACCTCCCTTGCTCAAACATCCACTCCAAATATCTGCTCGTTAGTTGCGGAAGAGATGGGTGGTGGTGCATGTGGATTCAACAGCTTATGTAGGGGTGCAGATGATGAAGGACCAATTTGCGAGTGCCCTCATGGTTACACCGTTATTGATCCAAATGATGAGCGCAAAGGATGTAAACAAAAATTTGTTCCACAAAGTTGTGACCAGGCCTCACCAAAGGATCTTTTTGATTTTCAAGACTGGAATGACACAAATTTTCCTTTTGGTGATTATGAACATTTTACGGGGGTAACTGAGGATTTTTGCAGACAGAATTGCCTAGATGATTGTTTTTGTGCTGTTGCAATTGTCAACCACGCCAAAGACTGTTTCAAGAAGAGATTCCCTTTTTCGAATGGGAGGATTGCAAATGGTACAAAAGCTCTGATCAAATATGGGAAAGACAACTCTACTTGTAGGTCAAAAAAGAAAGATAATTCAACTCTGATACTTGTTGGATCAGTGTTCCTGAGTAGCTTGGGGGTCCTGAACATCCTCTTACCATTAATAACCTATTTGGTTGTTTCTCGCGTCTATTCTAGAAAAGCAAGGGACATTCAACCTCATCCAGTCATGTCAGGCATGAATTTGAAGGATTTCACTTATGAGGAGATAAAAAAAGCTACGAACGAATTCAAGGAAGAACTAGGACGTGGTGCTTCTGCAACAGTTTTTAAAGGAGTTTTAGCGTTTGATAGTGGAAGGTGTGTAGCTGTCAAAAGTTTAGACGCCAAGGTCGGAGAAAATGATTTGGAATTCAAAGCTGAAGTGAGTGCTATTGGCAGAACAAATCACCGAAATTTAGTCCAGCTACTTGGATTTTGTAACGAGGGGAGCACCGAATTCTTGTATATGAGTTTATGAGCAACGGCTCTCTAGCAAGCTTCCTCTTTGGAGAATCAATGCCGAACTGGTACCAGAGAAGGAAAATTGCCTTGGGAATTGCAAGAGGGCTTTTGTATTTGCACGAGGACTGCAGCAGCCAAATTGTTCATTGTGACATCAAGCCTCAAAACATTCTTCTTGATGACAATTTCACAGCAAGAATTTCTGACTTCGGATTAGCGAAGCTTTTGAGATTGGACCAGACTCGAACCATGACTGCTATCAGGGGAACCAGAGGGTATGTGGCCCCTGAATGGTTCAGAAGCTCACGTATCACAGTCAAGGTTGATGTTTACAGCTATGGCATATTGTTGTTAGAGACTATTTTCTGCAGGAAGCATTTTCAAGCAGTGGCAGACAATGAAGATGAAATGATACTAGCTGATTGGGCATATGATTGCTATAAGCAAAAGAAGCTGCACCAGCTCTTCGAGAATGATGATGAGGAAATCAATGACATCAACGAGATGGAGAAGTATGTGATGATTGCAATATGGTGCATTCAGGAGGATCCATCACTCAGACCCACCGTGAAGGAAGTCACACTGATGCTTGAAGGAACTGTTGAAGTCCCAGCTCCACCTCCTCCTTCATTAAATTCAATACTATAAATATATATAATTGTTGTTGTATCATTTCGTTTCGTTTGCTCTGTTCTACTTTTTTCATCACTTTCCTTGTCATCCTAGTGAATAAGGTTTCATTAAGCTACTCAAAACTTGCTTTCTTGTCAATGTATAACTTTGAGCATAAATAAAAGGCCAATGTGCTGCAAACTGGCTTCACAAAATCTCCCTTTGACGATAAAAGATATCATGTCAACCCCACTTGTTAACAACATTGCATGTAAAAATGAACAGCGAAAAAATGGTATTTTCTGTTACATAATAAAAGATGGTAATTTCAGTATTTGATCATGTACTCCGCATATAAACGGCGATGAATTTTTTATGGCCTACATTTTTATTTGAACTTGAAAAATTATGCATATACAATATAAAGATGAGAAAAGAAAGAGCGAGAATGCCATCAAGAGTGGAAAATCAGCAAAGCATATAGAAAGTTAACTCAAATTCTTTCTAATCCCACCAAACTTTTATTAGGGAATTACAATAGTATTTCAGTTACAATAATTAATCATACTAATGATAGGAAATGGTCAGTTGTCAGTTATGTTGTTATTAGGCCATAACTCCATATTTATGTTTATGATAATGGCTTGTTGTAACTGTAGATTGTTATCTACAGGAATATATATATATATTGTATAATGATCCTATGAATGAATAAGGGAAAATCAGTTTCTACATGGTCTCAAAATTTCTACCAAATAAAGACTCCAATGTACTTCTAATTGATTTTCAATGATTAAATTTGTACCCTTGAGCTGGATATAGCACCCTCGGAGCCAATCACTCTTTTCTTTTCACACCTTCATACTGTATCATTTTCAAAATTCATATAAATAAGGAGAGGTCATAAAAAATTTCATGGGTTTGATTGAATGATCTATGGCCATTCTTGGATTACAAATGATGAAAATAACATCTTTTTCCCTCTAGGACCACATGCAATTTTGAATGTTGAAAATTGGCGGCAACCCAATGAGGGGTTTAGAAAAAGAATGCTTCTTTTGAGCCAGGGAGGACAGGAAAGAAGCATCTCACTACACACTTAATAGTAATACATCTCACTCTTACTAGACTTAGAGCAGGATTGAGAGGAATGCTTCTGAAGGATTCAAATAAGGCAGCTTCCAAGTGATTGCACCCATGACCCGAAAAGGCAAATTTAAAGCTCCAACTGTAAATCTACCATGGAACTTTTACTCAGTCATTGGTGAAGACGAGCTCATTACTTGTGACTTGAAAAGTAGCAGAATGCATGATTCCAAACCTTACATTGGTGCATTTAGACTCAGGTCCTGTAACTTGTGCCCGAAACATACGCAAACTGACAGACATTATTGCCCCAATAATCCCTGGAAATTGTGTGGTTGTGACTTGAATAATATGTTTTAAAGTCAATAGAACATTCATCTAGTATTTGTTATTTAAGATCTCAGTCCAGTTTGATAAATTTGATAGCAGTGAAGTAATTAAGTAATCTTATGATGGCTTCTGCATTGCTATGTCTTTTCTGCTTCTTCCTTATTATATTGCTTCCATGTACCTCCCTTGCTCAAACATCCAGAAACATATCTTTAGGTTCATCCCTCACTGCACTTAATGATAACTTGTCCTGGCCATCGCCATCTGGTGAGTTTGCTTTTGGTTTCTGACAGATCGGAAAAGATGGCTTCCTGCTAGCCATCTGGTTCAACAAAATACCAGACAGAACCATAGTCTGGTCAGCCAATCGGAATGATCTAGTGCAAGAAGGATCCAAAGTTGAACTTACCAGTGACGGAATGCTCGTGCTTAGAAACTCGGAAGGCGGACAGGTATGGAGTGCTAATTCTGCTGGCACAGAAGTGGCCTATGCCGCCATGCTTGACACGGGGAATTTTGTGCTGGCCAACACAAACTCAACCAATTTGTGGGAGAGTTTTGATGTACCAACTGATGCAATCCTACCCACACAGACTCTAAATCAGAACAGCGAACTCTTTGCTCGCTATACAGAAACGAACTACTCACGAGGAAGATTCCAGTTTATACTACAATCTGATGGAAATCTCTTGCTTTACACAACAAAATTCCCACTGGAATCTCCCAACTTTGCATATTATGCAACCATGACAATGGGCACTGGCTTTCAGGTCATCTTCAACCAGTCTGGGTCTATTTACCTTACTGCCAAGAACGGAAGCATACTTAATATGGTCTCATCCATTACAGTTTCAATGAAGGATTTCTACCAGAAAGCTACTCTGGAGTATGATGGAGTTTTGAGGCACTCTGTTCACCTAAAAGCAACGGCTCAAGTGCTGGAAGCCCCCTGGCTTGGTCCACTCGGACCTCTGAACCTTCAGATATTTGCATTAGAGTTGGACGACCCTTAGGCAGTGGAGCATGTGGGTACAATAGCTTATGCAGATATGATGATAAAGGACCAGTTTGCCAGTGCCCGTATGGTTACTCCTTCATTGATCTAAATGATAAGCTGAAAGGATGCAAACAGAACTTTGTTTCACAAAGTTGCGACGAGGCCTCATCAGAGACAAATCTTTTTTATTTTCAGGAGATGCAAAACACAAAGTGGTATGGTGGTGATTATGAGCAATTTACACCAGTAACAGAGGATTGGTGCAGACAAAGTTGCTTAGATGATTGTTTTTGTGCTGTTGCTGTTTTCAACAATGGAGAGTGTTTGAAGAAGAGAATTCCTTTATCGAATGGGAGGATGAGCACCAATATTGGTGGAAAAGCTCTCATCAAAATAAGGAATGAAACTTTGCTACCTGAAGGTCCAAATGCAAAAAAGAAAGATAACTCAACTGTGATCCTCGTTGGATCAGTGCTCCTCAGTAGCTCGGGGTTTCTGAACTTGGTTTTACTATTAACAACCTACTTGATTGTTTTTCGCATTTATAATAAAAATGCAGGGGTGAATCAACCTTACTCAGTCATGCCAGGCATGAATGTGAAATGTTTCACTTACAAGGAGCTAAATGAAGCTACCAACGGATTCAAGGAAGAACTAGGTCGTGGTGCTTTTGCAACAGTTTTTAAAGGAGTTTTAGCATTTGAGAACAGGAAATGTGTTGCTGTCAAAAGATTGGACACTATTGTTGGAGAAAATGAGTTGGAATTCAAAGCTGAAATGAGTGCAATTGGCGGAACAAATCACAGAAATTTAGTCCAACTACTAGGATTCTGCAACGAGGGGCAGCACCGAATTCTTGTGTATGAGTTTATGAGCAAAGGTTCCCTAGCAATCCTCTTTGGAGAATCAAGGCCTAACTGGTACCAAAGAAGGCAAATTGCCTTGGGTACAGCAAGAGGGCTCTTGTATTTGCATGAGGTGTGTAGCATGCAAATCATACATTGTGACATTAAGCCTCAAAACATTCTTCTAGATGACTCTTTCACAGCCAGAATTTCTGACTTCGGATTAGCAAATCTTTTGAGAACGGACCAGACTCGAACTACCACTGGAATCAGGGGAACCAAAGGGTATCTGGCCCCTGAATGGTTCAAAAGCTTGCCAATCAAAATGAAGGTGGATGTTTACAGCTATGGAATTATGTTATTAGAGATTGTTTGTTGCAGGAAGAATTACGAAGCAAACATTGAGGATGAAGATCAAATGGTACTCGCTGATTGGGCATATGATTGCTATAAGCAAAAGAAACTGCATCTGCTGTTGGAGAATGATGATGCGGCAATGCATGACATCAAGAAGATGGAGAAGTATGTGATGATCGCAGTTTGGTGCATTCAGGAGGATCCATCACTCAGACCCACAATGAAGAAAGTCACACAGATGCTTGAAGGAACTGTTGAAGTCTCAGTTCCACCTGATCCTTCCTCTTTTATAAGTTCAGTATTTTGAGTGCTTGCAATTATAATTCCACTTTTCTGGGTATCAGAAATTTATTATGTCTCAATAAACAGAAGAAATAATTTTATTTAGCCAATATATGTTCATTCAATGCATTGTAACCATTTTCTGTGACATATATAGCATGCACCAAATATTATTGCATATTCACAAATCAATTAATCAATTTTCCATTTGTTTTACGTACCTAGCTCTCACATTAATTGGCTGCAAAAACAGAGGCCAGCCTTCCTTGTACAAGACTTAAAAAAAATGAAGGAACTTGGAAATTTAGTCAGGGAAATTCTACATAAGAAAGATTGTAACTTTAAGAAACACGACAGAAAAATGTGATAAAAAAAGCTAGACCCACATAGGAATTTGGAAATTTGGTAAGAAAAACAAAGAAATCCTAAGAGAATGAGAGAGAAGACAAAGCAGTACCTGTTGAGACATGTCTGCCAAGGTCAAGCACTTGTGCTGCTGCGACTGATAGGTGAAGTTGAATGAAAATGAGGTCCCTTATTTAAATGAAGGAACTTGCTTTTCCATAAGTTATACCGTACCCTTGAGCTGGATAGGCCATCCCTGCTGTCAATTTTCAAGATTCAAAATTTCATATACAGAGGGAGGCCATGAAACAGTTATGGGTTTGAATCATCTTTGCCGTTTATGGAGTACATTTTCAAGTCATGAAAATGGCACCTTTTTCGTTGTTCAAGTTGTCTCCAGACCATTTGGCTTTGTGCTTGCAAAAATGCCTGAAAGCGAAGGCTCTGAGACAAGGAAAGCAAGTTCATGCAGTGTTGTTAACAAGTCGGGTTGACATGAACTTGTTATCTTTGAGCTCAAAGTTTGTTGGGACGTATGCAAGTTGTGGGGATATGGGTTCTGCAAAGCTTGTGTTTGATAAAATTCCCAAGCCAAATGTTTTTGCATTAAATTGGATGGTGTTGGCCTCTGCCTTTAATGGGCATTATGATGAAGCAATTGGGTACTTTTATTTTATGCAAGAATTGGGAGTTATTGGCAATAAGTTCACGTTTCCAGTCATGCTTAAAGTCTGTGTTGGCTTGATGGATTTGAATAAGGGAAAAGAAGTTCATGCTGTGGTAAATAAACTTGGTTTTGCAAAGGATGTCTCTTTGGCAAATGCCTTGATAGATATGTATTGTAAATGTGGAAGTGTATGTCATGCTCACCGTGTGTTTGACAGAATGCTCGACAGAGATGTTGCTTCTTGGACATCAATGATATGAAGGTATTTTAATGTAGCAAAGACTGATCAAGCCCTTCTTTTGTTCGAGAGGATGAAGTTGGATGGATTGGAACCAAATTATTTCACATGGAATGCAATGATAACTGGGTTTGCTCGGTGTGGAGATACAGAGCGAGCATATGCACTTCTATCTAGAATGACTGAAGAAGAACTGGTTCCAGATTTGGTTACTTGGAATGCAATAATTGATGGTTTTTCCCAAAGCCAGCATGCTGGTGAAGCATTTAAACTGTTCCATGTCATGTTGCTGTCTGGAACTAAACCGAACCTTGTGACAATCACAGGGTTGCTGCCAGCTTGTGGGTTGATTGGTTCAATTCAAAGGGGGAGAGAAATACATGGATTGATCTATAGGATAGGCTTTGACATAAATGTCTTTGTTGCTAACTTGCTAGTGCTCTTATTGATATGCACTCGAAATGTGGCAGTGTGAAAAAAGCTCGAAGTGTATTTGACCGGATTCCTGTAAACCACGTTGCATCATGGAACGCATTGATTGGATGTTATGGCAAGTATGGTATGGTTGATTCCTCCATAGAGCTTTTTGAAAGAATGCAAGAGGGAGGAGTGCAAGCAAATGAAGTGACTTTGACATGTGTACTTTCTGCATGCAGCCATAGTGGGTATGTGGAAAAAGGCTTAAAGATTTTCAGGTCCATGAAAGAGAGTCATGGAGTTGAGGCAAGTAAAGAACATTACGCTTGTGTTGTTGATCTCTTGTGCCGGTCAGGGAAGATGGTAGAAGCTTACGAATTGGTCAGGGAAATGCCTGTTGAGGTCACTGAATCCATTGTTGGCGCCTTTTTCAACAGGTGTAAAGTCCATGGAAGAAGAGATCTTGCAAAGATGATGGCTGAAGATATTCTTACAATGAAGTTAAAGAGACCTGGAGGTTTCGTGACACTTTCAAATATCTATGCTGCTGATGGAGAATGGGAAGAGGTTGAGAAAGTAAGGAAGGTGATGAAGCAGAGGAAGGTCCTCAAGAAACCTGGATTTAGTTGGCTTGATAAAGGGATGGCTTTGCAGGAGTGGAAGTAGAAAAGAAGTCAACAAAGTGTGTATCCAAGGTCTGCCTCTTATAAGATATAATCAGTTCAGTAAATTTTGATTTTTTTCCTCTTCTTTTTGTTTCACAAAAAGCATCTCCAGTACAACTGAATTGAATTTTGTATTTGACATCATTGATCCATCCAGCTTTCAAATGAGTAAGGCATGTAGTTTACATATGTGACCACTGATAAGAAACTTCAGAAAAATACTTTTCTGTTCTCTGATTTCAAGAATGGGGATAAAATATTTTCTGTGGTAACATAGAGATTCATAATCTAAATGCTTATTTTCGGCTTGATACCTTTCCTTTTGATGCTACTCATCATGAACTTGTGTTCTCTTTCATCCTTGTATGTAGACAAGATCAAAATGGAGAAGATGATGGTGAATCTAAAGATGAAAACATTGTTGGATTTGGTGGTTGAACGAGTTGCAGGTTTGCAACTTCACATTGTGGCTCTGCATTCTTCCTTTCTTTTCTTTAATTTCTTTTCCTTCAAACAGTTTCCTCAGTGATTATGACCCTTTAAGTCACTAATGCTTCAAAACAAGTTGGACAATATATAACTAATCCAATTTTCTGACAAGTGACAAAAGAATTACTCAAGATTTGATTATATAATCCAGATAAACACTCTGGAAGCATGGCATAAGTAATTAGTAAACTTGTACATAAGCAGATTATCTGTTATTGCTAGGCCCAAGTATGTCTTTGAAGTCTCTGAATATTGTACTTTCTCATGAAACTGAAATTGCACTTAAACTGTTGCTTCAGATATGTGGCTTGGGAGTTACATTTCTTCTTAAAGTGTTTAGGAATGACTTTGTTCAATAAAGACGAAAGGTTGCTTAACTATGAATTCTGAAAACCCTCATATATTTATTTAGTCAAAATATTTTGAAGAAAACTCAGAAGGGTCATAACTAACACTTCAAAAAAGGTTCTAAAATCACCAACTCTTCCAATAATTGCATGGCTTGAAAGACATACAGGCTTGAAATAGAAGGAAGAAACCATGCTCTGCTGCAAACTGTGGTTGTTGTTGTCCATGTACTGGAGGGGTAGGGGGGTCTCTTGGACCACTTTATCTGCCCACGCGTTTATTTGTTTTCTTCCAAGACCCCACACATGCAACAAATGTTCAAAATTTTGTGGGAGGCATGATATTATGGATTTTTGTTGTTAGCAAGTCAATCCTTTTGTGTAGAAATTGGAAGCATGTGATACTACGAACTTTCAATGAAGTACCCAATTTTTGGGGTAACAAGGAAGGAAAGCGTCTATGACTCTCCCGGGTAAATTCTAAATACGTGCAATTATTAAATTACAAATTACGTGTATCAAGTAAACTCGAAACTTTTGCATGTTTTTGAGAATGAAGCACCCCAATTTCATTCAAGGTGGGAGTTTGTGTAATTTTAATCAATGTGTATATTTCAAGACACATGCTTTGTGCATATAGTCTACCTTGAGCCCTTTCCATATGGTGCAGAAAACAAATGGGTAAGCAAGAAAGTCAAAAGACAGATATAACTTCAACCTCCTTTGGAAAATACTAGAGAAAAAACATAATTAAGGACGATTATTATTGCCATCTTCTTTATTTTAATGTAAAGCGTGGGTTCTTATCCAGATTTAGGACAAAATTGAACTAAAGGACTGCCATAGATGCAGCTGGCTGTCATCCATTAATATATCCCATCAATTTTGGTATTTTCTCTTTTGTTGGTTGGCTTTATGCAGGACAAGTTATTTCGGTTCAGAATCAAGAAAAGTATGATCTTCTTCACTTCTTGGAATAAATGTGGAAGAAGGTTTTCATTTATTTTCAGAATTCATATTACAAAAAAAAGTTTATTTTCAGAATTTATTTAAGACAAAGTTTCATAACACAAACTAGTTCAGTGTCATCATCTTAGTTCACAGATGCTTCACAAAAAGAAGTATATGGGTACTATACCTTAAATGATAAAGTAGTGCCCTTTAAAGATGGTCCCTATCTATTGGGAGCCGTTGTTATCCTTTTTCTACGGGCTTCTCCTTGGCTCTAACTCTTTGCAGAAAAACTTAGTTGTAACTGGGATATAACTGTTTTGCTATCCCGACCAATAATACTATGCCATATGAAAATATTATCACATGTATCATAGTGTTATTGGTTAGGAATGGCGAAATAGTGTTATTCTCGTATCATGGAAGGCTGAAGGCCTCAAAAAATTGCTTTGAAAAAAAAAGTGGCTGTTGAAAACAAAGTTGAAGGCATCGAATTAGGGATATGGCTTGGCAAATTTAGTTGAGTAGATAAGGTTGGTTAGAAGACCACCTCTCTTTCTTTCTATGATCTTACTAAAACGTACACAAAATAACAAATACAAGCAAAATGTTGGCTCACTAAACCACAATATTCATCTTCAAATCCAATGTTTTAACCATTCATCTTTTGTTTACTTGATCTTTTTTATTTGAAATCTTCTCAACAATTATCAACCTCTCAATCCTCGAAGCTAGCTAATATCTGAGAAGCAATATATATAATATATGCCACTTACTAATTTAGGAATATTTGAGTAACTTTCAACTCTAGCTATCACAATTTCATTTCAAACAATCAAAAATTTGTTGCTTTCCTAGCCAAAAAATGAAAAAAATTTCTTAATCCATAAATAGTTCATAATCTTCTAAATAAAGGGTTGATTATGTTTCATTTTTATTTTCCCTCTTTGCTGATAGAAAATAAATGGTAAATTAGTAGGTTACACTGGTGGAGACAAAAAGCCATCAAATATGCACAATTTTGTTGACATTTTTTACAGCGTGAACTGTGAAGCACACAGATTGACAGAAATACAATACAAGACATGTATATATTTTTGGTTTGGGAAAACAGTGTGTGATGTTAACCATATGACTTTTGAACCAAAGTTTAAGAAGCAACTCATCATATGGTAAAGCAAAGCATATATTTAAGTTACCAAAATGACCTTGTTTTCTTAAGTTTCTTACGCATACATACACTTATACACATATTACATACAACTCATCCCAGTTTACAAAGTCGCGGACTACAGAGCTAATCAACAAATATCTCTTCACCCTTCTCAGCTCTCTCTCTTCGTGTTTCAGTTTGGCCAGTTTCTTGGGCTGCAACACTTGCTGTGCGTCACATGCCAATCCTTAATCTCTTCGAATCTCAAAGTTTCTTGATCTGGGTTTCCAATATTTCTCTTTCAGATCATAGTTTTTGCGATTAAAATCTTCATTTTTTGAACGGCTTGAACTTCAAATCCACTGACTGAGGAAAACCCATATCGTTATTGGTCTTTTCTGAGTTTCATATGAGTACTTGAATAGATTGCAAGTGATGGTTTTTTGTTGAAGATGCACCTAACAGTTTTCTCACACCAGGTCAGTGTCATATCTCTCTTCTCTCCTTCTTTACATTTTCTGATTGGAATAAGCGTTTCATTGTCTGTTTTATTACTTTCTATTTTTGATGGGTTTGGGATTTGGAGGTTGAAGCTAATTGAAATGCTTTTGATGCTGGCCATAAGATAAAAGAAATGATTTTGATTGTCAGCTCAGTTCTATCAAGTTCATTATATATGGTGTTCATGCTGTCTGATGGATCTTGCTTGTTTAGGTTTTTGGAAGTTACATTTTTTTTTTCTTTTCTTCTGTTGCTCTTTTGGGATTTCTAGTTCTGTGATTTTCCAGATAGTAAAGTTTCTTACTTTCATTCCAAAGTTCGGGTGCGGCTTTCCATCCAGTTCTCTATGATTAATTTGATGTGTTTTCGCTGTTGAGAGTAAACCCATAAGATTTTCGACTTTGTTGGCTGAAAAATCTGAATCTTTGTAGTAGTTGTTCATCTTTTAAATCGGTCTCCAGGCATATAAGATCCTATATAGAGTGATACAAACTTCAAATTTTTGGCTGAAATCACAGAAGCTCTGTTACGGGGGTTTTTGACATGTAACTTACCTTAATGCCTACTTTTCTTGCTGTACAAAAACAAAAGACTGCTCTGAATCTTAGAGGTTTCCTTGGTTGGGGGACTTGTGGAAATTTATTTCTTTACCCAACTGAGGCTACTTATCTTTAGCTTTATCAAGTTGAGAATACCATCGTTTGGAGTCAGAACATTTGGGTTATGGGACCGAGACTGATGATCTTCTTTGTTTTCACTTGACAATGAAAAGAATGCTTAATATGATGTTTCATCATAAGATGCTTTATCAAATATATGTCCGAAAACGGAACCCAAACGTGGGTAGGAGATGTGGCTTTTTAATGGGGATCAAAATGGTGAAACTGGGGTTTCTGTATTGATGTGGGAGAGAGAGAAGAAAGAGACTCCAATTGTGAACTCCTAATTTTTTTTTTTCTTGTGATAATTAAATTATGATCTGTCTTTACATTTCGGAGTTCATTGGTTATGGGAAGAAGTGGTTGCTGCCTAGTACATTTACTTGAATCAGCATTGATTTGATATGCTATTGGTTTGCCCTTATATACACTGTCTAGCTATTTTAGTTGGTTGGTATGTTATGTAAAATCAATTATGGGATCCGTATATCTTTTGAGAAGGCACCACATCTTTACTTATAGGATTAAATTGTATTATCCTTGTGTTTTACTGGATATTAGTGGGAATGAATTTCTTTGTCAATTCTAAATTATACCTATAAGTACCTATACATGAAAATGACATCTTTTATGTGTTCTTTCTGGAGCAGAAAACTTTTATTGCATGAACTTTTCTTCTGTGGAGTTTTGAGATTATGGGTAGAGGTAGAGGAAAGGGAAAGAGGTTGACTGTCACCAATCATGACGATCCTGGAAGTGGTGAGGAAGAAAAAATACCTGCACAAAAGAGAAGGGGAAGGCCTCAAAAACCCTTAAAAGATGAGATTGATGAAGAAGAAACTGAGAAAATAGAGGCAGATGACAGTGAGAATGGAAAAGCTGGTATTGCAAGCAAGGAGATCAAAAGCCCCACTGTGGCAGAGAATGGTAAGAAGAGGAAGCGGTACTCACAGGTGAAGGAAAAGTCAGATTCGGTTAAGGAGGAAAATGGTATTGGGACACGATCAAGCACCGATGACTCAACTAAGTCTAATGGATTTCGGCATAATGGGAGCAGGCGGAAAAACAAGCCCCGTCGAGCTGCCGAAGCCGGTGTTGAATGCAAGTGAGAGTATGGTAACCTTTTGCACTGGTTTCTTCCTTTCCACAACGCCAGAAACATCTCGGGACAGGAAGTGAGACCTAGTAAATCTCTAGTTTTTTCTTCATTTTCTGGTTAATTGTTCTTTCTTCGGTAATTTCGTATCATAATTCCTTTTTTGATTTGAATTGTGAAATTTGGAATGCATTCTGATGGATGTAGTTTTCCACGGTGCTATGATATTTTAAATTTTGACTATTTATTTCTTTGCACTGTATAATTTGCAGAACGTATTTAAGGCTTGAACCAGTTGCTATCTTCACAGTATTATCTGTATTTTTTTTTTGCAATTAATGAGATAACATTTAGATTTATATTAGGTAATTTAACTAAAAAGTTTGTATTATGCTCTGTATGAGTAACAGTTCTGAGCAGATGACCTTTTCACTTTCCATAATTATAAAATTCTTGCTTCTGTTTTAGAACTTTTTTCAAGGTATTACTCAAAGAGAGTTCATCTTCCCCTTATTTATTTTGGTTTTAAATATTATTTTCTGGTGTCATATGTAACTTGTTCTTGGATTGTCAGACTACCATTTAACCTTGTGACATGTTACAAGTTGGGCTTGCATCAATCACATTTTGTCTGTCTCCAGACTTCACACCTCGAACTTGTGCATGCATGCATATATGCATGCGATCTTGCGTGCGTGATTAGACACACATTTTCTAGATTTAGACTGGATCTATGCCTTCTTTGCTAGTCTGTAAAAGATTTTAAGCTTACTTCTGCATAGAAATTCATTTACTTCTGGTGCCTTATATAACTTGGATTTCAGAGTAACATTTAAACTTGTGGCATGTTACAATCCTTTATACTTAGCTAAGCTTTTATTTCCTTCACTGGTCGATAGTTGGGCTTTGCATCAATGACTTTTTGTCTGTCTCCAGACTTAACACCTCAAACATGTATCTGCATGCATGCATGCACGACATTTTGTGTGGGTACTCAAGCACACTTTTTCTAGGTTTATACTGGATCTTTGACTTCTTAGTTAGTCTATGAAAGATTTATGCTTAGTTATGTAAACAAACTTGTTTATTTTCATTTAAAGTAAACTTCATTTACTTCCTAAAAGTCTCATTAGAAGCATTGAATGGAAGATAAATAATTAAGAATTCAAACACTTTCTAAATATGCCATATATAAATATGTTTGTTCAGTTGGTGAACTTTGCTTTCTTTATTTGTGTAGATAGTTGGAGATTTTAGTGCTGTATATTACCTTCTTCTGTGAGTCTCTTATTTAAGTCAGAAAGCAATTTTTACAGGAGAATATTTATGAGAGGCCCCTTTATCAAATCAAAATTGAGTAAATATAAAAGTTGGTATTCTGAAGCTTTAAGAGGTTGAATGGTTATGGTTTTTTACTGGAAAGTTTATTCACGTTTAAAAATCTCAACAGAAGCATATTATGGAAAAGAAAGAATTAAAGATAAACAAAACTAAGTTTAAGACACTTGATGCACAAGATTTTTTAGATTGGAAGATTAGCTATGAGTTTCCACTGGCTAGTTAGGGCCAGATCTTTCCCTATAGATTTGGAGGTATATTGTTCTTTGCCAACCTTGAGGTGAGGTTATAGATAAGAGCGTGGTGATTAATACATGACATATAATTTCTATATTGATATCTAAAATTATTGACAGAATTTTGTAACATTTACTCTTATCTTCTTTGAAACGGTTTTAACGAATTGAGAAGAACATATTCTGTTTGTTGATAGTGTTGAAAGCCAAAGACTTTTAGAACTATAAACAACTAAGAATGGATGGAAAAGGATTGAGTGAATAACCAACTGAAGTCAAGGTCGTTGTTTAGACTCTGTTTTAGCCTAGAGAATTCATGGTTGTGTTTGGATCTGTGCTTGGCCAGTCTGTTTAGGATTTTTGGCTGGGAACTCTTAATCAGTACTTGGAGTTGAACTTCGGTAATTTCTACCTTGCTTTAAAAGTAGTACTTTTCTGTGTCTATTATATGTTTGTTTGTTAGCAGGGGAATTTGATCTGTACTTGGTGTTTAAGTTTTGTTAACAAAACGTAGAAACGTTATAGTATATAAATTTTACAAATCAGTAACAAAGTCGATAACGTTGCAATAATACCAAGTAGAACTTGATTCACGAGAATTGAGATGCTTGACGGTGCCTAACCCATGGACTTGTGAAAATGATCTGGGGTGTTTTGGCTGATATGATTGTGGACTTTTGTACTCTAAAAGCTGATATGCTGAAGCACACAATTGATGCATGCTTCATTTTTTATGTCAAATAGTTTAAAGTGTGCAATGCATGTTATAAGAGCCTGATTTGTTTACTAGGAGACCAAAGGATTACTTTCGGTATCCTTGTTAAAGGTTTTGCACTGGCTTGAAAACGTTGAATAGAACCTCACATTGGTTTCAAGTAGTGTTGTATGGCTACGCAGCACTTGAGCAGGTAACTGTTTCACTCAAGGGTACACATACGATTTAACGAGTGAAATTTATATGTTGAACTGATGATGTACTGATTCTAGTGATAATCCTAATTCATTTTATTTGTTGTCATTCAATTGAAGCACTGTTAGTAAAGAATAATATTATAACCCAGGAAAGGAGGAAAAGAAAAATAGGTTGTTTCTGCTGGGCTCTGAAGCTAGCCTGTGTACGTGGCTATTTCTGATGACTGCAAGCAATGTTGGATGTCTGATGACAATTATTTACAGTTTGGACAGTTATATTTTTAGCCTATGTAAAAGAGATTTTGGAGTGGGATTTGAGATTCTTATTCAAGCTGGGTACATATCTCTGTTTCAACTATTTTCCATCAAGGTTTTCTAATAAAATGCACAATGAGCAATCCCACATCGCTCGGGAAGGGAAAGGTGAAGTGCCTTATATGTGTTTGTTCCTAGCATGAGGTCTTTGGAGAGTTCACTGGCTTCGGATTCTTTGGAACTTCGAAGTTAAGCGAGTTGGGCTAGAGCAATTCCAGAATGGGTGACCAACTGGGAAGTTTATCGTGCTAGGAGAATTGGGTCGTGACATAAATTATTTAAGTCAATCCCTTATTTAATATTTTTTGCCAATTGGAGGCCCATTTGGGTTATCAGCTTCAAAACTGGAACCCTTGAAAAGTTAGTTTTACTGTTTACCACATGAAGGCAGCTCCTTCATAAGTTGAGCTTTCCGCAACTATTTATTTGTGTAGAAAGGAAAATGGACAGCTTGTTATTAGAAAGAAAGTAAAAAATGTCTACTCTGTGAAAAGGACAATAAAATTAGGGTAATGATCCTTTCACAACTTCACGGGACAAGGTACTTTTCTTTTGTTTTTGTTTTTGGTTGAAATAACAAAGCAAATGTTTTGACTTTGAGGATGCAAATTTTATCACCAATGATGAAATGAGTCAGAATTCTATAGTAAGAGCCTAATATGATGAGGTCTTATCTCTTAAACGTTAAATCAAATTGATTAGTTTGATTCAATAATTAAGAAATATGACCTATAAAGGCCAAATTATAGAATGACTAACGAAATGTAAGAATTGTGAGTTGGGTCAATGTGACTTGGACTTGTGAACCAACCTGATCCAAGCCCATTGGGTTAAGAAAAATGGAGAAACGTAGACTGATCAAATATGGGGGGGTATGGCTGGCGGCTTTTGGGGGCTATGGCTGGCGGTGGGGTTTAGCTACTTCTTTTTTCATTTTTAAATCTTAATTTCCATTCGTTGGACCTGACTCAATTAAAAGTCGCCCAAGTCACGGGATACAAATATGATCAATATGTCATGGAATTAGAGTGTAACCTATTATCAATAGAGAGGAATACCTGTAATTAGGTATGGACTCAGAATTTAAAAATGACTAAGGCTCATTTTTAAGTTAATTTTTTCCTATATGGTACAGAAATAATATATTTTATTAATTTATGTTAATTCTTAAAAATAGACGGTCAAGATTGAGTCTAACTTAAAGATGAGGTGTGATGGATGATGGGTGAAGGTGAGGACCTTCAATTATGTGTGAAGATTTGAGCAAGCAATAAATATACAAAAGACAAGATACACGTGGTTCACTTTTAATGAATGAGTTATGTCTACGGAGAAGTATATTCTCATTCTTATAATAATGTGTATTTACATTTGTACATTTGTACATTTATACTAGAGGTTGGGCCCAAATATAAAGGGAAAAAGGGAGAAGCCCATGACTAAAGATCAAGCCCAGCATAAGGATCCTATCATAAGTGAAAAATGGTCTCCTTTTATAGGTGAGGTGGGTATTCACTTCTTGTAATATTCTAATGTATAACTTTTTACCTTGCTTAGAGTTGTTTTCAGTTGCTTGATCAGATATGGTATAAACAATTTATACGAATTATTATTGAATTAACACATTAGTTCTATTAGTTAGATATATTATATGTACTGGGTATGTACTACTTAAATCCTGAAATCTCTTGATTCTCTTTGTTTTCCTCCAACACAACACAAAGATAAATTGAAGAAAATAGAAGTACTAAAGCTGAAGTTACAAGAGGGATTGATACGACATAGATTCCCACAAAACAATAAAAAATAAAAATTAACGCATGAAAGAAAATGTGTGGGGCTTCCCTGATATGAACCAAGTAATGTCCCTGTTTAGTGGGACCTGTCTTGTTGTTATTGTTTAATGGGATCTATGTTAGTGTTTACTGCTTGTTCGCTGAACCCATCTTCTTCGCATCATCTTCTTGCAACTGCCTCTGCAATTAAAAAAAATTTCAAGACTGGGCTAGCTGGAATATATAGATAGGGGAAACTTTCAAAAAAACTGGGTCAGGCTTCAGCCCTACCTAGACAGGGATGGGTCCCTGCCTGCCTGTAATAACATAAGTGCATAAGTATTGGATGGAAAATACTTAGCTCGAAACTCGAAATTTTTCTTTTTGTTATTTCAATGAGTTAGTTTGCGTATGGGTTAGATTTTGACTTATGTATAAGGAAGTAAGGAGTCAAAACAGTGTTCTAATTGGATAAGTGCCAATGTGCCATATCGACTAATATCATGATGTGCGTTGCTACCCTACTTTTTTATCTTATATAATATTTTTATTTATTAACCTTTTCCAGAACAATCCCATCCCTGGATAGATTTCCCCAAAACAACAACCACCAGACAATCTTATCCGAAGACTAGCCTCGTTTAGCTACTTGCCTTTATCAATCTTTCCAAATCTAGTATATGATCCATTGATTTACACTCACCTTTTTCGATTACAAAGAAATTTGCTTCATCTTTTAGATGGACCTCACGTGTTGTACGTTTTGTGTTCACCAAAAACAGAAAAAAAGAGGAAACCGTTGTTGAGTTACTATTTTCACGTGTAGTAGGTACCTAGTCCCTCTATATAAAGCCCATGCAATATAGCAGGAAGAGCCAATCCTCCACTTAGACTTAGTTATGGCAATGCAATTGCTCTCTTTGCTCTTGTGTGTGCTGCTGCTTCAACTTGGCTTTGCATTGGCAAATACCAGTGCTTCCAAGACAGATCCACCCATTGTTTGTGCAACTCTCAACCGGACCGATTTCGATTCTCTTGTACCTTGGTTCATATTTGGCACAGCTACCGCATCTTATCAAGTTAGTCTCTTAATTTGGAGCTTAATTAATTACATACGTACTCTTTTAATTTGTTTTATTTTGTGTTTCCTATAGTTACTTAGGTTTAATGTAATCCGATCTGTTAGCATAATCCATGCATGAATATTGGCATCTTCAGGTGGAAGGTGCTGCAAACCTAGATGGTAGAGGACCAAGTATATGGGATACCTTCACCCACAACCATCCAGGTCTGTTGATTCAAACAATCATCATTTATTCAACACATCTTCATTTGCACTAGTATAAGAAAGCATAAATTAATGTCAGGTTTTGAAGAATTTCAAGAATGTTAACTCGTAAATAAGATACTCTGGTGAGAGCTTCTTTCGACCAATGATTGTAACCATATATACAATCTCTAATTTGGCTTACTGGTAGGTCAAATACGTGCAGTTTTACCTCAAAAAGATTAGTGCATCAAATTCAATAAAATTTTCGTTGAGTCTACTCAACTTATTCTAAAAATATATGTCATTGTCGCGTTTGTGTGAATCAAAACCTGACATTTATGCTTTCGGTGACCTTTATGCTTAAATATCAAAATTATATTTGGTTAATTGCAGAAAAGATCGATGATCATAAGAATGGAGATGTTGCTATTGATCAATATCACCGCTATAAGGTTCGGAAATCACATAATTTTATTCTGTAGGCCTTCTATATTCGAACTTGAACACACGACATGAAGATGAGATGCTTCATTTTTAGCTTCTTTCTTGTAATTATGTATATCTTTTGCCTCATTACAGGAAGATGTGGCAATTATGAAGGATATGGGGTTGGATGCTTATAGGTTCTCTATCTCATGGTCCAGATTGTTACCAAGTAAGTTGATGACCCACATCCGCATATTTTATTGCGAACAAACACTTTATAGTTTAACATGTTTTATTCTATTTCCCGATATTGGCTTATATTTTCTTGTTTTGTTTTAATTATTACTAGATGGAACAGTGAGTGGTGGAATTAACAAGAAAGGAATCGAATACTACAATAATCTCACCAATGAACTTCTACGGAATGGTGATACACTTGATTGTCTACCATGGGCTCATTCTTTTATGCATGAGCACACCTCTGGAATCTGCAACTCTGTCCAGTGGTAATACTTTTGCAAATGAAACTGATCGCCTGGCGCTGCTAGACTTGAAGAAAAGAATCACTCAAGATCCTCTCCATGTCTTGAGCTCATGGAATGATTCCATTCATTTCTGCAGTTGGGGTTGGTGTTACGTGCAACCATTCCACCAAAAGAGTCTTGATTTTGGACTTGAGTTCTTATAAATTGGCAGGCTCTCTACCACCTTCTATTGGAAATCTTATAAATTAAAAAAAATTAAAAACAGGTTACCATATGAGCATAGAGGGAGGAGAGAGAGAGACGAGAACGGGAGGAGAGAGAGAGAGAGAGAGGCGTGGAGAGAAGGAGAAGAGAGAGGCATACGAACAGGGAGGAGAGATAAAGAAAGCATGGAGAGAGGGAGGAGAGAGAGAGGCGTGGAGAGAAGGAGAAGAGAGAGGCATACGAACAGGGAGGAGAGATAAAGAAAGCGTGGAGAGAGGGAGGAGAGAGAAAGGGAGAGAGGAAGAGAGAGAAGGGGAGGAGGAGAAAGGCAAGTTTGTTAGAAAAAACTTAAAAAACTTAAAAAACAGATATTTTTTGTTTTTAATAATTGGAGTGTTTTTGAGTTGTTCTTTAATTTGAGTTTTTAAAAATAGGGTTACCAAACAAGTTTTTTTTATTTTGGACTCAAATTTTGTTTTTGAGTTTAAAAAGTTGAATACCAAAAGCCTCCTTAAGTAGCCATAAATTGTTTCATTTTTTATTCATTATAGAATGTCTGCATTGCGTCATGGTTGGAAATCCCTGCTCATCATCGTTACGGGTGACCTCCTGATAATGGCTTTGTTGTGTATATGTAACCGGTCGAGATTACATAGAGGATATGCCCCCAGTATCCCTAACTTATTTATTCCTAAACTCTTACTATCCCTAACTTATTTTTCCAAAAAATAATTAGTAAATGTTCTTGTTTTTTTAACACATGGCGTAATTATACGGTAGTACAAAGAAGGAAAAACCAGACTCTGCTATGCTAGGTGAAGGTGGTCCAAAACCAGACTCTACTATGCAATGCTAGCTACTTGAAGGTGGTCCCGACTCCCTCCCAATTGGATATGTGGAATACTTTTTCTATACAGTAGTATAAAGAAGGATAAAGTCATTAACTTATTTTTTCCAAAAATTAATTATTAATTATGGTTTATTTTTTGGCAAAAAGTTATTTTGGTCCTATAATTTGCCGGTTTTATAACTTTGGACCATTTAGTTTTAATTTTGGCAATTCATCCTTGTATTTTTAAATTCGGATTAATTTAAGGACACGTTTCCATTTTTGTCAAATTCCTCCCAATTCCGTTAAGTTTTGACCACACCTGCCCCTCACGCGAAGGGATATTTACATGACTATTAACTTGTAAATAACAAACTTTGTTGGATGCCTCATTAATTAGACTCATTATTGTAACGATACAGTCTCTAATTCCCCCTTTACACACAAGTAGCAAAATACTAAGAATTGGGGGCCAACGTTTTCAAGATTTGAAGCATATATTCAATGTCTCTGCATTTGCATAGATCACCACGTTTTCAAGATAGTTCATTTTTTTTATTGCTTTGATAGTTAATTATGTTGTTTTGTTTGGCTCCTCAACAATAAAGATAGGACGTGAAGGAAGGTTGATTTTTCCTCTTTCTAAATCGTTGCACACACAATCTCATATCAGAATATTTTCTCTCTTTTTTGTGTGGAATTGCAGTACTAATCTTTAGTCTAAAATAAAGCCAAGAGCCCATGGTAGACAATCAAGTGGACACCAAATCCATCCAAGATACCAGTACAAATGATCAAGACCTCTGTTGCACCGATACACCGGATTTTGGGGAATGCTCGTATCCGATACGGCGCCGATACGATACAGCACCGATATGGCATCGATACGTATCCGATACGCCACGTGGCGTATCGTAGACTTTTCTGGGATGTTGACTTTAGGATACGGCTCCGATACTCCATTGATACGTTCATGATACGCTCGCGATACTGTCCGGATACGTCAAGGGTTAACTTTGACGGCAACCAAAGGAGAAGGAGGAAGGAGGAAGAAAGAAGAAGGAAGAAGAAAAGAACTTACTTGCGCTTGCATTGCTGCGAACTGCGATTCTGCAGGCGTTGTGCGAAGAAGGCTGTGAATCTGCGATTGCAGACTTGCCGTGCGAAGAAGAGGCGACTAACTAATGAAGAAGATGATGTTAGTTGCCCTAATTACAATACGCACCGTTTTAGTTGTGTGGTAGGTGGCCTTTGTTAAAAAATTGTTTTATACATTTTTAATTCTGATGCTTTCATTTGGGCCCAACCCAAGAACTAAACAAGTCATTAAGGCCTAGAAAACATAAGGAACCAGAAAAAATGGCCCAAAATGCTAATTTTACATATATATATATTTATAATATTTATATTTATATTATTTTAATTGCCATATCGATGCCGTACCCGTATCCTACTTTTTAGAAATTTGCCGTATCGGTGTATCGTATCGTATCGCCGTACCCGTATTCGTATCCGTGCAACATAGATCAAGACAGAGAATAGGCAGCATCCGGAACAGCCACGCATTATTTGCCAGCTTGCTTTCTTTCTTGATAAGGATGACAATATTAAATTTTTAGGTTTGCTTTCTTTCTTCACATGTGGAAGAAGAGATAGACAGAAAATGTGGTCGGGGTGGGTGGGTGGGGTTGTTGGCTTTTGGTTTTCTTTAATAATTAAGAAAAAACAAAAACAAAAAGTTAATTATTATTGCATTGATGTGGTGAGGATACACATTAGATTAAAGTGGTGCATATAAATATTTTCTTAAAATTAGGGTAATGCTAGGCTTATCATATTTTTATATTATATTATGTACCACTTCTCTAATAGAGGTGCAGGGCCGGCCCTGACTTTTGGGTGGCCCAGGACGAAAATTGAAATGGGGCCCTTTTTTAATATATAGCGAGGTTTTTTTTTTGGTCGGAAGAGATACAACGAGGATTATTTTTATTTTTATTTTTATTTTTGGTCTGGAGAGATACAACGAGATTTAATAAGCAAACAAATGTGTAATGATAAAACCTGGTTTATGCTTGTAGAAAAAAACATAGAAAAAAAAACAAAAGAGAGAAACGAGAAAGAGAAGAACAGGAAGAGAAAAAAAACATAAGAGAGAAACGAAGAAGAGGGAAAAAAGAAAAGGAGAAGACCAAGAAGATATTTTTACATTTATGATTCGTTGATTTAATTAGGGAAAAAAGGAGTTGCTTGATTTGATTAAAGAATGAATAAAAAGCAAAAGAAAATCAAAAGGCCCCAAATATTTTCAATAGGTGTCTTCTCCTATCAAATTGTTGTAATAAAAAAGTCTCTAATCTATTTTTCTTAAATCACACTATGTTTTCTTAATTAGCTACTGGGCATTCGTATTGGTTTGAGAGCAAGCACAACACAGCACACAAGGAGACAACTTTGTCTCAAGTTATTTTTTTTTTCCAAAATTATCCCCTTCTATCTGTTCTTTGAAAGCGGCATTCTCTTTGCTGCTAAAGCAGTTTGGGGCCTTATATTTTAAAAATCACAATAAAGCATTTTGAAAATTACAATAAAGCATATGGTATTGGGGCCCTTTAATTCAGGCCCATGGCCGTCGCCCTCGGCGCCCAGGCTCAGGGCCGGCCCCTGTAGAGGTGGAGACTACTAATACAATGAGATCCGCCTATGTTAGAGAGTGAAAATGGTACTTAGGTGACGAGGGGTAAATTTCACTAGACTCAAGTAAGAAACACAACAATACACACACACAAGGACTTGACCAAATATTACTTATGATTGGTCAACAGCTAGTTAAGAACAATCTTAACCAAGGGCACACACAAGCAAACCAATGTACCTGCAAACCTAGAGAATTACTAGTGACAACCTAGGCACTCGGAAGGACCCGTCAATCTAGGCATCCCCTGTGCTAGCAACAACTATGGTGAAAGTGTGTGAAGGCATCATAATCAAGTAAACAACTAACATCAGATAATTATGACTAGTCAACATCAAGAACACAAACCCGTAAATCATATGATGACTAGTCAACCGTCAAGAACATAAACCCAGAAAATTTCAGACATGCAAACCAGAAATTGTTCACCCGTAAACCCACCATTGGGAAAAGCGGGGGTCATCAACCGACCAGGCAATCCACTAAGTATAAGAAGATTCTTACAAAGAAATACAAGCAAGCTCAAGGAAACCTAGATCTATTTAGGAAGATGAGCTATACCTCCTTTGTGCAATCTTCTTCACCAACTTAGCAAAGCTTCAAGCTCGATCATTCATGGCAATGGCAGCTCCTCCTCACTCGTTCATCCCATGGCACCGACTTGCAAGCTCAATCCGAAGAACAGAAACCAAATTTGGATTCAAGGAAAATGACCAATTTCTTCAAGAAACCATACTCTTGAAGAAATCAGTCTTGAATCAAACCTAGATATAGATGAGAGAGTGTTTGATGAAGCTAGGTGTAGATTCAGTATAGCAAATGCAGTTTTCGAAAAATCATTCAATTTAAAAACTCATAGATGCAAACTATAACTATAAAAGTGAAAAAATTCAAACTACGGAACCAAAGTTGTAAACTCAGCAAATTACAGAGATCAAATTAAAGTGATTTTGTGCTTTTATTTATTTATTTATTTTTATTTTAACACATGGCATAGAGGCAAAGTGACGCTACACCTAGGGTTCGGCAGCAAAACCAGAATCTACTATGCCACTTTAAGGTGGTCCCAACCAGAATCTACTAGCATTCTCCAATTTAATATCTAAATAGCTAAATAGCTAAATTACTTTGTGCTTTTAATTACTAATAGTCATGTAATATGTATATTTGGTCTACAGACTCACACGCACACACTAGTGTACATCATATGATTTCCCAGACTTTATGCTTAAAGAAAAATTATCTTTGGTTAATTGCAGAAAGGAACACAGATTGCAGCAATAGAGATATTGCTATTGATCAATATCATCGCTATAAGGTACTAAAATCACATAATTTTATTCTCTAGACCTTTTGTGCTTGAAGTTGAAGGGCACAATTTGTACATAACTCAATTGTGGATCCTTAAGAAAACATTATACATTGAAGATGAGATGCTTAATTGTTAGCTTCATTCTTATAATTATGTATATCTTTTGTGTCATTATGGGAAGATGTGGGGATTATGAAGAATATGTGGTTGGATTCTTATAGGTTGTCTATCTTATGGTCCAGATTGTTACCAAGTAAGTTCATGATCCGCATCTATAGGTTTGACTTAATTTAATTTCTATTTGTAGATAGGTATTTGCTTACTTGATTGTTTTGTTCTAATTATTAGATGGAAAGCTAAGCGGGGGCGTTAACAAGGAAGGAATTGAATACTACAACAATCTAACCAATGAACTCCTACGCAATGGTGATTCATGGGTCTAATCTCATATATCATCCCATTATACATCAACATCTAATAAGAGTTACATGCACTCATCATTTAATTAAACTTTTAATTTTCTTTCATGCTATATACAGGCATAACGCCATTTGTGACACTGATGTTCCCCAAGCCTTAGTAGATGAATATGGTGGTTTCTTAAGCCCTCATATTATGTAAGTGATAAATTTTACCCTTTGTATAATATTCATGATTTACTGAAAAAAATACTAATGTATATAATAATATGTTTTGAAAACGTGTCACACAGTGATCACTTCAAAGACTATGCAGAACTTTGTTTTAAGGAATTTGGTGATCGGATAAAGTATTGAATCACATTGAATGAGCCATATGCCGTTATTCACCATGGTTATGTAGTCGGGATCCACGCACCTGGACGATACTCTGATTGGCAAACCCCAAGCTGCCTCGGTGGAGATTCGGCTACTGCACCATATTTGGTGACACACAACCAACTCCTTCCTCGCTTGCAGTGCCTACAGGCATGCAGTTTTATGAGTGTGGGAAAGAAAGGGTTAAAGTCTTTTAAAGTGTCTTTATTATATTACTATGTGGTGGTTTTGGATTTCTTGGAATTATCTTGGTCTTTGGACATTTTACGTTGTTTTGTTTTATGGAAACTTTATTATATCCTCATGCTTACGATTTTCAAGTTGTTTCGGTTTATAATTATATTTATGTCTATGCGGGTCAGTTTTGGGAGGTTATGCCTCGAGGAAAGAAAAAGGTTTGGAATGGTTTTATTCTTTGATTATGTTGAGATATTGGTTTTTGAATCAATTATGTATACAATGGATTTTAATTGCATGGTTTGCATGGTTTTGAAACGGTGGGGTTAGTACGTTGTTTTGAACTACTAAACCTTGTTTTCGTCCACTCACACTCTTTCTGTTTTGCGCCCCCCAGGCCCTAGTCGTGCTTCAAAACTGTCCGGCCGAGCGCTTCTCTTCTCGAGTGTCGACTTGATTGTAGGACCTCGTGTCCCTTATCTTAACTTTGAATTTCCGCTGTTTAGACTTGAATACTCTTAGTTGCTTTGTTATTGCCCATTAGGGTCGAACTTGTTAGCCGGAGGCCTGTTATGTATTTTTTTGCATGCTGGCAGTTGTTGTACATATTCTTCTGTTGTTTTTCAGGTTGGAAGTGTTGGGTTTTTTTGTTTTTCTGGGGAGACTTTGCCCGTTTTGGGCAGAAGTCTTGACCTCTTTGTCTGTTTGTCTCGGGAAGATGGATTCTTTTAGTATGTGGGCCCGACATGGGATGATGTCGGTTGTCAGCAGGATTCGGCACGGGTTCCGGGGTGGAATCCGGGTCGGGTCCTGTCACATATTATGTAAGTGATAAATTTTACCCTTTGTATAATATTCATGATTTACCGAAATAAATACTAATGTATATAATAATATGTTTTGAAAACGTGTCACACAGTGATCACTTCAAAGACTATGCAGAACTTTGTTTTAAGGAATTTGGTGATCGAATAAAGCATTGGATCACATTGAATGAGCCATATGCCATTATTCACCATGGTTATGCAGTTGGGATCCACGCACCTGGACGATGCTCTATTGGCAAACCCCAAGCTGCCTTAGTGGAGATTCGGCTACTGAACCATATTTGGTGACACACAACCAACTCCTTACTCATGCAGCTGCTGTAAAAGTATACAAGGATAAATATCAGGTCATTTTAATTAGTTTTTTTTCTTTGTTTGAATATTGAGATCATAATTAGGAATTCCATAATAGTCGAGAGTATTAAATAACAATAAAATAGGGAATTTTTTTTTTTATTGAGATAAATAAAAGTTGACTCTTTTTTTTTGGCTCTAAATTAACAAATATTATTATTATTGAATTTTCGTGTGTAGGCATCTCAAAATGGTGTGATAGGAATAACAGTGGTGTCACACTGGATTGAGCCCGCTTCAGAGTCAAAGGAAGATATCGATGCTGCATCTCGATATTTGGATTTTGTGTTTGGATGGTAAGTATAGTATTAATTTATATATAAACTCAATTAAATGTTTATATATGAATTGTAATATTGGCTAGCAATACTTTATATAATACTATACGTTCATGCTTGGAATTTCCATATTTTTGTAGGTTTATGGACCCATTGACAAGTGGTGACTATCCGCAGAACATGAGGCAACTTGTTGGAGAACAATTACCGGTATTCACGGAAGAACAATCCAAGCTACTAAGTGGGTCATTTGATTTTATTGGATTAAATTACTATTCAGCTAGATATGCAAGTGATGTCTCAAAGGATTATATTGCACCTCCAAGCTACGTAGCAGATCATCGCGTTAATATTACAAGTGAGGAAAAATTGAGTACTTAATTCTACTAATTAATTAAGTTCTAAGAATAATTAGATTATAATATTCATATTTATATCTATGTTGTGGCAGCTGAGCTTAATGGGGTGCCCATTGGTCCACATGTACACATCAAATTATTAGTTTAAGCTATTAGCATTTGGATAATTAATACATACATATATATATATATATATATATTTTATACACATACAAATATGACCCCTATATATATTGTTTTACTCATACAAATATAACTCCAAAAAATCTCACTAATCTTCAAATGGTATTGCAGGCTGCTTCAGACTGGTTATATGTTTACCCAAAAGGAATCTACATGCTTTTATTCTACACAAAGGAAAAGTATAATAATCCACTTATTTACATTACAGAGAATGGTAATTAAAACTTTTAGATCTTAATTAATTACATCATCAATGTTTCCCATATATGTATAATGGTGTAAAATACAATGAAGTGGTGTAAATTTAAAATTAAAACTAAATTAATGCATTATTGTGTAGGCATGGATGAGTTCAGTAATCCCATATTACCACTTGAGGAAGCTCTTAATGATACTAATAGAATTCACTACTACTATCACCACCTCTGTTACCTTAAAGCAGCAATTAAGTAAGTTTTTGTTAACCCTTCTTAACTTTCGGTTACTTAATCATTATATTGACACTAATGGATATGAATTTTGTGTGTGTATGTTTGTCTGTGTAGAGATGCTGTTAGAGTGAAAGGCTACTTTGCATGGTCAGTGCTAGACAACTTTGAATAGAATTCTGGATACACTGTTCGGTTTGGTATTAACTATGTGGATTATGACAATGGATTGAAAAGGCACTCAAAACTCTGGGCGCACTGGATGAAAAGTTTCCTCAAGAAGTACTCAAGTAGTAAGAAAGAAATCCGAGTATGTGTGGACAATAATGCTAGGGACTCCAAAGTTAGAGGTGAAATTTAAATCCCATATGATGAATAAAGTACAACGGCTCCTCCGTAGTTGTTGTGCAAGTTGTTTCCAAGTCTTAAGTTTTTATGTTCGATTCTGAGTCAGAATAAGTTGCAACAACTCATTACAAGTTTGTTGTTTCTCCTTGTGAGATTTTAGTTCTAATTTTGCTTTATGTTGTTGATACTTGGTTTATCCAAGCTTGATGGCTTTATGCTAGTAGAGGTTGATGTATCCCTCTTGTATTTGTATAAGTCCTTTATGTTATTCAGGTACCGTATAAATTTTATTTAAGGGGGTTATGTGTTGAGGTTGACCTGGTGAAATTGGTATTTAGGTGGGAGGGGTAAATTTAAAACAAACTCAAAATGTCTATGGAAGTAATGATTAAATGAACCTAGTACAGTATGATTAGTCAACAACTAGTCACATACATATGAACAAACAATCAACATCCAAATCCACAATCAAACAATCAAAACAACCTGCACACCTAGAAGAGAGCTAAATGACAATTTAGGCACTCAGAAGGATCCGTCAAGTTAGAAGTCCCTTAGTGCCAACAACAACTAGAGTGAATCATGTGTGTGCACACAAGCAATATGGACAAGGTGAGATAGAATGACATGCTATACATATATAACACCAAGATATGATATAAGCATGCAATTCACATACACATATTCGACTTGAACAAAACTTAATATAGGTGACTAGTATCCATGACTAGTCATCTAGTACAACTTTCTGCAAACGAAATACACACCAGAATCTGAAAATCCTTTAAAGCAATTTGTCATGCACTTGGTATGTATTCAAAGATAAACAGCCACACACAATCACATACAAAATACACACCAGATTTTGGTCACCCGAAAGATTTAAAACTTCATATCACTAAACAAAAGTTTGAGAAAATGAAATTTCAATGAAAGCCCCAAAAAGAATTCAAGAACACATGAATTCTTCTCCCAGAAAGCAAAACCTAATTTATGCCCAATCTCCCACTCTCTCTCTCTCTCTCTCTCTCTCTCTGAAAACCTATATGAAAAATGTAAAATGAGAGAGTGGTGAGTCCAGACCAGCCCCAACCTTTTTGGTAAAATTGGGCAGTTCAAAAGGACACTTGCCAGCCAATGATTGAACTTATAATAAGCAAAATCACGCGCCTGGACTAGTTATCTAGACAAAGTATATGGATGCAGATGTAGATTTTCCTAATGATGCCCATTATAAATGAATGCACAAATTACCTTGATTTTTTAGCCTCATAAGTTCTTCAATGTATACTTCAACTTTGTAGCAAATACCCAAGTTCTAATTTCTAAAGATGAACTAAGAGGAATTACATGAAAGTGTATATTTGACAAAGAAAGCCAATTCTAAGATTCCCAAAATAACACATGGCCTTTTTTTTTCAATCGTAAATACTTCAAACTCGAACACGACTTTTTTGGTCGCATGATGACGTGTGGGTATGGGGCTGGATAGGGTGCCCCCTAAGAGGATGTGTGGGCGGGGGTCGGTGGTGATGGGGGAGGGGTTTAGCTACTTCTATTTGTTTTCTATTTCTAAAAATATTATTTCTATTACTTGCATATGACTCGATTAAAAGTAAGTCACGCTAGCTAGTGGGAGGAGAAGTTGTTACGAATACATGCTAAGTAATGAGAGACGGAAGTAATTGGAGGAGGGAAAATGTAAATATAATTCATGTACAATTGCTAGAACCCTGCAAGATGATAGTTAAAGGAGACGTTCTAAAAAGCTCTGAAGAACATGCAACATTGTGATTTTGTGACCTCTGATACCATCATAATTAACATTGAGAGAACCAAACATGAACCCAACTTTTTTTGGCCGTCAAATGACTTGGTGGCGGGCACCGTGAGAGGACATGGATCAGAAGAGGTGTGGGTGTGGCTGGCGGTGGTATGGGGCTAAATCTTATTTCTATTATTTGCACATTATTCAATTAAAAGTAAGTTACGCTGTTGGAAGAGGACGTGTTCAGAATACATGCAATGCAATCAGACAGAGTCCTAATTTAGGGACGATAGTGTAGTGATTGGGGGACGAAAATGCCAATAGGGGTATAATTGAAGGACAATTTGCGACAATTAACTCTTATTATAGTTACTAGCCCCTCGAAGATGATAGCTTATGGCATTAGCCTTGATCTGGTTAGATGATATGTTTTTTTTGCTTTTGTAGTTATACTGTTTTGTTAGGCTCCAGTGCCTTACAGAAAAAGTCTCTCGGCATGGCAATTTTTAAGTCGTGGAAAGTCGCTGCGTGATAATAATAAAAAAAAGACTTTTCGCTTGTGAGAGCGAGTGCAAAGAGACTAGTAAGGTGCATAACGGGAGTCTTTCATGTGAAAGTTATTGACACCTAATAAGAATTCTAATAAACTTTAAGATATCTAGAAAGTAATCAGTTTTCTTTAACCCCCTCTCTTGAAAATTCTTGGTGATTGACACCTAATCAGTTTTCATGTGAAAGTTCTTGGCCCTTGGTGATTGGCGCAGCATAAATGAACTTTAGAAAATGGTTTTTAACCCCTTCTCTTGATGTTGGGTTCGAAAGCCATGAAAAGAATCTGAATCTACCCTCTTTTTCCCTTTAAACCCCCTCCCCCAAAGCTGGCATCACAGAGCAAAACACAACTTTTTATGATCGTGTGATGACTTTGGGGGTACCCGTGAGAGGACGTGTGGGTGTGGGGCTGGATAGCTGGGCGGTTAGTTAGGGTGCATATGAGAGGAGGTGTTGCTGTGGCTGTGGCTATGGCTGGCGGTGATAAGGTGCTAAATCTTATTTCTATTACTTGCACATGATTCAATTAGAAGGTGACTTTGATATGTATCTGTATATAATTATTTCTGTATAAAATAATATATATTACAATATCTACAGAAAGAAAAAAAAACTTTATCATATGCAAAAAATTATGCAAAAATAAAGTCTCTCGCCATGGCATTCCGCAATTAATTAAAATTAGTACATGTTTTAATTCTATCTTCATCTTTATAATGACAATTTCGATTGTTCGACTTGTTAAACTTTGATGTATCTGAAAAGTAATCCCTTTTCTTTTCTTTTCGCATCTAACTTCTATCTTCATCTTTATAGCCACTCTTACAGACCTAAATATTTGAAGCACATGTAACAACAGAGTGCAGACACCTCTAACTTCTTAAGCAGTGGGGCAAACGCTTTCTTCAACATATTAGTTTTTTCAATTTGTCAAATCATCGGTATGAAATAAAATTCTGAGTAGATAAAGATTGGTGCAGCATAAATGGACTTTTGAAAAAGAAATTTTTTTTTAACCCCCTCTCTAGATCTTGGTGTCGAAAGCCATTAAAAAAAAACTTAATGGCTAGTTTGAATTAAATTTAATGGAAAAATTAAAAATTAAAAAGTAAAAGTAATGTTCGCTGTGTAGAGTTATCATGGTGCATCAGCTTATTGAAATGAATTTCATTTTAGAGTTCATTTTATTGATGATGAACTATTAATCCTTGAAATGAAATATTAACATATGAAATGAACTAAACTTTACCATTGCAAGTCAAAAGTTCAATTTATTGAAATAAAATTTAGATGACCCTCACCATTGTGGATGCTCTAAAAATGAGCAAGAGTTTCCATGAGAGAGAAATTTGTTTTGAGCAATTAACGCCAATTGATGGAGATAGGAGAGAAAATATTAATGGAGAAGGGTGCAATTAGATTATCTTTCCAAAACCAGAGGTTAGGGCACGGGAGCAAAACCAGACTCTGAAGGTGGTCCCAATGGAATCTTTGGATTGCTTTTCTACACAGCAGTATATAAAGAAGGAAAAAAAAAGGTGCCATATATATCTAATACTATCGTGATGTGCCCAATTCCTTTTTTATCTGCTTTTCCTAGGACAATCCTACTCCGGGATATATTTCCCAAACAACCCACCAACATTTTTTACTAAATGCATGCAATGCAGGACCCAACTTTTCTCTGTCTGTCCCCATACTTTAGCTTTAAAGCCCGCTTGGCTTTACAAAAAAGAAAGCAAAGTAGAAATAAAAATGTTTTTGATTTATTATTTTCACGTGTCGAAGTTACGTACTCCCTCTATATAAACCCCATGCAATATAGCAGGAAGAGCAAACCTAGCTCGATCATCAAAAACCCTCCACTCAGTTATGGCATTGCAATTCCGCTCTTTGCTCTTGTGCGTGGTGCTGCTTCTCCTTGGCTTTGCATTGGCAAATGCCAATGCTACCAGGACAGATCCACCCGTTGTTTGTGCAACTCTTAACAGGACCCATTTCGATACTCTTTTTCCAGGGTTCACATTTGGCACAGCTACAGCAGCTTACCAAGTCAGTGTCTTCTAGGGACTTCATTAATATTTCTCTTGAATTTGTTTTAATCTTGAATTTGATTTCAACGTCAGATTCATCTAGCATGTCCCATATCTTGCATGAATATTGGCATCTTCATTATGTATATCGTCGTGTTTTATATCTGTATGTACATTTCAGTTAGAAGGTGCTGCAAACATAGACGGTAGAGGACCAAGCGTTTGGGATAACTTCACCCACGAACATCCAGGTCTGTTGAATCAAACAATCAATTAGTTAACAAATCTTTTATTTTAATGTTTTCTACCTCAGTATCATTCTCTCCCCCGCTACATATTTGTTTTCTCCAAAATCCTTTTACGTGCAGCAATTAAATATACGTTTGCCAATGTATGACATTTAATAAGGGTAATCATGGAATATAAAATTCAATTTTTTTAATGAATTAAAGACATTGTTAAAAATATTAGAGGAATGATACATCGCATGAGAAAAAGTGAGAAGTTCCAAACAAGAAGGTTAGAGTGAAGGTTGCTAGCATTCTCCTATTTAAATATCTAGATAGCTAAATAAATTTATGTCTTTATTTATAATTAAAATTATATTTCGTTAATTGCAGAAAAGATAGCTGATCGTAGCAATGGAGATGTTGCTATTGATCAATATCACCGCTATAAGGTTTGAAAATCACATCATTTTATTATGTAGATATTCTATATTTGGATTTGAACACACGACATTAAAGATGATATCCTTAATTTTTAGCTTCTTTTTTTTTATAATTTATGTACATCTTTTGTGTTATTACAGGAAGATGTGGCAATTATGAAGGATATGGGGTTGGATGCTTATAGGTTCTCTATCTCATGGTCCAGATTGTTACCAAGTAAGTGGATCATCCGCATCCACATGTGTTATTGTGACAAATCACTTTATCGTTTAACATATTTTATTCAATTTAATTTCGATTTCAAGATAGGTATTGGCTTATATTTTTCTTGTTTTGTTTTAATTATAGATGGCACACTAAGTGGTGGAATTAACAAGAAAGGAATCGAATACTACAATAATCTCACCAATGAACTCCTACGCAATGGTGATACAGCTACCAATCTCATAAAATCCTCCTAATATATAATAACAACACATGCAGTTATTTAATAATCAAACTTTTAATTTTCTTGTACTGGTCATGCTATATATAGGTATAAAGCCATTAGTGACACTCTTCCATTGGGATGTTCCCCAAGCCTTAGTAGACGAATATGGTGGTTTGTTAAGCCCTCGCTTTGTGTAAGTGATCAAATTCCATCCTTTGTATAATATTGATCATTTAATTATATAAAAACTACTATATAAAATAAATGCATTGTTAAATGTGCACACACAGCGATGACTTTAAAGCATACGCAAACCTTTGTTATAAGGAATTTGGTGATCGAGTAAAGCATTGGACCACACTTAATGAGCCATATACCATTAGTAACCATGGTTACACAATCGGGATCCACGCACCTGGACGATGCTCTGATTGGTATAACCGAAAATGCCTTGGTGGAGATTCGGGTACTGAACCATATTTGGTGACACACCACCTACTCCTTTCTCATGCAGTTGCTGTACAGTTGTACCGAGAAAAATATCAGGTACTTTAATTATTATTATGATTTTCTTAACATTGGGGTCCTACGAGTAACTAGTATTATGTAACACCATAAGTGGGAATACTTTATATTGAGATAAACAATGGTTGTAATTTTATTTATTTTTGGCTCCAAATCAACAAAAAAATATTGATCATTCTGGAGCAGGCAAGTCAAAATGGTTTCATAGGAATAACAATTGTATCACATTGGTTTGAGCCTGCTTCGGAGTCACAAGAAGACAAAGACGCTGCATTTCGAGCTTTGGATTTTATGTATGGATGGTAAGTATATTATTAATTTATAACTCATTTAAATACTTTATTTATGAATTATAACCTCCGCTAGCTAGCTAGTAGTACTTTATATAATATTATAAGTTCATGCTTGGAATTTACATAGGTTTATGGACCCATTGACAAGAGGTGACTACCCTCATACTATGCGATCTCTTGTTGGCGCACGATTACCGAATTTCACGGAAGAACAATCCAAGTCACTGAGTGGGTCATATGACTACATTGGAGTAAACTACTATTCTGCGAGATATGCAAGTGCTTATCCTAAGGGTTATTCTATATCTACACCCCCAAGCTATGCTACAGATGCTTATGTTAATGTTACAAGTGAGTAAAAATTGAATATTCAAGTAATTAATGAAGTTATTATAATAATTAGATCCTAATATTCATATTCATATATGTTATGGCAGCTAATCTTAACGGGATCCCCATTGGTCCACGGGTACGCAAAAAATTATTAGCTTAAGTTATTGGCATTTTGAATATTAATACCTATGCATATATTTTGTTTTCCACATACATATAAATTCATAAACGTCTCACTAATCTTCAAATGGGATTGCAGGCCGCTTCAGACTGGTTATATGTTTACCCAAAAGGACTTTACGATCTTGTACTCTACACAAAGAAAAAGTATAATGATCCAATTATGTACATTACTGAGAATGGTAATTAATACTTTAAACATTAATGAAATGCATCATCAATGTTTCACATATAGTGTAAAATATAGTTATGTGTTGTAAACTCTAATTTAAAATTAAGAGCACATTTTTTCTTTGGATAAAGAAAAATGTATGAATGTGATACTTTATTATATTGCAGGCATGGATGAGTTCAATAATCCCAAATTATCACTTAAGCAAGCCCTTGATGATGCTAATCGAATTGATTATTACTATCGCCACCTCTGTTACCTCCAAGCAGCAATTAAGTAAGTTTTCATCAAAAACATTAATTAAGACCATATATGTATTAGCCTTCTTACATTTCGGCTATTTAATCACTACATTGACCAATTGTGCTTTTTTTTTTGGGTAGGGAGGGTGCTAATGTGCAGGGATACTTTGCATGGTCATTGCTAGACAACTTTGAATGGAGCGATGGATACACTGTTCGGTTTGGTATCAACTATATTGATTACGACAATGGACTGGAAAGACACTCAAAACTCTCGACGCACTGGTTCAAAAGTTTCCTCAAGAGATCCTCAATTAGTAAGAAAACAATCCGAAGATGTGGGAACAAGAATACTAGGGCTACGAAATTTGTGTATCAAATTTGAATCCCAAGGATGGATAAAGTACAATGGCTCCTCCATAGTCGTTGTGCGAGTTGTTTTTCATGTTTTAACCTTTTGTTTGACTCTTTCTGAGTCGGAATAAGTTGCAACAACTCATTATGAGTTAGTTGCCTTTCCTTGTGAGTGTTTAGTTTTAATTTTACTTTATGTTGTTGATGTGCCTTGTTTATCCAAGTTTGTTGGCTTTATGCGGTGGAGGTGCTTTGGCCGTTTGTGGATATGGTTGGAGGGATATCTTATTGTCTAGATGTTGTGATGTATCCTTCACTTGTTTGTATAGTCCTTGTGGTCAGTGTCCTTTACGGCTAAATTATGAATGTAATTTCTTCTAAATAAAAACGTTATAAATAAAAATAAAAACTAAAATAAATGGATGTTGAGCCTGACCGAAATATTTGCTACTTAAGACATCGAGTTTGTTTTAAGTTGGAATGAACTTAGAACAAGATACTAGTCTATAAATTCTTTATGGATCTATTAAAAATTCAAAAGAAAATGCTTGATCACATGCTTATTTGAGAAAATGTCGAGTCGGCTAAAAAGACAATACTTTTCTTCAAAAGAAAACTAATGTTGCTTGCATAATTAATTTAATGTATACAAATTATACGTAGACTTTAGCTTATATATGTTTTATTTTCAATACAAAAATCCACGAGCCAATCCAATTTGATCTCACTTGCACCGAATCCGAATTTCCTCTCGCAACTAATTCAAGATTTGCTGGCCGCGGCAACCGTCAGCCTATTCCACAATTTCATCTTCGTGCCAATGAAGGGCTTCTCGATCTCTTGGCTCCTTCTACTCACGGTGTTCACTGCCACTTGAAGTTGTCGAAAACACAACTAGATAACAAAATTAAAATATCTTTGAACTTTTCTTTTCTTCAAGGAATCTCCTAAGGAGTCAACTCTTTTTCTACACTTCTTTGCTTGACTTGAAATTACCTTAAAGTTTTGTTTGTACCTTAAAGTTTAAATATGATAAGCAGAGTTTTACTTAGTCTTCAGTGTTTAAATATGATCTGTTTAAGGTTAAAACATGAATGCTTTTCATGTAAATTTGTATATTGTTTTTTATATATATTTCATGTAAAACAAGATACTCAAGACTGATGTTATTTACACTTGCTGCAATCTGTAATATTACATGACTATATAACTGTAATTTCCATTTTTTTTTAAAAAGCTAAAATTTTATGCTAGAACTATCGATCTGGAATAGATTCCACATCACGATATCTAGAATTGTTTTTTAGAATTCAAAACCCATATATGCATACTTATGTTTTTTAATATGCGTATTAGGAGTTCACTCAGGCCACCTTGACATGGCAAAACTAAGTATGTTGTTTGTAAGTCTTTCGATATGATTCATATCAACTATCAAGCATGGTTAATCATTTTTTAAACCACATTCTGATACCACATGTAGAGGTGTCAAACGGGACGGGCGGTCTAGCACGGTACGAGCCCAGCCCGTTTAAATGAGGCATGGCACGGCACGAGCACGAATATTAAATGGGCCCGGCCGGCACGACACGAAAGCATGGGCCGGGCCAGGATCAAAAAATGAGGTCCAATGGACCTGCCCGACCCATGGCCCGACATCGGCCGGACTTGGCCCTAGCCCGCTTCAAGCACGGCACGAGCCCAAGCCCGCTTCAAGCACGGCCCAAGCCCGGCCCACTTAACATTTTTTTTCTTCTCAAAAGTCAAAATGCAATAATTTGACATCTAATTTCATTGTTTATATGGTTTTTTAAAAATAATCATAAACATATATTTGATGTCTTTCATTTTGGGGAAATTACTTGGGTCCTTAATTAATTAAACATATCAACTACAAATTAATTAAACAACATTGGAGTTGATATCTAATCAGTACATATGACATATACGCTTCTCTTATAATCAAAGCAAGACATTTCTTCACATATAAAATAATAAGTTGTTTAAAGATGAAAAGTTGAACTAGCCTTTGTGGAGTTGGGACACTTTTTGCCCTCCGCCATTTCATATTGTTTGGATGTTTAATTGATTAATGTTTTCAAATAGTTCATCATTTCTTCCCTCTAATTATATTTTTAAGGTTTATAATTTGAATTATATAGTGAAAAAAAAATCAAGTGAAAAAAATTCAAATTAAATGGGTTGGTTCTTGGGCCCGAGTATGGCATGAGCACGAGCACGGGCACGGCACGAGCCCGGTCGGCCCGTTTCAACGTGGACATGGGCTTTGGGCCGGGCCGGGATCAATGATTTTACTAAATGGGCCGGCACGGCACGGCCCGATAAATTAAATGGGCAGGCCCGACAAGGCACGAAAATGTTAAAAGCACGAGTTTAAATGGGACGGGCCGGCCCAGCACGGCCCGTTTGACACCTCTAACCACATGATGTGGCACATGACATGTGAACTCGCGTCATTGACCAAGTTGACCATATAATCTACTTTAATTCACTCAAATTTGTTAATTTAATCTTCTGATTTAAAAAAAGCGAAAAAACAAATCTTGTGATTTTAATTCATTAATTATCATAGTAAGTCAAAGTCACCTAAGCATGGGTATTGAGGCCACGAAATCTAGGTTTGTTTCCCTTGATGTGGTTTGCGAGAAATTTGTTTCAGAACCAACTCCAACAAAATTATCTGCAGTGAAAAGGCAGATACATGTAGACACCGACTTCAACAAAATTACAGCTCATGCCTCTTCGAGATGAAGCCCCAACTATAAGAAAAGCCCAACGTTTAGATATCTAAAAAGTAATCCCTTTTGAAAAAAAGGTTCTTCTAATAGTAAGTGAATAATATTATATATTCTCTTGAAAATGGTAAAACTTTAAATCTATGTAACAACAGAGGAGCCTCTTCCAACTTCTTAAACAAAAAAATTTCTTCAACATAGGGGTTGTTTGATAATTATTTTATTTTCATTTTCATTTTTTTTTAAAAAATTGAAAACTTAAAACATTTTTGGTAATAAATTTTGTTTTCAGTTTTCGAAATCAACCTTTGAAATTATTATTTAGGTGAAAGTGGTAAAACTTAAGACCAACTAGACATATCTAAAAGAGGAACAAGAAAAATGAATCAAGCTATAATATGACTAGTCAACAACTAGTCATAGACTCAAGAACAGATCAACTATAATCAAATATACACTCAAATCAATCAAAGTAACATACAAGCCTAGAAGAGATCTAAGTGACAACTCAGGCACTCAGAAGTATCCATCAAGCTAGGCCTTACCCCTCTGCCAGTCCACCTGGGCCTGCAAATACACATCACCAGGCTTTGGATCCGCCCCACTTATCTGGCTTCGCAGCCCAGCACGCATCTGCTATCCCCACCGTCTCCTCCGGCTCCACCTCCTCAATGCATGCTTACTCGTCTTCAGGATGGCATTCACAAGCCCAAAATTTGCAATAACGGTACAGTTCGTTATCCTCTTTTATGTGCCTTACTTGCTACTATTGATGAAACTAAACCTACTTGTTTTTAACAGGCTTCTAGGAATTTTGATTGGCATGATGCTATGACTGAAGATATTTATACCCTTATGAAAAAAACAAACATGGTCACTAATTCCCCTCGCTCCCTCTCATAACTTAGCTGGTTGTCAATGGATTTTTCGGATCAAGTGCAAGTTTGACGGTTCCACTGAGAGCCACAAAGCTCGCCTTGTTGCCAAGGGAATTCACTAACGTCTTGGAATGAATTATGCTGAAACTTTCAATCTGGTTGTCAAGCCTTGCCACTATTCGTACTGTTCTCAGTCTTGCCATTTCTTGTGGTTAGTCCCCTTGCAAACTGGATGTAAATAATGCCTTCCTCCATGGCTTTCTTCATGAAGACGTCTATATAGTACAACAGGATAAGTAGGACATAGATTGGAGTGGAATGCCATAATCACATGGTATAACAAAACAACGAAGAATAATGCCAAGACCATTCTCATAATCCTGAGAGTTAAATATAAAGACGACGTCGTATTTTATTATATATGAAATCTTTATAGAAGGTGCACTATAACTAATGGCTGTTGGACAAAGAACAAAAAAACATGGGTGTCCAGTTCAGAAAAACTTAATACCTTGATGTATATATCCTTTTAGTCCAGAATCTTAAATCTTTCTTTAGACTAGTGCGTACTTGTGTTAATTTACAAGTTCGTTTACAAAGATGATTACCAGTTTCCTCACACTTAGAAGAAGAAGAATAATATCTAACAAGACTTGATTATTCCCTAAAGAATCTGACATCGAACCAGCAACTTTCCTTCTTCTTCTTCCTTTATCATTATTTTCCACAATCTCTTTTCTTTCCATATCAGAATCAGTTGTTGATAAGTTTGGTGATGAACAGCTTCTCAAAATAACTTTTAAGCCATAAGTAAATTTAGCATAACCCCATCAAAAGTCATTTTTCCTCAACTACAAACCATCTCTTTATTTTTGTTTGAATAAAATCCTATTTTTTCTAAATACAACCCAATGACTAGGATCCAACTCGGCAAGTTACCTAATCAAGCTCAAAATCAAATTTAATGTATTTTTTGATTCCTAAAATACCCCTAACTAAGTCATTATTGCATTTTGTATATTAATGTAGAAATAATTTTTAATTGGATAGCAACTGTTCCTTTCACCGATATGCATATGGACCAGGACATTCCAGTTTTGTAGGTCAATATTGAAGGCCCGTTAATAGTTGCTCAGTCAGGCATCAATTTAGACAAAAGTTAATTAAATAGATACGTGTCAAAAGTTAAAAATTGAAGTATCGTATCTTGGATCATTAGATTATTAGAATGGTCTAGATGTCGCGAAATGCGGGTAAATGCATAACGTCTAAATGTAGAGGCTCGGGATCTGTATTGGATATATATATATATATATATATATATATATATATATATATATATATATATATATATTGTAGGTATATTAAAGCCAACAAATTCAAAATTTGAGGTATTTTTGTTGGTCGAAAATTTAAGGATTTTTTTATTGGTCTAATATTTAAGGATTTTTTTATTGGTTGAAATATTAGGGATTAGAGGGAAAGCAAAAAAAACAATAAAATAAAAACTGGAGTCATTGATATGCTATAAATGAAGAAGTATTTGTTAAAAATGAGGAACTTAATGACATGCTTGTCAACTATTAGGTTTACTTATCAAGTCCGGTAAAAACAATGTAAATATGTAGCAGTACTATGACTTTTTTATCTTACATGCCCTTTTAGTTTGAATTTGGGTTTTATACATAAATTTCAAAATTAATGGATTGATATCTAAGAAATAGGAATTATAGGGGCCTATATTAAACCAATCATTTTATCATGGTTCTTGATCATAATACGTTATGATACACTCTATTAGAGCATGAGTATTTCAACTCAAAACTAATTGGCAATGAGTGAGATTCAAACTCTCAACAATCTTATGTCTATTTTGAATGGAAGATCAATTAACAATGAGAGAGAAATAGTTTCTAAGGAACCAGTGAGGAAGAGTTCGCCCATAAAGATGAGCAAGAGTTTCCATGAGACAAAAATTTGATTTGAGCAATTAACGCCAATTGATGGAGATAGGGGAGAAAACAATAATGGAGAAGGGTGCAATTGGATTGCTTTTTCTATACAGTAGGATTTAAAGAAGGTGGTCCCATATCAAATAATATCGTCACGTGCGCTGTTCCTTTTTTATATGCCATAAACAACCCACCAAAATTTTTGGGAGCAATTTTTACTCACCATTTTAACTTAAGGTGTACTTTTATCATTTTTTTTTAACATTTGACACATGTATATTGACATAACTATGGTTCCATAAATACAAAGTAATAGTTATACCAATGGATACGTATCAAGTGTTGAAAAGGATAATGAGAATACACATTAAGTTAAAATGATGAGCAAAAATATTTCCAATATTTTTTACTAAATGCATGCATATATGGGACCCAACTTTTCTCTGGCTGTCCCCATACTTTAGCTTTAGGCTTTACAAAAAAGAAAGCAAAATGCTTTTGATTTATTATTTTCACGTGTAGAAGTTACGTACTCCCATTATATAAACCCCACGCAATATAGTAGGAAGAGCACATCTAGCTCGATCATCAATAACCCTCCACTCAGTTGGGTGAAAATTGAAGGATTTTTTTATTGGTCGAAAATTTAAGAATTTTTTTATTGGTCGAAATTTAAGGATTGGTGGGAATTCCCAAAAAAAAACTTGAGTCATTGATATGCTATAAACAAGGAAGTATTAATTAAAAATGGACTTCAAAACATGCTTGAAAACCATTAGGTTGACTTATTTGAAGTCTGGTGGCAAACAATGTAAATATGTTGTACTACTATGACCTTTTATATCTCACGGGCATTTTAGTTTGAATTTTGATTTGGATTTTATACATAGATTTCAAAATTAATAGGTTGATGTCTAGGAAATAGAAATTGTAGTGGCCTATATTAAACCAGTCATTTTATCATGGTTCTTGATCATACTATATTATGATACTCTATTAGAACATGAGTATTCAACTCAAAACTAATTGGTAATGAGTGAGATTTGCACTCTCAATAATCTTAGGTCTATTTTGCAAGGAATGGAAGATCAATTAACAATGAGACAGATAGTTTCTAAGGAACCAATGAGGAAGAGTTCGCCCATAAAGATGAGCAAGAATTTCCATGGGACAGAAATTTGTTTTGAGCAATTAACGCCAATTGATGGAGATAGGAGAGAAAACATTAATGGAGAAGGATGCAATTAGATTATCTTTCCAAAACCAGAGGTTAGGGCACGGGAGCAAAACCAGACTCTGAAGGTGGTCCCAATGGAATCTTTGGATTGCTTTTCTATACAGTAGTATATAAAAAAAAAAAAAAAAGAAGGTCCCATATATATCAAATAATATCGTGCTGGTCTCATATATATCTAATAATACATGTCCCAAACAACCTACCACTTTAATCTAAGGTGTACTCTCAACATTTAACATGTGTCTATTGACATAACCATGGTTCCATAAATACAAAGTAAAGAGTTAACTATGTGTATGTCAATGAACACGTGTCAAGTATTGAGAAGGATGGTGAGAGTACACCTTGAGTTAAAGTTGTGAACAAAAATATTTCCAACATTTTTTACTAAATGCATGCAGGACCCAACTTGTCTCTGTCTATCCCCATACTTTAGCTTTAAAGCCCGCTTGGCTTTACAAAAAAGAAAGCAAAGAAGAATGTGAAAAGGTTCAAAAGAACATGAAATTTTGTTGATCACCCAAGATTCAAAGCACTGTGAGAGAGATGATTGAAAGACATGCATGCAATGACCACATTTAAAAAAAAAATGAAATCAATAAGATAAAAGAACAAGGGAGGTGCATAAGCATGACAATGTATTTAGACTCCATGAAGTATACATAAACAAGAGAATGGTCTAGATACATAAGATGAAGAAACTAGTCACCAACATGAGACAGAACATGGTCTTCCTTCTTGACCCAAACTTGCTTCATCTTTGAAAATCTAGGAGTCAAAGAAACCAATCTAGAAATTTTGACAACTTCACTAAGAAGATTATGCACTTGACTTTGAAGCGAGTTGTCATTTCTTTTCATTTGATATGAAATAGATTTCTTCCCAAATTCTCTAAGTTGAGAACACCTAGGTCTTATGTGTCCTAATATTCCACAATGATGGCATGTAGGAATAAACATTCTAGATTTAGGTGAACCAAATTTTGCAAGAAATGAGGACTTATTTGCTGCTGCACACACACTAGATTTTTCATTTTTGAACCCATTAGGAGATGTGACATGAGTCTTAAAGCCATGATATTTAGTAACAGGAGACTCACTCCTAAGACTCTTACATTTAGGTTGAATGTGACCAAGTGCACCACAATGATGACAAGTGGGTAAAAACCTAGGTTTCATTGGTGAAGTCTTGTCAAGGGATGAAGAAACAGTAGGCACAATTGCCTTGACAAAGTTAGTCTTTGTGTAGGACACACTAGGACCACTTTCATTGAAACCCAAACCTCTCTTGTCACCATGAACTTTTCCCATACTTAGCATGTTATCCACCTTTTCAGCTCCAATTGTGAGCTCGATAAATTTTTCATTTGCCTCATTAAGTTGACTTAACAATTTTTTGTTTGAGTCCTGGACAACAAGGGTTTTATGCTTTCGGGGATTTTGAGGTCGGGATTATATTATTTTACTATATACTAGTTATATTATGGGTTGTGAATTAGGGACATTATAGACGTCCAAAAGTATTGGTTTATGAGATTTGTATATTTGAGTTGATTGGTTGTGAAAGTGGGTTTGTGGGACCCGACTTGGGTGATCTGGGTTTTTGAGTTGTGGTTCTGAGGTTTCGGTGTTACACCAATCTGTACCATCCCCTGATACTGTGTCCACACGTGGCGTTGGAGATTTCCGGCGTGTGGAACACATCTGGATACTGTTACTCTACTACACATGGCGTTAGAATTTTTGACGTGTAGCAGGCAGTCTACGCGCGTAGGAATTGAGTTTTGGCCGCACGTGCGATGTGATGCAGGCGTGTGTGCTCCTGAACAGTAGGAGTCGAGCATCTAAGCCGACTGTCCACTTTCGAGGTTCGAACTTAAGTAGGATACTTCTCTTGTAAACTTTATTTTAAATTCGTATTCGAAGTTGTAAACTTAAATTTTGTTTAGTATGCTCTGATATAGCCCATTAGGGTCAAATTCTAAGGCCAGAGCCCGTAAACTGAAACTGTGTGTCCTTAAACTTGTGTGTGCTGCTGGTTGGTTGAACTGTTGTCTTTGAATAGGTTGAAGAATTTGGTTTAGTCCATTTTTCAGGGGAGACTCTGCCGAATTTTCGGCAAAAGTCTCGGCCCTCTTTCTTGTTCTTCATAAAAGAAAAAGTTCTAATTTAGTTTGTGGGCCCGGCATCGGTTGGGTGTCGAAAAAACCACAGGGTTGGTCTCGGGACCGTTCCTGTCAGTTCTTGATCATAATACGTTATGATACACTCTATTAGAACATGAGTATTTCAACTCAAAACTAATTTGCAATGAGTGAGATTCACACTCTCAACAATCTTAGGTCTATTTTGCATGGAAGATCAATTAACAATGAGAGAGAAATAGTTTCTAAGGAACCAGTGAGGAAGAGTTCGCCCATAAAGATGAGCAAGAGTTTCCATGAGACAAAAATTTGTTTTGAGCAATTAACGCCAATTGATGGAGATAGGAAAGAAAACAATAATGGAGAAGGGTGCAATTGGATTGCTTTTCTATACAGTAGGATTTAAAGAAGGTGGTCCATGTCGAATAATATCGTCATGTGCGCTGTTGCCCTGTTCCTTTTTTTATATGCCATAAACAACCCACCAATATTTTTGGGAGTAATGTTTACTCACTACTTTAATTTAAGGTGTATTTTTATCATATTTTTCAACATTTGACACGTGTCTATTGACATAACTATGGTTCCATAAATACAAAGTAAAGAGTTAACTATGGTTATGCCAATGAACACGTATCAAGTGTTGAGAAAGATGATGAGAGTACACCTTTAGTTAAAATGATGAATAAAAATATTTCCAACATTTTTTACTAAATGCATGCAAAGGACCAACTTTTATCTGTCTGTCCCATACTTTAGATTTAGGCTTTACAAAAAAGAAAGCAAAATGCTTTTGATTTATTATTTTCACGTGTAGAAGTTACGTACTCCCATTATATAAACCCCACGCAATATAGCAGGAAGAGCACACCAAGATCGATCATCAATAAACGAGGAAGTATTAATTAAAAATGAGGGACTTAATGACATACTTGAAAATCATTAGGTTGACTTATTTGAAGTTTGGTAGCAAACAATGTAAATATGTTGTACTACTATGACCTTTTATATCTCACGGACATTTTAGTTTGAATTTGGGTTTTATACATAGATTTCAAAATTAATAGGTTGATGTCTAGGAAATAGAAATTGTAGGGGCCTATATTAAACTAGTCATTTTATCATAGTTCTTGATCATACTATATTATGATACTCTATTAGAACATGAGTATTCAACTCAAAACTAATTGGTAATGAGTGAGATTTGCACTCTCAATAATCTTAGGTCTATTTTGCATGGAATGCAAGATCAATTAACAATGAGAGAGAAATAGTTTCTAAGGAACCAATGAGGAAGAGTTCGCCCATAAAGATGAGCAAGAGTTTCCATGAGACAGAAATTTGTTTTGAGCAATTAACGCCAATTGATGGAGATAGGAGAGAAAACATTAATTAATGGAGAAGGATGCAATTAGATTATCTTTCCAAAACCAGAGGTTAGGGCACGGGAGCAAAACCAGACTCTGAAGGTGATCCCAATGGAATCTTTGGATTGCTTTTCGATACAGTAGTATATAAAAAAAAGAAAGAAAAGAAGGTCCCATATATATCAAATAGTATCGTACTAGTCCCATACATATCCCAAACAACCTACCACTTTAATCTAAGGTGTACTCTCAACATTTGACATGTGTCTATTGAGATAACCATGGTTCCATAAATACAAAGTAAAGAGTTAACTATGAATATGTCAATGGACACGTCTCAAATATTGAGAAGGATGGTGAGAGTACACCTTCAGTTAAAGTCGTAAACAAAAATATTTCCAACATTTTTTACTAAATGCATGCAGGACCCAACTTGTCTCTGTCTGTCCCCATACTTTAGCTTTAAAGCCCGCTTGGCTTTACAAAAAAGAAAGCAAAGAAGAAATTAAAATGCTTTTGATTTATTATTTCCACGTGTAGAAGTTACGTGCTCCCTCTATATAAACCCCATGCAATATAGCAGGAAGAGCACACCTAGCTCGATCATCAAAAACCCTCCACTCAGTTATGGCATTGCAATTCCTCTCTCTGCTCTTGTGTGCGGGTCTGCTTCTCCTTGGCTTTGCATTGGCAAATACCAATGCTGCCAGGACAGATCCACCAGTTGTTTGTGCAACTCTCAACAGGACCCATTTCGATACTCTTTTTCCAGGATTCACATTTGGCGCAGCTACAGCAGCTTACCAAGTCAGTACCTTATGGGGACTTCATTAATATTACTCTTGAATTTGTTTTAATCTTGAATTTGATTCATCTAGCATGTCCCATATCTTGCATGAATATTGGAATCTTTATTATTTATATCGTGTTATCTATCTGTATGTACATTGCAGTTAGAAGGTGCTGCAAACATAGACGGTAGAGGACCAAGCGTATGGGATAACTTCACCCATGAACATCCAGGTCTGTTGAATCAAACAATCAATTAGTTAACAAATCTTCTATTTTTTTAGGAGACTAAATTGACGATCAGTTACTTCATTTCAACAGCTAATCTTCATTCGTTGCCTTTTTTTATTAAAGCTTTCTACGTCAGTATCACCGGTGTCATTCTCTACCCCGCTACATATCTTTTTTCTCCAAATCCTTTTATGCTGCTGAAATGCCTCTTCTTAAGAGGATTACAGCAATTAAATATACGTTTGCTAATGCTTCATGGAAATTAGTTATTCTTCACTTACAAAGTGCTCAGTAGGAACTGCGTAGAAATATATATGTTGTTCTCACGTTTTTGTAAGTCGAAACTATGACCTTACCCAGCAAAGAGCAGACAACTCCCCTAGATCAAAGAAGATAATTAGAAAGTTGTAAAAAATCGAATAAGGCTATGGCATTTAATAAGGGTAATCATGGAAAATAAAACTCAAATTTATGTATTAATGTATCATTCAAAAATGTAAGAGGAATAATACATCGCATGAGAAAGAAGTGAGAAGTTCCAAGCACGATGGTTAGGTTGAAGGTTGCTAGCATTCTCCTATTTAAATATCTAGCCAAATTACTTTGTATCTTTATTTATAACTAAAATTACATTTGATTAATTGCAGAAAAGATAACGGATGGTAGCAATGGAGATGTTGCTATTGATCAATATCACCGTTATAAGGTTTGAAAATCACATAATTGTATTATATAGACCTTCTATATTTGAATTTGAACACACGACATTAAAGATGATATCCTTAATTTTTAGCTTCTTTTTTATAATTATGTACATCTTTTGTGTCATTATAGGAAGATGTGGCAATTATGAAGGATATGGGGTTGGATGCTTATAGATTCTCTATCTCATGGTCCAGATTGTTACCAAGTAAGTTGATCATCCGCATCCACATATATTATTGCAACCAAACATCTTTTATTCAATTTAATTCCTATTTCATGGTAGGTATTGGCTTATATTTTTCTTGTTTTGTTTTAATTATTATTAGATGGAACACTCAGTGGTGGAATTAACAAGAAAGGAATCGAATACTACAATAATCTCACCAATGAACTCCTTCGCAATGGTGATACAGCTCCCAATCTCATAAAATCCTCCTAATATAACAGCACCTGCAGTTGTTTAATCAAACTTTTAATTTTCTTTTACTGGTCATGCTATATATAGGTATAGAGCCATTAGTGACACTCTTCCACTGGGATGTTCCCCAAGCCTTAGTAGACGCATATGATGGTTTGTTAAGCCCTCGTATTGTGTAAGTGGACAAATTCCATCCTTTGTATAATATTGATCACTTAATTATATAAATACTATTATATATAATAAATACATTTTTAAATGTGTACACACAGCGATGATTTTAAAGCATACGCAGACCTTTGTTATAAGGAATTTGGTGATCGAGTAAAGCATTGGACCACACTTAATGAGCCATATACCATTAGTAACCATGGTTACACAATTGGGATCCATGCACCAGGACGATGCTCTGATTGGTATAACCCGGAATGCCTTGGTGGAGATTCGGGTACTGAACCATATTTGGTGACACACAACCTACTCCTTGCTCATGCAGCTGCTGTAAAATTGTACAGGGAAAAATATCAGGTACTTTCATTAGTCTTTTTTTTTTCTTTCTGAACAGTGGGGTCCAACGAGTAACTAGTATTATGTAACAACATAAGTGGGAATACTTTTATATTGAGATAAACAATGGTTGTAATTTTTTTTTGGCTCTAAATCAACCAAAAAACAAAATTATTTATCATTCTCGAGCAGGCATGTCAAAATGGTGTCATAGGAATAACAATTGTATCACATTGGTTTGAGCCCGCTTCGGAGTCACAACAAGATAAAGACGCTGCATTTCAAGCTTTGGATTTTATGTATGGATGGTAAGTATATTATTAATTTATATATCAACTCATTTAAATGCTTTATTTTTGAATTATAACTTCAGTTAGGTAGTCGGTGGTACTTTATATAAGATTATAAGTTCACGTTTGAAATTTTCATAGGTTTATGGACCCATTGACAAGAGGTGACTATCCGCAGACCATGCGATCTATTGTTGGTGCACGATTACCGAATTTCACAGAAGAACAATCCAAGTCACTGAGTGGGTCATATGACTATATTGGAGTAAACTACTATTCTGCTAGATATGCAAGCGCTTATCCTAAGGATTATTCTGTATCTACACCTCCAAGCTACCTAACAGATGTTAATGTTAATGTTACAAGTGAGTACAAAATGAAAATTTCAAGAATTTAATGAAGTTCTCCTAATATTTAGATCCTAATATTCATATTCATTCATGTTGTAGCTGCTGATCTTAATGGGGTCCCCATTGGTCCACGGGTACGCAATAAATTATTAGCTTAAATTATTGGGATTTTGAAAATTAATACCTATGCATATATTTTGTTTTCCACAAACACATAAAGTCATAAAAGTCTCGCTGATCTTCAAATGGGATTGCAGGCCGCTTCAGACTGGTTATATGTTTACCCAAAAGGACTTTACGATCTTGTACTCTACACAAAGGAAAAGTATAATGATCCAATTATGTACATTACTGAGAATGGTAATTTATATTTTTAAACATGAATTAATTGCATCATCAATGTTTCACATATATGTATAATGGTGTAAAATAAAGTGAAGTGTTGTAAACTCTAAACTTAAAACTAAATGTATATTTTTTTTGTTTGGTTAAACAAATTGTATGCAATTGATACTGCATTATATTGCAGGCATGGATGAGTTCAATAATCCCAAATTATCACTTGATCAAGCCCTTAATGATGGTAATAGAATTGACTACTACTATCGCCACCTTTGTTACCTCCAAGCAGCAATTAAGTAAGTTTTTGTCAACAATTTAATTAAGGCTATATATGTTTTGGCCTTCTTACATTTCGGTTATTTAATAACTACATTGAACCAATTATGTTCTCTTTTTTTTTTTGGGTGTTTGTAGGGAGGGTGCTAATGTGCAGGGATACTTTGCATGGTCTTTGCTAGACAACTTTGAATGGAGCGAAGGATACACTGTTCGATTTGGTATCAACTATATTGATTACGACAATGGACTGGAAAGACACTCAAAACTCTCGACGCACTGGTTCAAAAGTTTTCTCAAGAGATCCTCAATTAGTAAGAAGAAAATCCGAAGATGTGGGAACAATAATGGTAGGGTTTCCAAATTTGTGTATCAAATTTGAATCCCAAGGATGGATAAAGTACAATGGCTCCTCCATAGTCGTTCTGCGAGTTGCTTTTCATGTTTTAGCTTTTTGTTTGACTTTTTCTGAGTCTGAATAAGTTGCAACAACTCAATATGAGTTAGTTGTCTTTCCTTGTGAGTGTTTAGTTTTAATTTTACTTTATGTTGTTGATGTGCCTCGTTTATCCAAGCAAGGAATAAAATATCCATAATATTCTCGATATTTCCACGAAATTTCCGTATTTTTGGACTACCGATATTTCCGATACCATCGATATTTTAGATATCCATGAACCAAAATATCGATAATATTGACGACATGGACCAAAATATCGATAATATCCCGATATTTCCATCGAAATTTCCGTATTTTTGGACTACCGATATTTCCGATATCATCGATATTTTATTCCTTGTATCCAAGTTTGTTGGCTTTATGCGGTGGAGGGGCTTTGGCCATTTGTGGAGATGGTTGGAGGGATTCCTTATTGTCTAGATGTTGTTGATGTATCCTTCATGTGTTTGTATTAGTCCTTGTGATCAGTTCCCTTTAAGGCTAAATTATGAATGTAATTTCTTCTAAGTAAAACTTTATAAATAAAAATAAAAACTAAAATAAATAGATGTTGAGCCTTGACCGAAATATTTACTACTTAAGGCGTCTATTTTGTTTTAAATTGAAATGAACTTAGAACAAGATACTAGTGTATAAATTCTTTATAGATCTATTAGAAATTCAAAAGAAAATACTCGGTGAGGTGCTTATTTGAGAAAATGTAAAATCGGCTATAAGGACAATACTTTTCTTCAAAAGAAACTAATGTTGCTTGCGTAATTAATTTCATGTGTACAAATTATACATTGACTTTTGGTTATATATGTTTTAATTTCAGTACAATACTCCTTACGCCACTTAAACTTTAGCTTTCTTTCTAAATGAGATAATAATTTATTTTTCCAAAAGAAATCCAGCCATTGTGATCGGCCACCATGAGAGTTTTTTTCTCTGTAATTATATTTACCTCTACAATATTTCTTCCTCCACAATACCATCCATTTATCAAACAAAACCAAAAAAAATAAATAAATAAAATCCACAAGCCAGTCCAATTTGATCTCACTTGCACCGAATCCCAATTTCCTCCCGCAACTAATTCAAGATTTGCTGACCGCAGCAACTGTCAACCTATTCCACAATTTCATCTTTGTACCGATGAAGGGCTTCTCGATCTCTTGGCTCCTTCTACTCACGGTGTTCACCGCCACTTGAAGTTATCGAAAATACAGAACTAGATAACAAAATTAAAATATCTTTGAACTTTTCTTTTCTTCAAGGAATCTCCTAAGGAGTCAATTTTTATGGGAAGGTTGTTTACCACCTAGAAACACAAATCTTGGTTTTATGGGAACACAAAATCTGGTTTTGAGGAGTTAGTTTGTAATCTTCTAGTTTCAAGGAACCCTAGTTTCATGGAAACTTTGTTTCCTAGTTTGTAGTTGTGTATAAATGAATTGTAGGTAATACAAAGAAGCTAATTGGAAAAAACCAGAAAATTGCTTTGTAGTTCTCTCTCTCTATTCTCTCATATCATTCTCGCATATTTTCTTTTTCTAACAAAACTACCATGTTAAAGCTCCTAGTGTGATGCAGTGCAACGGCTATAAGCTGCTGTCCAGCATCCTAAACATACCCAAAATACAGAGAATAGAAGGATAAAATAGTAGAATCAAAGTTGGAATGAAGATAATTGAGTTCTAGGGCAAAATCCCAAAAGAAACTCTATAGACTAAAGTCTGAAATTATATTCATCAACAAAAACTAAATACAAGAGCCTCTTAATAGCCTATTTATACTAGAGTATAGAAAACCTAATTGACATATGAAATTAAAAACCTAAACAGGAAATTAAACCAAATCCTAGTAAGAATAGGAAAACAAGTAATAAAATAACCTATTAATTTAATATAACTAAAACTTAGCCTTATTGGCTGATGCCCACTTAGATTAGGAAAGTCTAATAGATGCTCCTGCATCAACTCCACCGGGTTGGGAAGAATTCTTCCTCGAATTCCAATCGTTTGGTGAAAACCGCCTAGACATAACCTCCTCTTAGATAAGTTGTCCACAAAAATTTGGCCTTGATATTGAACCTTCCCACTCCAAAGAAATAGGTATTTAGAATATTTGATCCTTCTGGAAGAGTACCAGATATCTTCTGCAGCCAAGCTCTCAGCCCAAAAACTCTTCACGCCAAAAACCAGTAGTCTGACAAGGTCAATGACTTTCTTGGTAGTTTGCAAGTTAAAAGAATCAATCCCAAGAAAATCAGCATACTCATAAGTATCATCTTCGAAGGAATTCATCTAATCTCCAATAATTCCCTCAAGAATTTCCTTAATCACCTTTCCTTCATCTCATCCTAATCCGAACTTCTTCGTGATTCATTGCCTTCAAGATTACACTAGATTCAGCTTGTTTACTCTCACCAAATACCTTGTCAAAAGCTTTCTCAATTGCTAAACAAACTTCACAATCTTCTTCCAAACAACAGTCAAACACAGGAGGGTTTTCTAAATTTAGGAGATTGTCATCTTCCAATTTATTCAAAGCTCCCTCAACACTCTTCTTAGCAACAAGTGGATGCACAGACGCCACCTCCTTGCTCTCAATGTCAAACTTATGGGCTCTCAAATGACCATTAACCCTTGCATCTTTAGGAGCATGGCAGAATCCTTCTTCAAACGGCTGCAAAGTCCACTTTCTCCCATCCTTATAGAATGAATAGGTGTTAGCTTTAGTAGAATGCATCATATCTTTGTCAAACAACCATGGTCTTCCCAATAAGATATGACATGCATCTGTGGGAACAACATCACACCAAGCTTCATCCTCAATGGTATTACCCATAGTGAATTTAACCAAACACCTTGAAGTGATTGGTACTTCGCTTCCCTTTCGAAACCATGCAACCTTGTAGGGATTAGGATGCCTCTCAATTGGTAACTTCAATTTTTCTACCGCCTCCTTTGAGATAATGTTTTCACTACTTCCCCCATCAAGAATCATGTTGCACACCTTCACCCCACAAAGGACTCGTGTTCGGAATATATTATGTCGACGCCAATCTTCTTTCTCACTTTTGGGAGTTGTCATCACTTGCCTTACCAACAAACATTCTCCTTCAACTGGTAAGAGATCAGCAACTTCCTCTTCGTTGCCATAAACATCATACGCTGGTTCTGGAAAGTTGATCTTATCACCTACAATTTATTTTTCTTTGTGGACAAGCGTAAGATTTATGCCCCGCCTCTCCACAATTGAAACATCGAGCTTGTGAAATACTTCCAGCCTTGGAATCCTTGACATTAGCGCTGTTTGGAGGATGAAATTGTGTTATTTGCTTCCCCTTTTCACTCTTATTAGAACCAAAGTTCCTACCACCTATTCGGGTACTTGGATTGGCTTCTTCATCACTTTGGACGCCATGAACAGCAATAGTATCTCTTTGCTAACCTATATCTGGGCAGCTAGAAGCTGCTCTCTTTCCACCACAACGTGATAGTCTTCGCTCTGCCATTAAAGCATATTGTCGAGCATCTTCAAGGTTGAACAAACGGACCACGCCTATCTCATCTCGAATTGTCTGATTCAAACCAGAAAGATAACGGGATGTCATCTGTTCATTAGTCTCATTCAAACCAACTCGAATTGAGAGATTATTAAACTCTGACGTATATTCTTCAACAGACATGTCTCGTTTCTTTAAGTTATGAAACCGCTGATATAACTCCATGGTATAATCAGCCGGTAAAAACTGCTTTCGTAACTTGGATTTCATACGATCCCATGTGTTGATCTTCTGCTTCCCTTGCCGAGCACGCTGCTCTTCAACTCTCTTCCACCATTGAAACGCGGTACTCTTCAATTTAAGCTTTACAAACAACACCTTGCGATCTTCTGCCATAGGCTTCCATTCAAAATAATTCTCTAGACTTGCCTCCCTATCCAAATAATCTTCAACATGCATCTTTCCATAGAAATCAACAACTTCAATTTTAATTCCTCCATCATTCAAATCCAACGCATGAACCAACCGCTATTCCAATCCACCTCGATGACCATCACCATGGTTTCCAGCTTCATGAAAAGGGTTGTCAATGTTCGTCTCGTCTTCATATTCATCCTCACCACCACCTTCCAGTATGTGTAAGGGTTTGCGATTGCTTTCCGAAATCTCCATATAGGCATCCGCGAGTTCCTGTCGTTAGAGGGCTTGCACCGCTCTCGACAAGTCTTCCATCATACGCCACATCTCAGCCACCTCTATGTGTTGGGCTTGGTTCCCTCGTCCACGACCTCTAGCACGTCCAACCATGGTGTGGAGCAAGGATTAACCTAGGCTCTAATACCAATTTGATGCAAGGCAGCGACTATAAGCTGCTGTCCAGTGACCCAAACATACCCAAAATACAAAGAATAGAAGGATAAAGCAGTATAATCGAAGTTGGAACGAAGATAATTGAGTTCTAGAGCAAAATCCCAAAAGAAACTCTATAAGTCTGAAATTATATTCATCAACAAAAACTAAATACAAGAGTCTCTAATAGCCTATTTATACTAGAATATAGAAAACCTATAATTGACATAGGAAATTAAAAACCTAAACAAGAAATTAAACCAAATCTTAGTAAGAATAGGAAAACAAGTAACAAAATAACCTATTAATTTAATATAACTAAAACTTAGCCTTATTGGCTGATGCCCCACTTAGATTAGGAAAGTCTAATAGATGCTCCTGCATCATAGTGTCACCCTTAGATCGACACCTATGTATAGATAAGCAATACCTCCTTTGTGCAATCTTCTTCTCCAACTTAGCAAAGCTAGCAGCTAAGTCCTTCATGGCAATGACAACTCCTTCTCCAGCTATTTCATCCCATGGCACCAGCTTGCAAGCTCAACTTGAACAGAAACAGTAATTTGGATTCAAGTATAAAAAGACCAATTTCTTCAAAAAAAACCCATACTCTTGAAGAAACCAATCTTGAATCTAACCTAGATCTATATGAGAATGTATTTGTTCTAGCTAGATGCAAATTTCATATTTCAAAAGCAGTTTTTAAAAAACCAATTTAGAAAACTCATAGATGAAAATGAGGTTTGCTCTTGAGGAAGAAGATGAGCAAAAGAGTTTGCAAATACCCTTTTCAAAACACCTCAAAAGTGACGGCTACCAAATGAGGAATGATTGGGGTTTTACCCAAAAATTCCTTGGTCAGAAACGTACACATGGAAGCTGAGCGCAATAGTAGAATAAGACAAAAAGGTTTGTTAGGCTCGAGCTGGAAACCAATGACCTTGAAATCCTCCATATACAAAAAATGACTAGTCATATGAAAACAAGATGACTAGTCATAATCTTATGAATTTTAATTAATGCAATGTGATGCACAAGATGAATTCCTCAATATACAAAAAATGACTAGTCATATGAAAACAAGATGACTAGTCATAATCTTATGAATTTTAATTAATGCAATGTGATGCACAAGATGAAATGCACAAGTTACCTTTGTCAAGTTTATTGAACCTCCATAAGATAGCAGCTAGATAAGACCACTTAGAGTAACTATTCTTAATCTAAACTTGAGCTTGAGAAATACAATGAATGTCCTATTACAATATTGTCAAGGGAAGCCAAAAGAAAAAACTTAGAAATTATAGAACTAACAATCTTCCCCTCTTTGGCTTTCCTTGACAACACACTCTCTAAAAACACTCAACCCATAGCCCGAACTAGAGTGATGAAGAACACTGAAGAACTAGAGTGATGAAGAACATTGAAGAACCTGCAAAAACAACCAATCTTCTAGGCACAAAAACAAGCATATCATCACAGAAATTGAAAACATTATGAGGTTGAGAGTTGTTCTCCCCCTTGTTGATAAGGAGAGTACAAAAAAGTAAATAGAGAAAGAGGCAATAAGCAAGAAACACAGTTTGATTAAATAGAGAACAAGAAACATGAGTTCAGTTAAGTACAAAATAGCTCCCCCTATCAAACTACATGTAAAACCCCTTATTCACTAGAAGAGTATATGAGAATTCCCCCAATTTGTGATTACAAAAATGTACGTCCTAAAACTAACCCCCAAAGTACTCCCCCTCAAGTTGAAACCACATCATGAGAAATTAAATCTAGAAAACCAGTGAACCACTAGAGTCATCATAAGCCTCAGTGGCCGGGACAGATGGTTCCTTGTGTGTGCATACTTCAGCAGCAGCAGAGGAGAGATTCTCAATACCAGGTGCAGGAATGAGGGTGAGAAGATGCTGAATCTACTTTTCCTTTGCATCAAGCTGTGATCTAAGAGTTGTAGTATCAGAGGCTGAAGACACAGTGGTGAGAAAAATGTGGGAGACTTTCTGGCTAAGGAAACAGAAGCCTTGCCATATAGAGCAAGGGGAGGATTCCACTGATCAAAGTCTGTGAAAGACACCTTCCTGTTTTCATAGAGGCGATGAAGAAGACATGGGAAAAAAAGGGTACCCTTGTGTTTGGTACCATGACCTACTGATTTGCCTAAGATAGCATGATAAATAATATCACCAAAGGGGATTTCATCACGATTGACCATGGAGAGCATCATTTCACAGCCAGCCAAAGTGGGATTGGAGTTATTCCTAGTTGGGAGAACATTGTGGCGAACAAAATCCCATAAGAACTTAAAGAATGGAGTCATGTAGGATTTTATAGGGAGGCCCTTAGGAGTAAGGGGCAAAGAGGGATATGTATAAGCCATGGTTCGAAACAGGGCAACAGAGTATTGAGAAGATGCAAGAGAGAACTTCTCATAGTCAAAACCGGGACAAGCCCTAAAACCTAAGACCCGATTTATAACAGAGGGATGAAGAACTATTTTCACATTTGGAACACAAACAAAATACTTTGACCCCTTAAGGTCAGCAGGAAGATTGGTATAAAATTCTTTGATGACAGAGGCATTGAACTTACTTGAAATGCCATTGAGAGTTTGCAGATGATAGTGCTCAAAAATCTGAGAAGCACCACACCAAGCCTCATAAGGGAGAGCATCGATTTGATACGATCTTTCAGGCACAAACTTCCTCTTGAAAATCACATCGTGATAGAAGGAGGCTGCCTCAGGAGACACAAATAGGGAGGACTCTCCCATGGGGGCAGAGAGATTGGGTCGAGACCTAGGAGCCCTAGGTATAGTGGGACACCACCATGAGGTGTGGATTTTGACTTGGAGCGATGTTGATAAGTGATGAGTGGCTTCGAAGTCGACATGACTTAGAGTGAAGAGGGAATGAGAAGGAAGAGAAAGTATAGAGAGAAAGCAAAAGGACGAAGAATACAGAGATAGAGACAGAGAGAGAGATTTGTGGACCCAAAAGAGGTTTTTGTTCTTTTGTTCTGTTTTCTGAAGAAAAAAAAGAGTCTAGATAACTGCGACAAAAAGGAGGAAAAAGAAGGAAACGAAAAAAAGAAAAAAGAAAAAAAACAAAACCCTAAAAAAGAACTGCGAAAACGAAAAGAGGCGAAAAAGAAAGAATTGATGACTAGTCAACTACAATGATGCACATGATGACTAGTCAATCACAGCAACATGCACAAGAAGCAGCATTTTAGTATTGACCATAAAGAAGACATATGATTTTACTAAAAACAAAAATAAGGACTAGCAAACATATCAAGTGATCAAGATGTTTCAGCAATCATAGTCGAGTCCAAGTCTTCAAGCACAATAAGTAAGAAAGAGAAAGAAGGAAAAAACATGTGCAAATCAAAAACACACTTTCAACCAACTCTAAGAGATAAAATATGAATTAGATTTCATGCTCAGAGACAAGACATATGTTGGACTAGGGTGGTTCAGAGCCAAAGGTACACAAGAGATGAAATCATGTCACTCTTGGAGAGACAAGTATATACTAAAACTTCATGACTTAATTAGGGCATAGGCTCAAACTTTTAAGTTTCATCACTTAGTTTGACAATATATGTTTGAGTTATTCACTTTATTTTCATTTGCACATCCCAGACTTAAGTGCTTGAGTGACCCAATTTTACGGCTCTTTACTCTAAATTCTTCAATCATATCACCTTATACCTTCTTAGAGCCGTGACTACATTGGTCACATTTACTTTTTGTTTTTGTTTTTTTAAAAACAAATTAACTAAGAGAGTGAGATAAGGTAAGAGATTATAACAATGATTGTCCAAAGAGGATCATAAACACTTGTCTCACCAAGAAGATATAATAGTACCAATTAAGTCTCATTTAATGGCTCCAAACAAGAATGAGGATTATGCACAAATCAGACAAAGCATAAAATTATTCAACTTCACACCATCAGAGATTAGTAAGATACAGGTGTTTGACATTTGCATACCGAGTAAACACATTTTTCATATTTGACTAGTCAACTAAATGTGACATATCTAGTCAACAGTTTTGAAATGTGCTGAAGACAAGGAACAGACAAGCTGATCAATCAATTGAGCAAAGACCAATGGATTGTCCAAGTGTGACATGTTTCTGAAAGTCCAAGGCCTTGGTGAGTATATCTGCTAGCTGTTTCTCAGAAGGAACAAATTTCAATGTTAAAATTTTGTCTTCCACAAGATCTCTAATAAAATGATGCCTAGTGTCTATATGCTTAGTCCTTGAGTGTTTAACAGGATTTTTGGAAAAGGTCAATTGCACTCATGTTATCATAGTAGATTAGGAAGGATGATAGAGCAAGACCATAGTCTTCCAACATCTGTCTCATCTAGAGGAGTTGTGTGCAGCAACTCATAGCTGCAACATACTCAGCTTCAGTAGTAAATAATGACACTGAGTTTTGTTTTTTGCTATGCCAAGCAACAAGGTTATTGCCTACATAAAAGACTCCCCCCGAATTACTTTTCCTATCATCACTACAACCTACCCAATCGGCATCACTATACCCAACAAGATTGACACTAGTGTCATAGGTATATCACAAACCAAAATCAATGGTTCCACTCACAATTTTACGATTCTCTTGAAAACAAACAAGTGAGACTCTTTTGGATCATTTTGAAACCTAGCACAAACCCCTACACTATAAGAAATATATGGTCTACTAGTAGTCAAGTAGAGAAGACTTCCTATCATGCCTTCCTATCATGCTTCTATAGAGAGTTTAATCAACACTCTTTCCATGTAGATCCCTATGAATTTTAGCACTAGTACCATTAGAGTTCTTTTGGATTCTGCAGCCTCCAAACCAAATTTTTTCACAAGATGTTTTTGCATATTTTGATTGAGATACAAAGATCCCATCATGGCTTTGTTTGATTTGAATACATAAGAAATAGTTAAGCTTACCTACAAGACTCATTTCAAATTCACTAGTCATGACATGAATAAATTCTTTAACATGCAAGTCAGAGGTAGAACCAACCACAATATCATCAACATACACTTGAGCAATCAAAACATCTTTTTTGAACCTTTTTACAAACAAGGTTTTGTCAACCGACCCTTTAACATAGCCATTTCCTAGAAGATGAGAGGATAACCTCTCATACCATGCTCTAGGAGCTTGTTTCAAACCATAGAGTGCCTTTTCAACCTGAACACATAATTTGGATGATGTGGATCTTCAAAACCCTTTGGTTGCTCAACATAGACCTCTTCATTCAAAAAGGCAGTTTTGACATCCATCTGATAAAGTTTAAACTTCAAGTGACAAGCATTAGCAAGAAGAAATCTAACTGATTCTAACCTTGCAACAGGGGCAAAGGTTTCATCAAAGTCAATGCCCTCCATTTGAGTGTAACCATGAGCAACCAATCTAGCCTTATTTCTTACCACATTACCTTGTTCATCAGTTTTGTTTTTGAAAATCCACTTAGTACCTATAACATTTGTGTTAGCTGGTCTAGGAACAAGGTACCAAACATTATTTCTAACAAACTGATTTAATTCCTCATGCATGGCAAGAAACCATTCACCATGGTGCAAGGCCTCTTTCATGTTTTTATTACTTTTATAGTCATGCTGTGTTTTGTTTGGCTCTAGTGCCTTATAGAATAAGTCTCTCGCCATGGCAATCTTTTAAGTCGTGGAAAGCCTGGGTGAAAAAAAAGGCTTCTCGTGCAAAGAGACTAGTAAGGTTCATAACGGGAGTCTGCCTTTATATGGGAGTCGTGGAAATCACCTGTATCTTACTGATCTCTGATGGTGTGAAGTTTGAATAATTTTATGCTTTGTTTGATTTGTGCATAATCCCCTTTCTTGGTTTAGGCTCTTAGATGTGACTTCATTGGCGATATTATATCATCTTGGTGAGACAAGTGTTTATGTTTCACTTTGGACAGTCATTGTTATAATCTCTTATCTCATTTCACTCTCTTAGCCAATTTGTTTTAAAAGTAAAATAAAAATAAAAAAATAAAAAGGGAAGTGTGACCAATGTAGTCACGGCTCTAGGAAGGTATAAGGTGATATATTTGAAGAATCTAGAGCAAAGAGCCGTAAAATTGGGCCACTCAAGCACTTAAGTCTGGGATGTGTAAATGAAAATCAAGTGAATAAATCAAAACTGAATTGTCAAAATGAGTGATGAAACTTAAAAGTTTGAGCCTATGCCTTGATTCAGTCTTGAAGTTACATATCTATACTTGTCTCTCCAATAATGGCATTATATCATCTCTTGTGTTCCTTTGGCTCTAACCCTCCTTATTCCAAGATATGCACTGTCTCTAAGCATGAAATTCAATTCATATTCTATCTTTCAACGTGTTTGTTAGTGTGTTTTTGATATGCATATGCTATTATTTTCCATCACAACTGTGCTTGAAGACTTGGACTAGACTTCATTGATGATCATCTTTGATCATTTGATATATATGCTAGTTCTTATTTGTGTTTTAAATAACACCATCTGTCTTCTTTAGGGTCGATACTAAAATGCTGCCTCTTGTGCATGTTTGCTATAGTTGACTAGTGATCATATGTGTGATTGTAGTTGACTAGTCATCATGTCTTTCTTTATCCTCCCTTATTTGCTGGTTCTTTAGTTATCTAACTAGTTTTCTGGTATAGGATGTGTCTTAAATAGGGGGAGTATATTTGGATAGTGTTGAGTGGTACATTTTGTAATCACATTGTGGGGGTAATCTTGTTTTGAGTAGTCTGTGTAGGGGTTCTAATCTTGTACCTTTTGTAGTTTGATAGGGGGAGTTGTTTTATACTATTTTGAACAAGTGACTTTTGCTTTAATCAAACTGTCCTATGTTGTTTGTGTTTACTCCACTTGTGTGCTGCTCTTCTCATATTACCTTTTTGCACTTTCCTTATCAACAAGGGGGAGAACACTTCTCAACCCCATATTGCATATTGCTTCAAATTTCTGTGATATAATATGCTTGTTTTGTGCCTGGGAAATTGGCTGTTTTTGCAGGTACTTCCATTCATCATCTCTTTGGGTTTGGTTGTGGGTTGAGTGTATATAGAGAGTGTGTTGTCAAGGAAAGCCAAAAAGAGGGAGATAGTTAATGTATGCATTTTGAGTTTTTCTTTTGGCTTCCCTTGACAATATTGTAATAGGTTTTTTTATTGTATTCATCAAGCTCAAGTTTAGTTTAAGAATAGCTTCTCTAGGTGTTCTTAACTAATAGCTATCCTATGGGGGTTCAAGCAAATTGAAAAAAGGTAAATTGTGCATTGCATCACATTGCATGAAATTGATTTCATAAAATGATGACTAGTCATCTGTTTCTCGTATGACTAGTCATCCTTGCTCTATAGGATATCCAGCTGGATAACCAACTTTTTTGTCCTATTCTGCTATCTCTCTCTGCTACCATGTGTCGATTTTGACCTAGGGAATTTTTGGGTATAAAGGCCAAAGTATTCCTAATTTGGCAGCCGTCTCTTTTGTGTGGAAGTTTTGGAAAGTTTTGCTTGCCATCTTTCACTTCTTTTTCCTCAAGAGAGAACCATCTCATTTTTCATTTATGAGTTTTCCAAACTGATTTGTTTTTCGAAAACTGCATTTGAAACATGAAATATGCATCTAGCTAAATCAAACACTCTCATATATATATATATATATATATATATATATATATATATATATATATATATATATATATCTAGGTCAGATTCAAGATTGATTTCTTCAAGAGTATGGTTTCTTGAAGAAATTGGTCATTTTCCTTTGAATCCAAATTTTGGTTTCTGTCTGAGTTTGAGCTTGCAAGCTGGTGCCATGGGATGAAAGAGCTGGAGAAGGAGCTGCCATTGCCATGAAGGATCGAGCTTCAAGCTTTGCTAAGTTGGAGAAGAAGATTGCACAAAGGAGGTATAGCTCATCTTCCTAAATAGATCTAGGTTTTCTTGAGCTTGCTTGTGTTTCTTTGTAAGAATCTTTTTTACTTAGTGGATTGCCTGGTCGGTTGATGACCCCCAGTTTTTCCTAATTGTGGGTTTCTGGGTGAACAATTTTTGTTTTGCATCTATGTAATTTTCTGGGTTTTTGTTCTTGGTAGTTGACTAGTCATCGTATGATTTATGGGTTTGTGTTCTTGCAGTTGACTAGTCATCATTATCTGTTGTTTGGTGTTTACTTGATTATGATGCCTTCACACACTTTCACCATAGTTGTTGCTAGCACAGGGGATGCCTAGATTGACGGGTCCTTCTGAGTGCCTAGGTTGTCACTAGTAATCTTCTAGGTTTGCAGGTACAAATTGGTATACTCTGTGTGTGTTCTTGATTATAGTTGTTCATGACTAGCAGTTGACTAGTCATAAGTATATTTGGTCAAGGTCTAAAGTGTGTGAAGATTGTTGTGCTTTTGTTTGAGTGTCGTGAATTTTACCTCTCGTCACCTAAGTACCAATTTCAAGAGTAGCTCAACTCTTCATAAGCCCTTACTAAGTTTATTAACTTTCCAAATGTTAGTTTTAGGATTGTTAGAATTGGCTTTCCTTGCCAAATGTACAGTTTCTTATAATTCCTCTTAGCTCATCTTTAGAAATTAGGCATTGGATAGTTGCTACAAAGTTGAAGTACATTGAAGAGCTTATGAAGCTACAAAACCTAGGTAATTTGAGCATTCATTTATAATGGGCATCATTAGGAAAATCAGCATTTGCATTTATATACTTTGTCGAGATGACTAGTCATATAGGCCAAATCAGCATCTACATCCATATACTTTGTCGAGATGACTAGTCATATTTCTAGCACGGGATTTTGCTTATTATAAGTCCAATCATTGTCTGCCAAGTGTCCTTTTCACCTACCAAAATGGATGGGGCAGGTCTGGACTCATCAACTCTCTCATTTACATTTTTCAAATGGGTTTTTAGAGAGAAAGAGAGAGTTCTAGTGAGAGATTTTGCATAAATTAAGTTTTGGTTTTTGGGGGAAGAATTCATGGGTTCTTGAATTTCTTTAGGGTTTTTATTGAAATTTCTTTTCTCAAACTTTTGTTTAGTGATACAAAGTTTTCATTATCTCATCACTTTCATTTTCACAATTTTGGAAAACTTAGTTTTCTCTTTGGTTTGTTTGAGAGTGTTCATGGCATAGAAATGAGATTTCAAGATTTCATTTTGAAAGCTACTTCTTTTTGAGAAAAATCTAACCATAGCTTTGCACATCAAAGTTTTCATCTCCCATCTATTTCATTTGCACCATTTTGGAAAACTTGGTTTTCTCTTTGGTTTGTGTGAGAGTGTTCATGGCTTTTGAAATAAGGTTTTCAAATCATTTTTGAAATCTACTTATATCTTTGAAACCTATTTCACCCATTGAGAATTTTGAGAGTAAAACTTCTACTCTGCATTCTCTACTTGGTGAGGTATGAGTTTTCATTATGAGATTTTGAAATTTATTCTTTGAAATATGATGTGTTTTTAAAATTTGCATATGGGTTCAGTTATGACTAGTCATCTTCTTGAGTCTGCATCTGGGTTATTATGACTAGTCATCTTCTTTAGTCTAGATCAGATTCTTGGTTGATTTCTTCATGAGTATGATTTCTTGAAGGAATTGACCCTTTCATCTCAGGATCTATATTTCATTCATTAGTGATAATCTGGAGCTGAGTTGCGGTGCCATGGGGTAAAGAAGCAGATGTACTAGCTGCTATTTCCATGAAGGACAAGCTACTAGCTCAACTAAGTTTGGAGAAGAAGGTTGCACAGGGAGGTAGTGCTCATTTCCTAAATAGACGTAGGATTGTTTGAGCTTGTGATTACTTTTTCTGTAAGAATCTTCTTGACTTAGTGAATTGCCTAGTCAGAGTGATGACCCCCAGTTTTTCCCAATGGTGGGTTTCTAGGTAAACATTTATGATGTGATTCTCTTAGTTATATGCCTAGTCATAGTGTATGTGTTATATGTGAAATGCTAATGAAGGTTCACACACCTATCACTCTAGTTGTTGCTAGCACAGGGAATGCCTAGATTGACGGGTCTTTCTGAGTGCCTAGGTTGTCACGTAGTTATCTTCTAGGCTTGCAAGGATTTAAATATTTGATATGTTGTGCTTATATGTTCATATATAGGTCTATGACTAGGTTTTGACTAGTCATATTGTCTCTAGGTTTATTTGATCATTGTTGTCATACATCTATCCATTAGGGTTTTAATTTACCCCCTTCACCTAAGTACCAAGTTCACAAATGTGGAACATTTTCATCTTCACATTGTCATACTTTGGCCCTTAAAGATTGACACCTTATCTGAATTTTGATAAGGTATCTAAAAAGTAATCCCTTTTTCATTTCTTATTTCATCAAATAGTAGTAAGCAAATAAACACTATAGCCACTCTTACAGACCTAAAACATTAAATATTTGAAGCACATGTAACAACAGAGCGCAGCCACCGCTAACTTCTTAAGAAGTGCGGCCAAACTTTGTGTTCACTACTACAAAAAGGCTAATAGGCATCGGGAAAAGCCGATGCCTTTTACATCTCATACCGATGCCTCGTAAGGTGATGCTAAAGGGGGTGTAAAAGGCATCGGGAAAAACCGATGCCTTTCTAAAACAACATCGATTTCTTCAACCAAACTGATGCCATATGGAGCTTCAATTGTTGACTTTCGTCCAAATTTTGTTGACTTCCGATGTCTTTGACAACAACAACAACGGTTGTCTGTATACCACTGATGCCTTTTCATAAGAACCACTTCACTTAATTCTTATGTTCCAATGCTTATAACATGTTTAGTATCGGTATTTTGCAAAATCCTGTAGTTTATTGATAGCATAAGCAATGGTGTCTTTATTGTTTCGATGCCTTTTAACAAGATTTACTTCACTAATTATTTATTGCCCGATGTCTTTGACAACAACAACAACGGTTGTCTGTATACCACTAATGCCTTTTCATAAGAACCACTTCACCTAAATCTTATTTTCGGATGCTTATAACATGTTTAATATCGGTATTTTGCAAAATCCTGTAGTTTATTGATATCATGAAACATTACAATACTTCATAATTTCCAAACCTCAAATTGTTAATAACTACATTATATAAATATTTAAATCTGACATTCAAAGCTTGAAAATAAAGAAAATAAAGAAAATAAAGTACTAAGCAGCTACACCAACATTGAAGAGCTAGCTTTGCATCACATTACAAGCCCAAGCCTCCCCAATCATACAAATCTGCCAAAACATTAACATATGGATCAAAGAGTTGTACAAAATTCTAAATCCATAAGCACTATCCTACTAATAAGAAATACATGAAACATGGAAAAACATTCTCAAGAGGAGTAAAAGAGGAGAAATAAGGAAACAAGAAGTCAAATTTTACGCAATGAATTGTAGGAGGTCAAATTTTATGGCATTAGCATATGGCATACCAATCTGCCAAAACATTAATATATGGCATTAGAGGCAGCTTTCTTTGCATTAGAGGCAATTTTCATTAACATAGTCTGCAGGCAACCATTGTGCAAAACTTGGTCATAAAAATTTGGCATTAGAGGCAACTTTCTTTGCGATTTTTGTTCTCTTACCATTTTTTCTTCTAATTAAGAAAAATTCTGAGAACACATGCATTGTCATTTATAGGAACAAAAAAAGACCACAAAACCATTTTTACTCATAGGAATTGCAGCTAAAGAAAGGATTGATTTCTATTAAAGTTGGTAGCACAAATAGTTGCCCTGCCCACTTTGCACCAGCTGACATGAAGTGGAGCAAGGCAAAGAGAGTTGTATGCTAGAACTAATAGCTACTATATTTTTCAAATCACCCTAAATGAATGCCCTACTCTAAACTGGTTCCTAATATTGGAAAAATGCAACACTTTCCTTATTTTGTGTTCAACGAAATAATGATAAGAAAAATACCTTTCTTGACCACTTAGTAAGTATCCTTTGCAGCAGCGATCTGTACCAAACCAGAAAAACAAATCAACTTGCTCAAATTTATTAAATAAATACCCCAAGTCCTAAAATTGTCCAAAGAAATTAAATGGAAAACAAATCAACTTGGTCCAACACGGGTTGATTTGGAAGAGGAAATACCTGTCTAAAATGCCATGAGCCCTTGACAACCAAAGTCAAAACTGCAAACAGGTACAAAAAAGTCAAAATTACAAGTGCACATAAAAATTATGGCTAAGATGAAAAGCCTTGTTTTTTTTTCAGTTTTTAGTTTTAACTTGTTCCTCAAGAGGCAGAAACCAGGAATCCCATGTTCCATCCCCAACTTCTTTGCAGGAAGGCAAAGGCAAGCAATCTCATAGCACATGGAAAAACAAAAAGATGCTCCTAAAACATTATAAAAAAAAAGTGTAAACAACTATAAGGGTGGACTTCTCAGTTGGCATACTACCAAGACTCTTTAAAAACAATGAAGCCATATTTCAAGTGGGCAACAACATTTGTCAACATAAAACTTATAATCAGCAGGATTACATATATGAGTGGCAAAAAACAAACAGATTTGGGAAAAGAAACAAAACTGCACCATACATGCAATATCCTTCAGTAGCAGAAAAGTTCCTCAGTTCCTCTGCAAACTGTTTAACTCCTCGATTAGAGCACTGATCTCCAATGCCTGCCACGATGAAGCATTAGAACTGGAGTAGAGATATGTCATTATACTCCTAAGTGGAAAAGGTAAGTTGATATACAGGATCTTAATTCTTTGATATGGAAAAAGATAACACTCGCCACTAAGACCAAAATAACCACCGTAAACAATGGTTAGGAGGATGGAAAATTGCTTCTTGAACTGTACAAAATAAGAGGATGGCTGCTGATGCGAGGAAAAAAAATTCTACTGCTCTTATTAATGTAACTACTCTTGAAAGCAAAAGGGAAAAATGAAATTATACCTCGCCAAATCTGAGTTTACAAGCCCCTCTGTTCCCATTTCACAACATCACCCCAAAGCTCCAAATGCTCAATCCCTCTACAGCACACAGAGATGCCTCAATTGCTTGACTAATAAGCTCCAACCTAGGTACACCGATCAACCGAAAAAGTTAAAACCAATCTATGATATAGAATCCAATACCTAACCAGTCAAACTCACTAATTTGTCAAAGCAAATCTGCAAAATCAAAGCAAATCAGTGAGAGAGAGTTGATTTCAAATCTACCTTTCGAGCCAAAGAGCCAGAGTCGAGCGAGAGAATCTATGGGTGTCTGAGTGTGGCCTCTATGGTCACGTAAACTGGGGAGAGCGAGAGAGACGGTGAGACATAGAGAGATAGATAGACATACGGAGGAAGAGGAGGTGGTTGACGTCGTTGTCGGTGGTTGGTGGGTGTCGGTTGTAGATGACTAGCACGATGAATGCTCGCTGATGGCTGGTGGTCGTTGTTATTCGCAAGACCAGAGTGAGAGAGAGAGTTCGAGTTGAGAGAGACTGAGAGAACTCCAATTGATTGATATGAAGTTAGGGCACGCATAAGCAAAAGGTAAGTTCGTGAAATTTTCATTTAGAAAAAGCGCTAAAAATCCCGCGTATTTAATAGGCATCCGGTATTTTACAGTGCTGATGCTATTTCATATGGAAAGAAGCGCTAAAAATTGCGCTAAAAAAAATAATATTCAATAGCATCGGTATTTTACGATACTGATGCTATAACCTTGTAATAGGCATCAACATTAGATTATGCTGATGCTATATATACTATAAAAGGCATCAGTAGTTTTAAGTGACGAAGTCTTTAGGTATCTAATACAATATTTTTTTTTTGTCTGATGCCTAATACCATAATGGCATCGTTTTTTTATTTTTCCGATGCCTAAGCAGTGTAGTCTATTAGGAAATTTGTAGTAGTGGTTCAACATCTTAGTCTTTGCAAAAAAATTTAAAGATTGATGCAGCATAAATGGACTTTTGAAAAACAAATTTAACCCCCGCTCTAGGTCTTGGTGTTCGAAAACCATATAAAGAATTGGAACATACTCTCTTTCAACACACCCCCTCTAGGTTTTAAGTCAAGCAGAGATGCAACGAAAGTGCTGTGAATGTGATCACAAAGCGGAATCCACATTCTCTCTTTATTGGGCTTGGGGTCGGGTGGATAGGCGGGTGCGGGTGCGGGTGTGTCTGGCCGTGGGGTTTAAAGCTACTTTCTTTTCTTTTTTTGGTAAAGAGCTACTTTCTTTTTCACTTCTATTAGTTGCAGATTAGCCTCTCTTTTTTGGCCACTTGCACATTATTCAATAGAAAGTACTTCAAGTCACTTAACACGTGAGAGTAAATATTATGCCAAGTCCCTTTTTAGTGCATTTTTCTGACCACCCTTAAGCCGCACCACCCCTTTTAAAGTTTGACATATGTAAATGAGTTAATTTCAGTTTGGTACCCCGTAGTTTGTACTCTTAAGGTACCCCATAGTTGTACCCTATGGGGTACCAAACTGAAATTAACCCTATGTAAATTAAAGTAACCATAGTTAACAGTTTCCAATTAATATTTTTTTTCATGCCACAATTATGAGAGAAATTTATGTATTCATTAAAAATTATTTCTTCTATCAATTTTTTCTTTCCTTACAACTTTTGTGTTTTGCAAATGTGAGTTAAGTTAGTTGGCCAAGGTAGTGTGCCCCCACTGTGGCACTCGAGATCGATTTTCCTCACCCTAGATTAGAGTGCCCACCTTGTTGCGCCTGAGTTTGAACTACGCTAATGGGGATTTGAACTTGAGTGTAACTGTGGCGTGCTCAATATCATGGCAAACTAGCCTAACCCACATCTCCAGTATAAAAAATATAAAAATATATTTCCTCTCAATTGCATTTCTCCTATATCTTACTGCTTATGAACGAAGTTATTTTCTTTCTTTTCATGGAAAATATATAACACAGTTTCAACTAAGTCACTTGTAATTTCCAAACACCTGCTTAAGTAGGACAGAGATTGGAGTGGAATGGCAGTCACATGGTATAACAAAACTACGGAGAATAATGCCAAGACCATTCTCATAATCCTGAGAGTTAAATATAAAGACGACGTCGTATTTTATTATATATGAAATCTTTATAGAAGGTGCTAATGGCTGTTGGACAAAGAGCAAAAAAACACGGGTGTCCAATTCAGAAAAACTTAATACCTTGATGTATATATCCTTCTAGTCCACAATCTTAAATCTTTCTTTTAGGTGGTGGGAGGGAGGAATGAAGGAAAATTTAAGAAACGAAATCTCGAAAAAGTTTTCTACTTAAAATTGTTCTAATTTTCTAGTTTTTAATTGTTATTTTATGCATCTACCATTTCAGATGCATTTCTTCCAGGTATATCCCACCATCCTTCCACCACTATTCTTCCTCTCTATTTTTCCTTATATTCTCGATCTAAAAAAAACTGAAAACGAAAAGTAAAAATTGAAATGGTTACCGAACGGGCTCTCATATCGAAAATTCTTTATTAGAATATATTTTTTGTATCGTACAACAGGAAGATGTGATGATTGTGAAGAATACGGGATTCGATGCTTATAGGCTCTCTATCTCATGGTCTAGAATAATACCAAGTAAGTTGATCATCCTCATCTCATATTTAGTAGGGATTAAAATTGTCCGTAAAATTTTTTCTTGCTCTCTTTTGTCATTTAATTTGTTCTTTTCTTTTTCGCGTAAAACACACTTAATGTTGTTGGCTCAAGTAATGTGTCGACCCTTGTCTAGTATAATACAATAAATATTTAATTTTCTCGATTGTAATAGTTAATTAAAAGAATTTAATCAAATTAAATTCGGAAGGGAAAGAGCATATAGATTAATTGGCTTTTACTTCAATTTCTGTTTTAAGATTGAGTTATTTCCCTGTTTTCTTGTTTTGTTAACTGTTAGATGGAAAAAGGAACTGGAAAGGAGTCAGATATTACAACAATATCATCGATGAACTCTTACGCCATGGTGAGTCATTCCACCTTGCATGATCAATGATCGATATATATTAATAAGAGTTACGTTGACTCATAAAATATCATTTAATCAAAAATTTAATTTGCTTTTACTCATTATGTGCATAGGTATAAAGCCATTTGTCACACTATTCCATTGGGATCTTCCCCAAGCTTTCGAAGATGAATACGGTGGTTTCTTAAGCCGTTGTATTGTATGAGTAAACAAATTTTATCCACTAAATATTAGTGGTCATCTATTTAAATACATATTACTAAAACATATATGTCTTGAAATGTATATATACAACAATGATTTTCGGGACTATGCAAAACTCTGTTTTAGGCTATTTGGGAATCGAGTAAAGTACTGGACCACGTTGAACGAGCCATATACCTATAGTAACAACGGTTATTCAACCGGGGCCTTTGCACCGGGGGCGATGCTCTACTTGGCAGAAGAACAACTGCACCGGCGGAGATTCTGGTACTGAACCATATATAGTGACACACAACCTTCTCCTTACTCATGCAGCTACTGTGAAATCGTACAAGACTAAATTGCAGGTCCCACTAATTTCTTTCCCTTTTTTTGATCCCAATATTGCGTATTAGTTGGGAATTCTATATGACTCACTAGTATTATTTGTATAGTTAGATACTTTTGCCCCTTTTTTTACTCTAAACAAACTAAAAATAATGCCCTTGTCTAGGCATCTCAAAAAGGAACGATAGGGATAACAATTGTGACACACTGGTTTGTGCCTCTTTCCGAGTCAAATAAAAATAAAGAAGTTGCCTTATGAGCTTTGGATTTTATGTATGGATGGTAAGTATATTCCTAATATAATTTACTACTTATCAATTCTTTGTATTATAGTATTAACTTCATGCTTGACTATTCATGTTTTTTTAGGTTTGCAGAGCCATTGACAAGTGGTGATTATCCACAACGCATGCGATCTATTCTTGGTAGACGGTTACCCACATTCACGAGAGAAGAATCGAAGTTGCTAGCTGGGTCAATGGATTTTCTTGGAATAAATTACTATGCTAGTTACTATGCAAGCGATGCACGTAAGAGTAGTTATCCAAGCTACATAACAGACGCTCGCGTTACAATGTCATGTGAGTACAAATTCAAGACAAATTTGAGCAATTTAATTTCTTAGACAAATTAGATTATGATATTCATCTATGTTTTGGCAGCTGAGCGTAACGGGATCCCAATTGGTAAGGTACACATCGAATTTCAAGTTTAAGATATTAGCATTTGGACGATTAATCATTTTGCACATACAGATTTAACTTATAATAACCTCAATTATTTTGAAATGGTGGTGCAGGGTGCTTCAGACTGGCTCAATGTTTTTCCCAGAGGAATTGAAGAGCTTTTTCTCCACAGAAGAGTTAATTATCGTGATCCACACATTTACATTACTGAAAATGGTAATTATTTTTTAGCCTTTATTAGTTGTATGATCAATGCTTTACATGTATTTGGTGCAAAACTCTACACTGAAATGGTAACACATTATATTGTAGGCGTTGATGAGTTCAATAATTCCAAATTATCACTTGCGCAAGCCCTAAATGATACAAATAGAATTGACTACTACAATCGCCACCTCTATTATGTTCAAAGTGCAATCAAGTAAGTGCTTATTGACAAATTAAATAACTCTATACATGCTAGTCTTCTTGCTTTTACTTATTGAATCAATACATTGACATCATTGTAATTGATTTTTCTGTTTTCTTGTATTTTGTGTGTAGGCGTGGTGTCAAGGTGAAGGGATATTTTCCGTGGTCATTATTAGACAACTTTGAATAGAGTTCTGGATACACTGTTCGATTCGGTCTTTACTATGTGGATTACAACCATAGACAGGAAAGACACCCAAAACGCTCTGCACATTGGTTCAGACGTTTCCTCAACAATAATTGAAGAAATCTGATTATTGTTATTGATCGTAATAAAAATATTTAAGCATATTATATCCCTCTTTCCACATATGTATTCCATCAAATAATGTGTGTACAACAATGACGGGCACACCAAATTTATCCATAAAGTTTGAATTCTAAATGATTAATAAAATAAAATAAAGGTTTTTTTTCTTGCAATGGTCCCTTAATTACACCTCAATTTTCATTTTTGTCCTTTAATTATAATAAGTTGGCAATTTATCTACTAAATTCATTGAGAGTGCCAATAACAGTCCCATGTTAACTATCCATAAATTATATAGGTATTGCTATTTCCACCCCCTAATCTATTTCCCCACGCATTCACCATGTAAATTTTGAAAAAACACAATCCTATTTTTCAACCACTATTATTTTTAAAATACCCTTTAATTATTAATTCAAGTAAATTATCTTTGTTAATCATTAGAAGTTGAGAGAGACACACTCTATGATCAAATAAAATCCAATCTCGTAAACAGAGACGTACCATCTAAAATAGCAAACCTAGCACACCTGAGTTCACTCCCCCAAGTTCCAATCAACTCATGTAAATGAACCCAGCTGACAGATTTAGTGCATTGCTTGGTGGAGTTGCGTGTGAGGTACCTCTCCTTTTTCATCCACCCCATGTTCCACCACAGTTCTCCAACTTTATTAACATTTAACTCTTCAAATAAATTTTTTTTAAAAAAAATCTTCACATACAAAAACAATTAACATTAAAAACCACACTTCCCGGTCAAATTTTTGTTTAAATTAAAACCACACCCCATTTCTCAGATTTAATATTGTAATAAATTTTTGTTTAATATTGAAATATTAACATAAAAAAGAATTTTGAAACAAAGAATTTTGAAAAATTGTTTGAGTCAGGGATATACATGAATTGTTCTATTTTAAAGGGGGAAATTTTGGGTTTGAGTTATCTGGCATTATGTTAAGTTTATATTTTCTAAGTTTTTCTTTTGGCTTCCCTTGACAACATTATAATAGGACATTCATTGCAATTTCCCAAGCTCAAGTTTAAATTAAGAATAGTTGTTCTAAGTGTTCTTATCTAGCTGCTATCTTATGGAGGATCAATCAAATTGATAAAGGTAACTTGTGCATTTCATCTTTTGCATCACATTGCATTCATTAGAATTCATAAGATTATGACTAGTCATCTTGTTTTTGTATGACTAGTCATCTTTTGCATTTGTAGGATTTCCAGTTGGATCCTAACAAACATTTTTGTCCTATTCTGCGAATTTTCTCAGCTACCATGCGTACAATTCTGACCTAGGAATTTTTGAGTAAATGCCCATTGCTTCCTCATTTGGCAGCCATCAATTTTGAGGTGAGGTTTTTGAAAATGTTTTTGCTAACTTTTTGCTCTTCTTCTTCCTCAAGAGAAAACCACCACTTTCATCTATGAGTTTTCTAAATTGAATTTCGAAAATTGCTCTTGAAATATGAAATATGCATCTAGCTAGAACAAACACATTCTCATATATATCTAGGTCAGATTCAAGATTGGTTTCTTCAAAAGTATGGTTTCTTAAAGAAATTGGTCATTTTTCCTTGAATCCAAATTGTTGGTTTCCGTTTGAGTCTGAGCTTGCAAGCTAGTGTCATGGGATGAAAGAGCTGAAGAAGGAGCTGTCATTGCCATGAAGGACTAAGCTGCTAGCATTGCTAAGTTGGAGAAGAAGATTGCACAAAGGAGGTATAGCTTATCTTCCTAAATAGATCAAGGATTTCTTGAGCTTGCTTGAGTTTCTTTGTAATAATGTTCTTTGCTTAGTGGATTGCCTAGTCAGTTGATGACCCCCAATTTTGAGATTTGTGGTGGGTTTCTGGGTAAACAAGTTTCTAGTTTGCAGTTTTGTTATTTTCTGGGTTTGTGTTCTTGACAGTTGACTAGTCATCGCTGATGTTCATGTATTTCTGAGTTTGTGTTCTTGCAGTTGACTAGTCATCATTATTTGAGATTTGTTGCTTATTTGATTGTGATGTATTCACACACTTGCACCATAATTGTTGGTAGCAAAGAATGCCTAGATTGACTGGTCCTTCTGAGTACCTAGGGTGTCACTAGTAATCTTCTAGGCTTATAGGCACATATTGTTATTCTTTGTGTATGTGTGCATTTGTTGTTAGGTTTATGACTAGTAGTTGATTAGTCATAATTCTCTTAAGTTAAGTCGAAGTGTGTGAATATTTCTCTGTCAATTAGAATACCATTTTAAATTTACTCCTCGTCATCTAAGTACCAATTTCACATTATAGATAAACTAATAGGTTTGTACGGAAGGTATTGGAAATGGAATAATAAAAGGAAATGCATTTTTCTTAGTAGTCCGGGGAAGAAAGAGCCAAAGGAGGGTATTGGAAATGGAAAAATAAAAAAATAATAGGGATTTATTCTTATTAAAGGCCAAGTTTTAAGCCGGTTCGACTTCAACTAACAACATAAGCACATTGGGTATTAGAAATTTGGTGGAGCTTTGTATCGTATATATCGGCATACAGTCGCTTTCTTTTCTTCATATATGAAATATATATTCCATTTTCTTTGTTTTTTTCCTTGAGTTTTTAATTAATAATAGTGTTTGAATGGCGCCCTATATATTCCTAAACCGGTCAATAGGAGAGAGAGAGTAGGAATTTAGGACAGAGAATTTGCTTCAATTAATAATTAAAGGGTATTTTAAAAATAATAGTGGGTGGAAAAATAGGATTGTATTTTTTTAAATTTACATGATAAGTGGTAAGATAAAGTGAATGAAAAAATAAGACAAGAATGTGGAAATATCAGCACTCATTATAAAAGGAACATCCACTACGTTCTCAACTAAACAAGCATTATATGGAGGAATTATCAAGTATAATAAAACAGTTACATATATTAATATATCATAAACTAATACATGTTTTTTTATACGATAAACTAATATAGTATAATATGTATAGAACAAAGTACCTTATTGAATTGATATTATATAGTCGTTAATCATCCAAATTCTAAATATACGGAGATCGCGCACCAACAAGGACTGCTGGTAACGGGACTCAAATACTGGTGGGCCTACACACAGTGCAGAGATCTTACCAATTGAACCATCCTTGAAATGCGTAAGTGTTGTAACGGGAGGGTTACCTTCAATTGAATCTTGTCAAGGTGGAGATTGTTGGTGTAGGTGGTTTGATACAAGCCATGATGTGTAAGTCTCACATCAGAGAATATAATAATAATCTACAATTCAAATATATGTGGTCGATGCCAACGAGGGTTGGTTCACTAGTATTCGAGTTCCGCTGCCAGCAGTCCTCGTTGGTGCGCGATCTTCGTATATTTAGAATTTGGATGATTAACGACTATATAATATCAATTCAATAAGGTACTTTGTTCTATACATAATATACAAAAAAAAAAAAAGGTGGTTACTTTCAAATAACAATTGTTATTTATACTTATAGGAACAATGGTTATGCAACCGGGGCCTTCGCACAGCGACGTTGCTCAATTTGGCAGCAGAACGATTGCACCAGCGGCAACTCGGATACTGAACCATATTTGGTGACACACCACCTCTTACTTGCTCATGCAAATGCTGTAAAACTGTACAAGACTAAATATCAGGTCTTGCTAAATTGTTTCTTTTTTATTTCGTGCAATATTGGGTATTCATTGAGAATTCTATACGAATCAATAATATTATGTGCACACCGAAATAAACAAAGGTTTTACCATGTTTTCATTCTAAATAAACCAAAATTCATGTCCTTGTGCAGACATCTCAAAAAGGGATGATAGGGATAACAGTTGTGACACACTAGTTTGTGCCTCTTTCGGAGTCAAAGAAAAATGCCTTACGGGTTTTAGATTTTATGTATAGATGGTAAGTATATTGTTAATTACAATATCAACAGATTTTAATTTTTCTTTGTGAATAATTTATTAACTAGCAATGCTTTGTACTAGTAATAACTTCATACTTGGAATTTCCCTTTTTAGGTTTGCGGAGCCACTCACAAGCGGTGAATATCCATTTTTGGTAGACGGTTATGGAAATTTACTAGAGCTCAATCGAAGTTGCTAGCTGGGTCCTTGGATTTTCTCGGAATAAATTACCATGCTAGTTACTATCACTACAAAAAAACAGGTATTAGTGGCCAGCCACTTGGTCACAGAAAATACTGTTTTTGGTCACCGAATGCAATTAGTGTCCAAATATTGGTAAATCCTTTGGGTGGTCACTAGAAGCTCGTCACAAATTCTATTTAGTGATTATTCTCAACTATTGGTCACTACAACACAAAGAATTAGTTACTATACCTGCGTGGTCGCTAATAAAAACGCTATTAGTGACCACAACTTTGGTCATTAAAGGGCTTACAATTTGGTCACCAAAACATGCATTTTGGTCACTGAAACTGGGTCACGTGCCCACATTAGTGACCTACTTGCTTGGTCACTAATGTATTTCAAAAAATAGTAACTAATTAGGTTAACCTCTCCATGTTCTTTATTTATTGTATTATAATATGAAATCACAATTAATTTCTTTTAGACAGTGCTGTAGAAAAAATTTATTGCATCAAATAATTCATTGCATTCAAAACCAATCCATATATCTAACATTCTTACAACAAATTCACAAGATGTCTCAAAAACAAAATGCTAGATATTTAAGTTCAACCTAAATGTCAATTGATTCTCAAAAACAAAGAACATAAGATTCATCACTAGTAGATTGTCTTATGTCTTATGTCCTCTGATATACTAGAAATTTATCCATCACTAGTAGATTGTCTTCTGTCTTCTGTCCTCTGATATACTAGAAATTTATCCATCGGACCTACATCAAACAAAGAATAATTATTTACAATAAGATAATTTCAAATGAAAAACAAGATTTTTAGACTACCAACGAGAACAAAAAAATGAAGGAAAAAACAAAACAGCAAAAAGAAAGACAAACTAATAATGGATTAGCATCTTGACAAATAGAAAGAGAGAACCATTAAACAAAAAGAAAAATTCATGAGTGAGACAGAGACACTTTAGAAACCATTAAACTAATAATAATGGAACAGTTGTTGGAATACAAGAAACCATTTCAGAAACACTTTCATTTATTTTACTTCTTTGATATATAAAGAGGAAGACAATTACACTAATATCACATGGGTTATAGTTTACTTGCAATTGTAGAAAACAATTGTACTAAGATGAGAGTTATAAGCTAACCTCATTGATGATGATGTCGAGGTTAACTGCTCTAGAATCTTTTTACTAGTTCATCAGTCTCATTTTGCCTTGCCTGTAAACCTTCTAACTGATACTTTTGTGCATCGGAATTCTCCTTCATTTCCATGAACTCATTTGCTGGAAACTTCAACAAAAATAAAGCTAGTCAAATTAAACAATAATGGAATTATAGCTTACTTGCAATTTGTCAAGTCACAGAAGAACAAAAACACCATAGAAAACAGTATTAATAGTAAGACTCACTGTCTAACTTCTTCAATTCCAAGATAAGAAAGCACTACTTTCTCCCCACAGCCATTTCACTACACTGCATGTTCAAAACCCAATTAAGATCTCATTTAAGCATTCAAAGTATAAACCAGCACAGGAAACAATAATTATAGATAAAGCTTAAAGATCCACTGCAAGAAAAACAGCAAAAAATCACCATGTTTCAACATTCCTTGCAAATTCAAAAGACGTACACCTCTCTCAAAAATAAAATTCTAAATATATAAACAGAAACTATTTATTCATATGATACCAATTCCCAAAGCACATGAAAAGTAAGATCCATAATTTTTATCACTAGTAGACTGAATCCCAATTGAGAGATGTACAATTCGACAATCTCACTTCCTGCAAAAGAGAACATCAATGCTAATAAGCAACTGTAATTGTCATGACTAACTTAATTGACTACTAATGAATTGTAAATGAGAAATTTATATAAGGGCAAGAGGAGATTCTTCAAACAGGGCAAGAGGAGATACTTTGTGCAGCAGAATTCTCCTTCATTTCTATTAACTCATTTGCTAGAAGCATACAGTGTTTCTCTGAATCATCAGCCCTTTTAGTTGCCTCATCTGCCCTCCTTTTAGCCCCCTCAACTGTTGCATGACTGTATTTTCCAACTTTAAATGTTTTGGGTATGAGTTGATAAAGCATGATATAAGTTGCCCAAAGAAAACTGAAAAGAGAATAACTTTACAGTATATTGAAGACACAGTATATCAATATGATCTGCATATTGTAATATACTGGAGAATTAAATGTGAATTTCTTGAATGAAGTGTGAGAAGAAAGCTGGAATTCCTGTCACTATATCACTATAAATGAAACCAATGCCGGAACCCTGGTAACCCTTAGGCCTGGGCTAATATCTGTCAGCCATTCTGCAGATACCTTATTTTGTAAATCAAATTCGAGCTTCTTCTTGGTTCCATAATGCCATGAAAGCATGACTGTGAAGGGCAATGCCAAAAGCACAACCAAATACCAGGCTCCCTTATGGAAATTCAACATACAAGCTGATACATACATCACCTCAATGGATCCAAAGAATATTAGACAACAGACAGATTCAAACAAATTCTTCTCCCAGTACAGGGCAATTACAAGGGACATGAGACAAGTTGTTACAAGCATTCCAGAATTACGGCCAAACCTGTGGGAGATTGAGCTATTAATATCTACCAGATAACCATGACACAACTATACGTAAATAATGAAATTCCTAGAGAATATGTCAGGGGTTGCTATACTGGTACACTAGTACTATAGAATCCAACTCTTATCCATCTTTAATCAAACCCAAAAAGAAAGAAAAAAGAAAGTAGTGGTGATTAGTCTAAATCTGGGTTTCATGGTCTTACAGGTAGATGTATGAAACTAGCCTAAAGCAAATAAAATTGGATTGTGAAGAGGAAAAGAGACTGGAGTTTGTGGTGCAAAATTTAGACGCAATGCACGAAGCAAATATGTTCTCAGATGAAAAGTGGTCAAACAAGCAGAAAATCTACAAACAGCCAGAGTGAAGAAAACGAGTTTAGATAGTTATTCTCTGCTTCTTCTTTACTATGCAATGCAACATCTGTATGAGCGGGATATACCATTTACCTCATTCTAAAACACTCTAAAACAAGTTTAAAAATCATTAACAGAGCATATTCTTTTAAGAGTAACAGAACGTATTCTTATTTGCTTACCAAACTTGCATATCGGAAACACATAATCTCTTGAAGTAAATATAATCAAACAGAACATATTCTTATTCATAATGAAAATCACAACCCAAACCAAATGACAGTTCGGAGAAACTAAGAATTTAGGAAATTAGGGCATGAAATTTTTGGAAGATAATCAAACTCAACGTCGAACTCAAAATCTAACTCAAATCGAAATCAAACTTGAAATCAAAATCAATCGAAACCACAATTAAAATATCGAAATCAAGCACACGCATAGAGAGCGCACCTGAATAATTGAGAGCAGAGAAGTTTCCAGATGAAACCTAGATGATTTCAGAGAGAGATTGAGGGAGAAAGAAAACCATGTAGAGGGATAGAGATCGAAAGCTGACAATGAAACCACAGAGAAATCGAAAGCTCACCTGAAATTAGGACAAAACCTAGAAATAAAAACACAAAGACGAAGAGGACTCTCGCTCGCTCGACGAAGAAGACGATCGGTACTCGCTCGCTCTCGCCGAAGACGACGATCGGTGCTCGCTCGCTCAAGACGATGGTTCCAAAGTACTAGCCTCTTTTTCATTACATTGGAACGATCGTCTCCTTTTTAATGTTTTTATTTATTTTTAAAAGTTAATTGGTCACTAATGTGTGATAGAAAAGAAGTGAGTCCCCAGTTGCATATATGTTGGTCACTAATTAGGCAATTTAAGTTGTTTTCAATGATTAAATTTAAATTAGTCACTATTTGTCATCAAATCTGGTCATTAAAAATTACAAATTATGTGTCAATCATTTTAGAGATCATTTAGCGTACTTAGTCATTAAATGCACACTATTTGTAACCATTGTAGATGTGGTCACTGAGAAATTGGTCACTACAGACCTTTTTTCTTGTAGTGTATGTAAGCGATGCACAGAAGAGTAGTTATCCAAGTATACAACAGACTCTCGCGTTACACTTTCATGTGAGTAGAAACTAAAAACTTAATCCAAGTGATTTTAATTTCTTTGATTAATTAGATTATGACATTTATTTATATTGTGGCAGCTGAGCGTAATGGGATCCCCATTGGTCCAAAGATACACATCAAATTACTAGTTTAAGCTATTTTCCACGATTAATGGTTTTGCACATACAAATTTAACTCCCAAATAAGCTCCATTATCTTTAAATGGAGTGCAAGGTGCTTCAGACTGGCTAAATATTTATCCCAAAGGAATTGAAGAACTTTTAATCTACACAAGGAACAATTATCGTAATCCCCTAATTTACATTACTGAGAATGGTATTACTTCTTAACCTTAATTATTAGTGCTTCACATCTATGTGGTGCAAAATACACTTCAGCGCTAGAAAAGCTTGCATTTAAAACTACATGGTACGCATTCCATTGTAGGCGTTCATGAGTTCAATAATCCCAAATTATCACTTGCGAAAGCCCTCAGTGATACCACTAGAATTGACTACTACAAGCACCACGTATATTATATTCAAAGTGCAAAAAGGTAAGTGCTTATTGACAAATTAAATTAGTCTATGCTCTAGCCTTCTTACTTTTACATTATTGAATCAATTCATCGACATCCTTGTATTTCATTTTTCTGTATACTTGTGTTTTTTTTGTGTGTAGACGTGGTGTCAGGGTGAAGGGATATTTCTGTGGTCATTGTTAGACAATTATGAATAGAGTTATGAATGCACTGTTCGATTCGGTATCTCTTATGTGGATTACAACCATACACGGGAAAGGCACCCAAAACTCTCTACACACTGGTTCAGATGTTTCCTGAAAAAATAATTTGATTATAGTGATCTATCGTAATATATATATATCGAAAGAGGGATATATATTTCGATATATGTATTCCCTCTAATAATGTGGATGGTATGCGTGTACAATAATACTATGTACACCAAATTGATGTATCAAAGTTGAATTATAAATTATTAATAATAAAAAATAAGGGTTTTTTTATTTATCAAAATGATATATATAGCGCTATGATAACTGCCTTAGAAAAGGCAGCCATAGAGATAGAGACCTGCCTTTTCATAAGGAACGGGAAATTGAGACAAGAGGATGAGCATCCAAGCAAACGACTTTTTGGTTGGTAGAGGTTTTTCGCTGGAGCCACCAGATTGGACGTTTTAAGAAAAATAATTCATCATCCAGATAATCAAGATATGCATTCACAAAATGCATCAAAGCTTCATTCAATTGCCTAAAATCAAAGCTTCTAATAGCACGTGACCTCCACATGACCTCAAGCTAACTAATAGCACGTGACCTCCACATGACCTCTTAACTAATTAACAAAACTCTTAGAATGTCAGCACTTTTTGAAACGATAGTCTAAAATATCCATAATATCCCGATATTTCTATCGAAATTTCTGTGTTTTTGGACTACCGATATTTCTGATACCATCGATATTTTAGACCTCGGCTCATGGAAAAATCCGAGACCCAATCTTCAAATGATTTTGCTTATGGACAACGTCAACCAATCTTGGATCCATATGGGTAGCATGTTAACAATTACATGCAAAACTATTTTGGTGATTTATCATTTAATGACTACTCTTCACAATACACTTACTCTACACATAGAGATTATGAAGATAGTGAAAATTTTAAACCTCAAATGAACTCTATGTGGTATTAAGTCACTCATGTATCTTATGATGCAATGTATAAAGTATGAAATATTGTAGTAAATCATTATATATAAATAATTATGGTGTGTTTAATTTTCTTTCATTAATTACTACATATTTTCTACACTCACAATGTTTGTCAGCTCACTATATAATCGACTTAAATCAGTTAAACCCATCATATAATGCATTTCCTTCCAATTTTTTGTGATAAACTAATAGATAATTGACTAAATAAACATCATACAAAGTTTCAATAAAAATTTCCAAGTTTTTCTTACAATTTTCGTGATTTTATTCAATTTTTATCGATATCGATAATATCCCGAAATTTCCATAGAAATTTTCGTATTTTTAGACTACCGATATGTGACATCCCTGACCTAAAATTAAAAGAAAATGAATTAATTAATTTGGTTAATTAAAATGAATTTAAAAGGAATTAAATAATAAAATTAGAATTTAAGAAGAATTTATTAATTAAAGGGGCTTTTTGGTCAACGATATTTTCGGGACGTAATTTGGCGAAACGAGTTGCGCCATTGCGTCCGGCACGTCGAAACGAGTCCGGTGACGGGTGGCACGTTGCGATATGAGCTTCGGATTGAAAGGAGGACAAAATGGTCATTTTGAAATTTGATAAAACCCTAGGGCCAATCAGATTTCAGGTTTCTCTCTCTCTCTCTCTCTCTCTCTCTCTCTCTCTCTCTCTCTCTCTCTCTCTCTCTCTCTCTCTCTCCTCCTTTCTCTCTCCTCCCGCGCATTCTCTCTCCGGAAACGAACCAGAGGCGGCGCCGGACTTTGCGGCCGATTCCGGCCACGCCAGAACGCGGCACCGGTCCCGTTCGCTTCCTCTCACTCCCAGCTACCTAGCCCACCCCTTCTCCTAGCCTGAAACCTCGTGTTTTGCCGACTGTGTCGAAGCTTACTTTTCCGGCAGAAACCTCCATCGTCGGCGGCAATTGTTCCGGTCATCTCCTCCGACGCCACCACCTGGAAAAGTAAGCTCTCTCTCCCCTCTTCCTTTCCCCCACCGTGCGCGACAAAAGTGGGTGGCGTAGCCACCGTTTCAGATCACACAGATCCGGCCAAAACCCTCACGGGTTTGGCCATGATTTAGATCGGAATCTGGCCGATTCTTGGGTGGGTTCGAGCGGTTTTAGGCTCCCCTCCACCTGCTAATTCGAACGGTATATAGGTTGTACCCCAATTCCACAATTTTCCGGTGACCGGAAATGGCTCTAGACACCCACCCTCTCGGCGGCGCGTGTGGCGACGCGTGGCACTGTAGCAATTGGGCATTTCCGTTCCAATGCGATCCTCGTGTCGTTGTGAATGCATACGTGTGTGCGGATTGTGATTCGGACATCGTTTGACGATCGAACCAACGTACACCTATTGCGCGTTTCGTGGGTTCGATGTGTTCAGACCGTTGGATTGAATCCGAATTCACGTATGTTGTTCCTCGTATTTCTAGGAGCCTATAGGATTTGACGGATCGTGATTCGGAGTCTCGGATACTCCGGATCAATGACTTGAAGTTAGAATTAAACCGTAATCATCCGATCGTGCGATCGTGAGCGATCCGACCGTTCGATCGAGACCAAACTTTCAGGACGTGTTCTATAAGCCGTAGTGAACCTATAGGAACTTTCGGATCTAAGTTTGGAGGTCATGGGACCCACGGGCCCGGTTTGACCTATTCGGGTATAGTTTGACCAGGGTTGACCGAGGCTTTCCCGAGGTCGCCTTGCCACGTAGTTGACTTTGTTGGACTTCTAGGAATGTCCAGATCCTTTTGGAGGTTGTGGGCTCCCGGTCCGGTTGACCGAAACAGGGTGTTTGACCGCCGGTTGACCGTGAGTCTTCCGAGGCGGTCCCACTGGTTAAAAGAGGTAGTTTGACCTTAGAATTCTTCGTACGACGTAATTGTACACTTGAGTCGGGTTTAGTTAGGGTTGACTTTTGAGGTTATCGCTTCGGTTCGGGTTATTAATCTTAATCCTCGTATTCTTGAACTAGGTTCTCAGGCTTATCGTGATCCTCAGGCGGGACCCACTTGGGGTTGGGCAGCGTGGGACCAAAGGTGAGTGGACTTTGTTTTCAAACGAGCATGACTTGAATGAATTGCATGAAATGCATATAAGTGAGATTTAAATATTGTTTTAAATCTTGATTTGACCATTGATGGGTTATTTGGATTATAATTGGTATTTGAGTTTTATACTTGATTTGGGTTGCCGGTTTGTTGTGGGGCCCTGTTGGCTATATTTGATTATATACAAATATATTTAAGTATTGATTTTGGGACGAGTCAAGCGTCCGTTAGTATTTACGTACGGATTTGGGTACGGTGGGAATTTGATGGGTTTTCCTTGGGTTTTATATTTAATAATTGAGTTTATGGTTTTGTTGGGTTTCGGACTTTAATATTTTATCGTTACGAATGTCGTGGGTTATACTTTATATCTTTTTGAGAAACTTATCTCTATACTTTGAAATGAGTATTTGGGCGGTAAGATTTGGACGTTAGTATAGTCCGGTTGTTTACGTATTCGGTTTTGATGTAAACCTTATGAAATATAATTACTTATATTTAGGTTATATATATATGTGTGTATATATACATATAAATCAACTTGGAAGGAATATGTCGGGTTAATGGGAATGACGAGAATATATACCTACTTTGAATATAATTAGGTATATCTACTTTGATATGGAGTTTTGGGATATATATATATGTATATGGGATTGGACTATTGGTTATATTTTATAGAATCACTATTTATATTGTTTTAGCCATTAATTTAAGGGATGTCAGTGATACGTGGGAATTTCGAATGTTTCGGCTTGAGTTTTGGTACTTTGATGGATAGTTGTGTTATATATATATATACTTAGTTATATATATATATATATATATATATATATATGTATATTTTGAATAATACGTTCGAGTATGAACCTTATATTTTAAAAGGATAGTATCTATACTATGTTTTGGGAGTATATGTTTTACTTGGGGTTTGACTTGACGTTTTCTTGACTTGGGTTTTGATTACGGTTTGAACATGGTTTTTCAATGGTTATGACATTTTAATTGTTTATGAGTTGATATGCCGACATTTGACGCTTGGTACTATTTTAACTATAGAATTGTATATTTGGGACGGTGATATCCTTGTCTTGAGTATATATGATGTTATTGGATTGTGGGACGTATGTATGTCCTGGTGTGTGTTATGTTGGGGTTCGGGTACATGTGATTAAACTATATATATTGATTATCGTGTAGCGATTGATTTGAGTGCAGTTAGCACCTTGTTATGTACCTCCCCCGTTCTTGATACGGTTACTGAAGATGGACGTCTGCATTGGATATGGTTCGTTCCAGTGCATACCTTAACGGGGTGTAGCTGTAGACCCTTGATTGGATAGTCTGCGCGTATGACTTGTTTTGGGACGTAGTGGTATTGATGGTCCTTACCTTGCGGGCCTGTGAGCTTAGTCCCATTAGGACGGCTTAACCCTGGGCACGAGGCCATTATGATGTTGATTGGGTGTCCAGGTAAATCCTAGGCACATGTCACATCATGAATGCAGTCCCGGTGTCCAGTCAAATGATCCCCTGTTGGATTGTTTCCCCGGTACACGTGTTTCGGTGTTGAGGTCTATGTTACTGTATGTAGGTCTTATTATCTCCCTATTCGTATTTCTTTTAGTGAGGATCTCTCCTTACTGGTCGTGCTTGCAAGCACGTGGTTGTTCGAGTGGGAAAGAATGGGAAACAGTACTATGATATAATATTGGTGTTATTATATTGCAACTATTGGGATTTGAATAACTACGTATATAAATGATTTCATATGCATGGTTTGCATTGTTTTTGAAACGGTGGAGTTAGTACATTGGTTTAAACTACTAAAACCTTGTTTTTGTCCACTCACACTATTTTTGTTTTGCGCCCCCCAGGCCGTAGTCGTAGCGTCTGATCGGTTCGGCTGGGTGACTCTCTTCTCGAGCTCTCGACCTGATGTAGGACACTTGTCCTTGTCTACAAACGGTTATTCTGTCACTTTACTTTTGAGTACTCTAGATATGCTCTGTATTGCTCTTTAGGGTTGAATTTGATGGCCGTAGGCCTGGGATGTTTTATTGTTAGCATGCTGACTGTTGGTGTATACATATTCTGTTGTATATATTCAGGTTGAACTTTTGGCATTGTTATATTTCTAGGGGAGGCTCTGCCCGTTTTTCGGTAGAAGTCTTGACCCTTTTTATATTATTTGTTTCGGGAAGAGGGATTCTTTTAGCATGTGGGCCCGGCATCGCGATGATGTCGGTTGTCAACAGGATTTGGCACGGGTTCCGGGGTGGAATTCGGGTCGGGTCTTGTCACGATATTTCTGATACTATCGATATTTTAGACCTTGTTTGAAACCAGCCAAAATTATCCGAATGGTTAATTTATAGGCTCCAGCCTGCAAGTGGGTACCTTTTATTAGTTGTTATCATATACTTGCAACTGTATATACGTTCCTCATGCTCTTGTAGGGCTTATCACATATTGTTTTTTAATGATCCGAACCATCTAATTTTAGATATTCCCTCAAAGATCATCTCCACAAAAAATTATTTGAATCCGAAATCATTTGACCACTCAATTAAATGATTGTTATTTTAGTTTTTTCTTAAAGCATCGTGTTTGTCTATTTTTTGCCAAAATGATAGAATGAATGAAGACTTGAAAAATACACGGTTTGGATTGTTGAAAAAATATTCGTAAGATACCTTATTTGAAAAATTACTCAATGGAAGAAGACTGTATATCAATATAAATAGATTCTGAAATAATTTTCAAGATCACGTGTGATACGCAAAATATCCCATATAATAATCAACATTTCATTCATAAATATATATATATAATGCTTAATTAAATTGCATATATACTTGACTTGTTAGCTGGACACGCATTAGGAGATAACAGCAAGAAATTACGTGCAGAAGTAATGATGATTTTTTCAGATCGATGATACTGCTTGTCCAATTGCCACCGTACTGTACTCTGGCGTCGAAGTTATACCTTCCACAATAAATTAATACATGAATGATAAGCATGCACTATTGACTTTTTGTTTGCGAATCCACATACAAATCTATTTGCAATCTTTGCTTTGAAAAATCAAGCAGCTCAAGATATTGGCCTCTCAACTAATGGACTTTCACATACTCTCCGCCCCTTTTCCCCTTGTTAATAACAAAGTTTTTCTCCCTCTTTGAACCCATTTTGCTCCGGCGGCTGTTCAACGAAGTAATATCTCAACTAATTTAGTAAAAGAAGATTATCTTTAACAATTTTCTTAGACGGCAAAATTTTTAGCTTTAAACGATCATTTTATCTTACTTAAAAGTATATAAAATATATTGCAAAAGTTTCTTTCATTGCTAAATTTAGGAAAGGGAATGGTGATTTCTCACACACATTGTCAAGGTGTCGTGGATTTTCGAATATGAGATCACTGGTAAGTCAAGGTTCTTTTCCATTGGGCTACACATGTCATTGGCCATTGCAAAGGTTTCTAATTACTGTGAGGATGTGAAGAAATGTCTTAGTAAGTTAAAGGAACCTTACATAGGCTTATAGAAGGAGTTGGGCTAGTATTCCCTATTTGCATGGACTTATAAGGAGTTGGGCTACTCAACTCATTGTTAATTGGTAGTGGACGAAGCCAAACGTGCACCACGTGATCGCTACTCCCTTACAGTATTGAATTGTTTATTATATATATTCTCTGGTGTAGTACGTATACTTTCGTCTATATAAAGGATATGCAGTATGCAAGGAAGAGCCAACTTATCTAGATCACCAAAAGCTCCAAGTAATGGCAATGCAATTGAGGTCTTTGCTGTTCGGTGTGGTGCTAGTAATTGGCTTTCCATTGCAAAATAGCGAAGTTTTGAAACATGGTTCATATTTGGTACGGGCTTCAGCAGCATACCAGGTCAGTCCCTTCAGGGGCTTAAGTACCCTTTTCTTTGCGTTTTTCATATGATTAATTAGGTTTAATTTTCTTTGCCGGACCAATTAGCATCGATACATGAATTTTGATATCTTCATTGTGTACGTACTCTTATATACATATGTGTGTACATTTCAGTATGAAGGTGCTGTTAAAGAAGGTGGTAGAGGACCAAGCATATGGGATAACTACACCCACCAATATCCAGGTCTGCCTAATCAAATAATCAATTAGTTCAAATATAAAACTGACTAACTCAATCTTTAATTTGTTTCTTAATTAAAGCTGTCTATCTGCAGGTGTCATTCTTTTCCTCATTTGTTTTCTCCAAATCACATGCCCATTGCTTTCGCAGAAGGTTTTGGGACATCCAAATCATTAAGCACGAACCACTGTGGATATATAATGAAATAGGATATGTTCATAGTCCCAAGAAACAAAAGTTCCGTAAAAATTCCGTAACCATACCTAGCTAGGTTTCAGATGAAGGGAAACAACATGAGGTTACAAAATTACAGTATGAGGTTATAATACTAATTGACAATGGATAACCGACCTAACACATGACAGGCTTAAATATAGAGGTCATGCCCATGGTGAACAAGTTTGTGACATCTACGTATTATAACATGAGTGAACGACATGTTTGATATTTCCCACTTATAACACGTGGACCAGTCATATATACTACGCAGCTATACTCCAGTACCACACTTCAATTACCTCATACGTATATGCATATTATATTGCATCACTTGATATCCCTGATCTTTCTACTCACAATATTTTCTATGGTTAATTGCAGAAAGAATAAAAGATAGGAGCAATGGAGATGTTGCTGTTGATCAATATCACCGTTATAAGGTTCAATAATTACATAATTTGGGAGCCTCAAGAAAACAGAGGGCATTGAAGAAGAGATCCCCAATTTTTATTTTCTTTCTTATAATTATATATATTTGTCTGTTACTAAATGCAGGAAGATGTGGGGATTATGAAGAATATAGGGTTAGATGCTTATAGGCTCTCTATCCCATGGCCCAGACTATTACCAAGTAAGCTAATCCTCCTAAATACTGTACTTAACAGTCCTTTTTTGTTCCTTTTTTATTCACTTACTCCCTTTATATTTTTAACTGAGGCAAAAGTTTGTCAACTGTAACCAACATTCTTTTACAATTAAAACAGTACATTGAAAGAAGTGAAAAAAAATTAAATCATAGTTGAATTTCTAGGCAAAAAATATATAACAATTTTTTTGCATTTTAATTTCTTTTTTTAGATGAACTTATTTCCATATTTGTTGTATTTTCTTTCTAATTATTAGATGGAAAGCTGAGTGGAGGAGTTAACAAGGTTGGAATCAAATATTACAACAATCTCATCACTAAACTCCTAAGAAATGGTGAATCATCTCACCGTAATGATTGATATGTAAGGCTCTTAAAACATCATTTAATCAATTTAATTTTCTTTTACGGATTATGTATTCATATAGGAATAAAGCCATTTGTGGCAATCTTCCATTGGGATCTTCCCCAAGCTTTAGAAGAGGAATATGGTGGTTTCTTAAGCCCTCATATTGTGTAAGCAAGCAAATTCTATCGTGCGTCTAATATTGTATATAATTAAATACATATTACCATAACATATATAATTTGAAATGTGTGTATATACAGCAAGCATTTTAGGGACTATGCAGACCTTTGTTTTAAGGAATTTGGTGATTGAGTAAAGAATTGGATCACGTTGAATGAGCCATATTCTGTTAGTAACATGGGTTATGCAATCGGGACCTTCGCACCTGGGCGATGTTCTAGTTGGCAAAAATTAAACTGTACTGGTGGAGATTCTTCACTGAACCATATGTGGTGACACACCATCTCCTCCTTTCTCATGCAGCTGTTGTCAACTTGTACAAGAAAAAATATCAGGCATGCTTAATTATTAACTTTTGGTCAGAATATACGGTCCTTATTGAGAATTCTATACCAGTCACTAGTAGTATTAAGTGGCAATAGAAACGGGAATTAATACTTTGAATATCGAGATATATAAAGATGTCCCTTATACTTTTGGCTACAAATATCAACCATAAAATAATTTTCTTGTGCAGGCATTACAAAGAGGCGTGATAGGAATAACACTAGCTAGTGTCACATTGGTTTGTGCCAGTTTCTAATGCAACACGCCATCAAAATGCAGTATTACGATCTTTGGATTTTATGTTTGGATGGCAAGTAAAATTGCATACCAACTCAATTAATTAAATGCTAGTTCTAAATATAATATTTAGTAGCTAGTACGAATTATATAATACTAAGTTAATGGTTGGAATTTCTATGTTTTTTAGGTTCATGGACCCAATTACTAGTGGCAACTATCCGCGCAGCTTGCGCGCTCTTGTTGGAAGACGATTACCAAGATTCACGAAGAACAATCCAAATTGCTGGCTGGGTCATTTGATTTTCTTGGACTAAATTATTATACTACTCACTATGCAAGCTATGCGGGTCACAACAATTCCATAAACGCAAGCTACTTAACAGATGCTCGCGTTAATCAATCACGTGAGTACAAATTGAACTTAATTACTTGGAGCTATTTAAGTTTTGTAGAAAAATTAAATTTTGATATTCATATATATTGTGGCAGCAGAGCTTAATGGGGTTCCCATTGGTCCACAGTGTCACGGCCCGTATGTTGGAGGCTCAACCCAACAACTATTGGGCCAACATAGAGGATCCATTTGTGAAGGTCAAGCCCCACAAGAGAAGCATAAGGCCCGGGCCGTCGGATGGATCATTCTAGATCTCTTAGCCCACATGTCTAGATTCAATGTACAATAGTTGGTAGATTCCGGATCATTAGATTGTATCAATCCTAACCATCCGTTGTGGTGGTAGGTGAGCTAGGATCTCTATATAAGGAGGATGTCTCATTGTATATCCTCACTTCACAACTTGTAAAGCATTGAGTAGCAATACAAGCATATATTCTCCCAAACTCTCTTGAGCGTTCTTGAGTGTTCTTATCGTTTTTGCTCTTGTTCTTGTGTTCTTGCTTGGTTCGATCTTATTTTGTAGGAAGGAAGGCTGACTTAGCTTGTTCGAGAGGCGATCAAGTCTAAGGCCACACGGAAGGAAGACTCCAAAAAGTCGTCCCGTGACAGTTGGTATCAGAGCTCTAAGCTCGAATCATTCGAAGAAGCATGTCGAAGAGCGGATCCGATGTGGAGGTGGATATGTCCAAGGTCAACTTGGAGCGTGGGGGCAAATCAAAGAGGGACAAGTCTAGAGATGGTGTGGCAGCGATGGAGAAAAGGCTTTTGAGGATGGAGAATGCTGTGGTCGAGTTCAATCAGCGACTCGAGGAGGACGTCCTTACGAAGGTGGGCTTCGAAGCTGTGGTGGAAGAGCTTCAAGGCCAATTCCAAGGAGCCCTCAACTCCGTGCTGGACGTCATCAAGCTAGATGTCCAAACTAAGCTGGATCACTTCTTAGCGGAGCTTACTGCACTTCGTGATGAGGTGAAAGATGTGAAGGGAGATTGGGCCTTGTGCAAGGAAGCTGTCTTGAACAAGACCCGGACTCCAAAGGAACCGAAGGTGCTAGATGCTTTCAAGTCCAAATCCTTTAATGGGAAGAGGGAGGCGAAGGAGTTGGACACTTTCTTGTGGAATATCGAGAGATATTTCAAGTATCTGAAGATGGACAATGATGAGTCCAAGATCACTACCGCAACGTTGTTTCTCACCGACAATGCTCTCATGTGGTGGCGTCGTCGATCCATGGAGATCGACCAATGTACGTTTACACTTGAGACTTGGGATGCATTTAAGCAGGATATTATGTTGCATTTCTATCCAGAGAATGCCAAATATGAGGCAAAGGAGAAGCTGAGATGGCTAAAGCAAACGGGAAGCGTGAAAGACTATGTCACCGCGTTCACCAACCTATTGTTCGAGGTGCCTAGCACGATAGATGAAGACAAGCTCATGTCCTTCATGAGTGACCTACAGAATTGGGCCAAGTTGGAGTTGCAAAGGAGACATGTCCAAACCTTGTCAGAGGCAATTACTGCAGCTAAGTCTCTTGTCCAGTTCAAGAAGAACGATCAAAGCGACTCCAAGTTCAAAGGAAGGAAAGGCAACAGTGGATCCAGTGGGGGAGACAACAAGTCGAAGGAAGGTGGCAAGCCAAGCGACAAGTCCAATAGTCACAAGTCATTCGTGAAGAAGAATGACAAAGGTGACAGGGGAAGGACAAGACGAAGCTAGCTTGTTACTTGTGCGATGGACCGCACATGATGCGGGACTGCCCCAAAAAGAAAGCCTTGAATGCCATGAACCAGGAGAAGGAAGAGGAAGCCAATAGGGAAGCAGGAATGGGGGTCATTCACCGCTTCAATGCCCTACAAGCCAAAGTCCCTCAACCACAGGTTCAAGCTAAAGGTATGATGTTCGTCGATGCCATGGTGGATGGCAAGACAACCCGTTGTTTGGTGGATACGGGTGCCTCGCACAACTTTATGTCAGTGTAGGAAGCAAAGAGACTTGGGTGTCGAGTCTCAAAGGAATCAGGCAGTATGAAGACGGTGAATTCAACTGCCAAACCAATTAATGGAGTAGCTTGTGGTGTGATGGTACACATTAGTGCATGGAAGGGAGTAGCTGACTTCTCCGTGATCTCGATGGATGACTACGATGTCGTGCTAGGAATGGAGTTCATGGACAAGGTAAAGGCTTTTCCTATTCCATTTTACAATACTATATGCATAGCACAGGGTGGAGCAATGCCATGCATGGTGCCAGTGGTGAGGCAACAAAGCGAGTCAAAGTTTTTGTCAACCATGCAATTTTCCAAGTCTTGGAAGAAGGGCGAACCGAAGTTCCTTGCAACTATGAAGATGGACACAGTTGCGAAGGAAGTCCAACCAGTCCCGAAAGCTGTGGAGGCAGTCCTTAAGGAGTTTGCAGATGTCATGCCCAAGGAGCTGCCCAACACCTTACCACCTAGGAGAGAGGTGGATCGTGCCATTGAGTTGGAACCAGGTGCCAAGCCCCTTGCCAAAGCGTCGTACCGGATGGCACCTCTTGAGTTGAAGGAATTGAGGAAGCAATTGAAGCAGTTGCTGAACGCTGGGTACATTCAATCGTCCAAAGCCCCTTACGGTGCCCCAGTTCTTTTCCAGAAGAAGAGGGAAGGAACACTGAGGTTGTGCATCGACTACAGGGCACTCAACAAGGTGACCATAAAAAACAAGTATCCAATCCCTTTGATTGTAGATCTGTTTGATCAGTTGGGATGAGCTAGGTACTTCACCAAGTTGGACCTGCGCTCAGGGTACTATCAAGTGAGGATCGCACCGAGAGACGAACAGAAGACTGCATGTGTGACAAGATATGGGTCTTATGAGTTCCTTGTCATGCCGTTCGGCTTGACTAACGCCCCTGCAACCTGTTGCACTCTTTTGAACAATGTGTTCCAACCTTTCTTGGACAAATTTGTTGTGGTTTACATCGATGATATTGTGGTGTACAGCAATTCCCTAGATGAGCACCTCGAGCACTTGCAAAATGTGTTCCAAGTTCTTAGAGAGAACAAGCTATATGTGAAGAAGAAGAAGAAGAAGAAGTGCACATTTTTCCAAGAAGAGGTAGAGTTCCTTGGTCACAGGATACGGGGTGGACAGTTGCTTGTGGAGGAGGGCAAGGTGCGAGCCATTCAAGAGTGGGAACCACCAACCAAGGTACTTGAGTTGCGGTCTTTCCTTGGGTTGGTCAACTACTATCGTAGGTTCATCAAGAGATATTCAGCCATTGCCGCCCCTTGACCAGTTCTTTGAAGAAGAACAAGACGTGGCGATGGACGCCACTATGCCAACGTGCCTTTGAAGAGTTGAAGAGGGCACTTATGGAGGAACCAGTGCTGAGACTTCCTGATCTTAGCAAACCTTTTGAGGTACACATTGATGCATCAGATTTTGCTATTGGTGGTGTACTCATGCAGGACGAACACCCATTGGCTTTCGAGAGTCGGAAGCTTAATGACACCAAACGAAGGTATACCGTTCAAGAGAAGGAGATGACAGCCGTAGTGCACTGCTTGCGGACATGGAGGCACTGCTTACTTGGTTTTCATTTCGTGGTCAAGACTGATAATGTTGCCACAAGCTACTTTCAGTCCCAACAGAAGTTGTCACCCAAACAGGCTAGGTGGCAAGACTTCTTGGCAGAGTTCGACTACAAATTAGAGTACAAGCAAAGGAAGACGAATGTCGTTGCAAATGCCTTAAGCCGGAAGGCCGCACTAGTAGCTGTTGTACAACCCCAAAGTTCTCTTGTAAGACCCGTGTCTTGGGCTTGAAAGCAGAGAACGGTGAGCAATCCCACATCGCTCGGGGAGGGAAAGGTGATGTGCCTTATATGTGTGGGCACGTCTCTAACTAACACGAGGCCTTTTGGGAGCTCACTGGCTTCGGAGTTGTGGGAACTTCGAAGTTAAGCGAGTTGTGGCTTAGAGCAATCCCAGGATGGGTGACATACTGGGAAGTTGCTCATGAGTTCCCAGAAACAAAACCGTGAGGGCCCCGGCCCAAAGCGGACAATATCGTGCTACGGAGGAGCGATTCTGGGATGTGACAATTTGGTATCATAGCCACTCTGCCGTGTGGTGCGAGTGTCCCGAAGAGGACGTCGGGCCCCTAAGGGGGGTGGATTGTGAGATCCCACATCGGCCAACGGAGAGGGGGTGATGTGCCTTATATGTACATGCTCACCTCCAAATAGCACGAGGCCTTTTGGGAGCTCAGCCGGAGTTGTGGGAACTCCGAAGTTAAGCGAGTTGTGGCTTAGAGCAATCCCAAGATGGGTGACCTCTTGGGAAGTTGCTCGTAAGTTCCTAAACAAAACCGTGAGGGCCCCGGCCTAAAGCGGACAATATCGTGCTACGACGGAGTGATTTTGGGATGTGACTTAATGGTATCATAGCCGGACCCCGACCGGAAATGTGCCAGCGAGGACGCTGGGCCCCAAGGGGGGTGGATTGTAAGACCCGTGTCTTGGGCTTGAAAGCAGAGAACGGTGAGCAATTCCACATCACTCGGGGAGGGAAAGGTGATGTGCCTTATATGTGTGGGCACGTCTCTAACTAACTCGCGGCCTTTTGGGAGCTCACTGGCCGGAGTTGTGGGAACTCTGAAGTTAAGCGAGTTGTGGCTTAGAACAATCCCAGGATGGGTGACCTACTGGGAAGATATTGCTCATGAGTTCCCAGTGACAAAACCGTGAGGGCGAAGGCCCAAAGAGGACAATATCGTGTTAGGGGAGTCGGGTCGTGACATATCTTATGCAAAGGATACAAGAGGGCTTGTTGCACGATCCCCAAGCTAAAAGTCTGTTGGAGCCTGTCAAAGATGGGAAGACAAGAAGATTTTGGCTCGATGATGGTGTTCTCTATGCAACAGGGAATATGATCTATGTTCCAAGATTAGACAATCTGAGGCGAGAGCTACTTAAGAAGTGTCATGACTCGAAGTGGGGCGGGACATCCAGGCACTCATCGAACTTTAGCATTGATGAGTGAAGCTTACTACTGGCCACATATGCGGGAAGATGTAGACTCGTTTGTGCGGACTTGCCTTGTATGCCACCAAGACAAGACAATGCAAAAGCAGCCAAGTGGGTTGCTAGAGCCACTTCCTGTTTCAACCAGACCATGGGAGAGTTTGTCCATGGACTTCATCATAGGGCTACCCAAGTTGGAAGGTTGTGGCTCAATTTTGGTGGTGGTCGACAGGTTCACCAAGTATACTACCTTCATCCCCGCACCGATGGAATGCAACGAGGAGGACGCTACACACTTGTTCCTGAAGCATGTGGTGAAGTATTGGGGGATCCCCAAGAGTATTATCAGTGACCATGACTCTAGATTCACTGGCAAACTCTGGACGGAGCTCTTCAAGCTACTTGGCTCACAACTGAACTTCTCTACTAGCTTTCACCCACAGATAAATGGTCAAACGGAACGGGTGAATGCACTGTTGGAGTTATACTTGCGGTACTATGTGAGTGCCAACCAACGAGATTGGGCAAAGTTGTTGGATGTTGCTCAGTTCTCGTACAACTTGCAGCAATCGAAGTCTACAGGGTCAAATCCTTTTGAGTTGGCAACAGGACAACAACCTATGACACCGAACACAATGGTGTCAGGCTACACGGGGAGTACCCTTGCTGCATACAAAATGGCCAAGAACTGGCAGGTGACTAATGAGCTAGCTCGGGCTCAATTGGAGAAGGCAACCCGGAAGATGAAGAAATGGGCAGACAAGCATCGGCGTGATGTTGTGTTCCAACCAGGTGATCTGGTCTTTGTGAAGCTCAACCCCTCTCAACACAAGTCCACTAGAAAGGTACACAAGGTGTTGCTAAGGAGATATGAGGGCCCATTTCCTATCATCCGAACTGTAGGAAGAGCTGCTTACCGTGTGGAACTACCACCTCGATTGAATATTCATCCGGTGTTCCACGTGAGCAATTTCAAGCCCTACCATGTTGACCCCGAGAAGCCAAGTCATGGGGAGTCTCAATGAGCTCCGCCTTTAATGGTGACTTCATTTGACAGGAAGGTCGAGTGCATCATGGCCAAGCGTGAGGTGCGACACAAAAGTGTACCGAGGTACTTTGAGTACTTTGTCAAGTGGAAAGGCCTGCCAGAGTCCGAAGGTAATTGGGAGAAAGAGGAGTCCTTGTGGCAATACAAGGACAACATCAAAGCATTCGAACGAGAAGGAACTACCTCGACGACAAGGACGTCACCAGATTAGGTGGAGGAGAATGTCACGGCCCGTATGTTGGAGGCTCAACCTAACAACTATTGGGCCAACCTAGAGGATCCATTTGTGAAGGTCAAGTCCCACAAGAGAAGCACAAGGCCTGGCCCGTCGGATGGATCATTCTAGATCTCTTAGCACACATGTCTAGATTCAATGTACAGTAGTTGGTAAATTCCGGATCATTAGATTGTATCGATCCTAGCCATCCATTGTGGTGGTAGGTGAACTAGGATCTCTATATAATGAGGATGCCTCATTGTATATCCTCACTTCACAACTTGTAAAGCATTGAGTAGCAATACAAGCATATATTCTCCCAAACTCTCTTGAGCGTTCTTGAGTGTTCTTATCGTTCTTGCTCTTGTTCTTGTGTTCTTGCTTGGTTCGATCTTATTTTGTAGGAAGGAAGGCTGACTTAGCTTGTTCGAGAGGCGATCAAGTCTAAGGCCGCACGGAAGGAAGACTCCAAAAAGTCGTCTCGTGACAACAGGTACACATCAAAATAATTTTTAGCATAATTTGGACATATCATCATTTTCAACATGCAAATGTAACTCCTAAAAATCTCACTTATCTTCAAATGGAATTGCAGGCTGGTTCAGACTAGTTATATGTTTATCCAAAAGGAATTCACGATCTTTTACTCTACATAAAGGAAAAGTATAATGATCCACTTATTTACATTACCGAGAATGATAATTATTTTATAGCCTTCATTAATTGCATCAATAATGTTTCAGAATAAATTTATAGACTGCATAAAGTACATTATGTTAATTGTAGGCATTGATGAGTTGAATGATCCATCACTATCACTTGCGCAAGCCCTTAACGATACCAATAGAATTGACTACTACCATAACCACATCTGTTATGTTAAAGCAGCAATCAAGTAAGTGTTTATTAACATATGATTTGTTTAAGACTGTGTGTTGCATCCGCACATTGATATCAATGCATTGTTTTTTTTTTCTTTCTACTTTGGTTTTTCTGCTCACAGAAAGGGTACCAAAGTGAAGGGATACTTTGCACGGTCATTACTAGACAACTTTGAATGGAATTCTAGATACATTGTTCAATTTGGTATCAACTACGTGGATTACAGCAATGGACTTAAAAGGTACTTAAAACGCTTGGCACACTGGTTCAAAAGGTTGCTCAAGAAGTGAAGAAATTTGATTATAGTTATTGTTCGTATTGCTTCCATATTTGTATTTCCTTCAATAAGGTGGATGTTGTTAGTGTACAATAATGTGAGTGAGGGGTGTCAAATTTGACAAGACCAACCCCGAATTCCTCGGAACCCAGGACCGACCCTGCTAATTAACAGGCATCCGACAGATGCCGGGCCCATTTACTAATATAGAACTTTTCTTCTTCAAAGTTACAAGAAAAGAGGGCCGAGACTTCTGCTGAAAATTCGGCAGAGTCTCTCCTGAAAAACGTACTGAACCAAAATTCACACTTGCATAAAACAACAGAAATAACACCCCAACTGCAGCACACAACAGTCTAACAACACAAAAAATAGTTTATGGCCTCCGGCCTTAGAATTCGACCCTAATGGGCAATATCAGAGCATACTAAACAGAATTTAAGTTTTACTACTCCGAATACAATTTAAAAGAAAGTTTACAAGAATAAAGTCCTACTTAGATTTTTGAAGCTCGGATTGCTACTGTCTGGGGGCACAAAACAAAAAGAGTGTGAGTGGACAAAAATAAAGCTTTTACAAACTTAAAAACAAAACCGTAACCCCACCGTTTTGAAACTAATGCAGAAAACATGCAATATATATAAATATACTTTTATAAGCATACTCGAAATAAATAATAAACTTAAAACGATGTAACTTCCAAAATTCGAACTCAAACTAAAGGAATTCCAATCAAAACCAAACTTTAAGGAAACTGACTCGACCCTTCCCAATCACAAACCACTCATCTCACAAACCGCATGCCCAACGGCATCTCGAGCGAGGAAGTATCCTCACTGAAAAGAAAAACAAGTAAGGAGTTATAATACTAAATAATATATATATATATATGTATATATATATAAAATAACACCGACACTAAGAACTTGTACCGGGGAAACAATCCAACTGGGGGATTGTTTGGCTAGACCCGGGATGGCATCGCATCATCCCGTGCCTAGGGTTGAGCCGTCCAACCGGGGGACTACTGCTCAGGAGCACACACGCCTGCATCGCTTCGCACGTGCTGCCCAAACTCAAGTCCTACGAGCGTAGACTGCCCGCCAAGGCCTTCGGCACACCCAGTCAAAGGTGCTCGATCTCTGCTACACGCCGAAAATTCCATCGCCAAGTGTAGCAGAATAACAGTATACATCGAAAATCTCCAACGCCACGTGTGTACACAGTATCAGGGATGGTACAGACTAGTGTAACTCCGACACCTCAAAACCACAACTCTGAAACCCACTCACGAAAGCCTGGTCCCCACAACCCTCTTTCACAACCAAATACTTAAACAAACCACACCCAACCACACATACTTCCGGACGTCTATGACGTCCAAGGCTCAATTCCCCAACTATGTATATATATATATATATATATATATGTATATATATAATATGAACTAGACTTCAAGTCCCAAAACATATAGAAGTATGTACATATATATATAAATACACAAGATAGAACTCAAGGCCGAAAGTACAAATTCAAAACCCAAAATCATCAAATACAAGTCTCAAATAATAACAATTATCCAAGCAACTCGTAAAATAATATAATTCGATGACCAACAATATTACAATACCCAAAACAAGCATAAAATTCCACAAGTGTCTCAAGTCAATATTAAAACAATACTAAAGTCTCCATAATCCACCCAAATTAAGAATTTCATAGATTTTATATAAAACAATAACAAAAACAAATTTTATAATCTCGAACTTCAAAATATTCAATATGAATTATTTAAAAATGCAATGCAATCATATATTGAAAACAATGTATGCTTAAAAACAAAGTCCTCACACAAGTAGTCCTAGAACGATTGACCCCGAGAGGGTCCCACCTGCTGCGTACGCTGAGCGGGTCACTTATTTCGAAGAATACGAGAATTGGATTAGAAATCGCAATTCGAACGAAACTTTAAACGAACCCTAACTTTTTTTCGAGACTCGAAGTGCGTGTGCACGTCAAACGAAGTGTTCCTAGGGTCAAACCACGTCTTTCAACAAGTGGGACCACCTTTGAAGACTCACGATCAACCGGTGGTCAAACGGGCCAGAGGGGCCCACGACCTCAAATTTCCGATCGGAACGTTCCTATAGGTCCACTAAAGCTTACTACGCACGTCCCACAAGTTTGGTCTCGATCGAACGGTCGGATTTCTCGCGATCACACGATCGGACGGTTTTCGTAAATTATGACTTTAAGTCAATGATCCGGAGCATCCAGGTATTCGATCCTCGATCCACTAATTCCTACACGATCCTAGAGATTCGAGAACTAACATATTTGAAATTGGAATCGATCCAACGGTCCAAACATATCGAACCCAAATATCGCATATAAGGCGAAAATTCGTTGTCATACGATATCCAATGTCAAATCTGAGTGTATCGTCATGCTCGGGACGACATGGGGATAATTTAGGAATGAAATTGGACTGCCACAAGTGGGCCCACGCGCTGGCAGCGCGTGGGTGTCCAAAACGATTTTCCAATGATCGGAAACTTCCAAACCACCGAGCAAACTTTATACCAAAATGACAAGAACAGTGAGTGGAGCAACATACCCAACTAGCTCGACGACCAACTTGGCCGGAAAACAACTCAAACGACCGGATTTTCGTCGGAAAAACCTAGAAAATTTCTAGGTTTGATCCGTGACATCGGGGTGGAATTGGGCCGGATCTTCAAGGGGGATTATCAAAAGGGGGTGGGGGAGTGTTTTGGGTGAGGTTTGGAGGCTGGCCGTGGCCGTAGTTGGCCGGAAAAACCGTAGAAACAACTGGCAGTTTTGGCCGGTTTTTGGGCTATGTTTCAGTCAAAAAATCACGGCTAGTCTCGGATTTTCGATGCTGGAAATTCCTATAGGGTTGTAGAGGAGAGAGAGTGAAGAAGTTTTGGGTGGTGGCGTGACCGGCCGTGGCCGGATGGTGAAGAAAATTTTTGCTAAAGGGCCGGTGTCTTTGCGAAGAGAGAAAGAAGGGAGGTCGGTTTGGGAGAGAGAGAAGGCGAGTGCCACTGTGCACTAGCGCACCCATTGGGTTTTGGGTTATTTTTGGGTTATAAATAAATTTTTAATCAATTTCCATAATTACCATTATGTCCTTTTTATTCATTAAATTTCCAAATCGAGCTTGTCGCTCGTCTACGAATTCGTTTCGACGAGCTGGATGCAATAGCGCAACTCGTTTCGCCAAATTCTTTTCTGAAAATTTAAGTTGACCTTTTTGCCCCTCTAATTATGAAATATTATTTTATATTCCAAAAATTATTAATTAATTCAATTTATTTATTTAACTTAATTTATTTATTTATTCAATTTCTCTTATTTTAATTAATTTAATTTTTTTAATTTACATTATTTTCTTATTTTTCAGGTTGGGATGTTACAAAATTTGTCTATACCAAATTTGAATCCCAAGACTATGAACTAAATTATAATAAATCACATGTGATATGCAAATATTGTTGAGAATGTTTGTCCCATATTGAAAAGTTAAGGAATTTTGCCTGAATTTAGAAGGAGTTGGGTTACTCCATTCATTGCCAATTGGTTTTAGAGGGAACCTCACCTTCCTTCAAATATCACATTTCATAATCAAGAACAATCCATTTGACACCTCTACCGTCATTACAGTTTCTCTGCTTCAACTAACAAAACTAACAAAACTATATAGCCACTCTTACAACTAACAAAACTAAAGCATCAATTTGAATCATATCTGACAGCATATATCCGGTACTTCTGACTTCTTAAACAGTGCGGACAGCTTTCTTGAACATAGGTAACGTGCTATGAGTATATTTCTTGAACCAAAAAACTTTTGAAATCTCAACTCTTTTAGAAACCGGCCAAGTTTACCGGAATGGTTAATCTGTAGGTGCAGGCCTGTACGTACACACCTTGCTTGTACAAGTTTTTATCATATATACATGTTGCAATTGTATATATGTTCCTCGTGCTCCTCATGGAATTTTATATACATACAGCAGATTCTGAAAGAATTCCCAAAATCACATGCGATACTCAAATCGCCCATTTAATAATAATTAACACCTTCAAATACATAGTTCCCACAAACCAATGCTCAATTAATGTGTATAATATATATGTGTATAGAATTTCGTATCTTGTCAGCATTGGGAGATATAACAGTAAGAAAAAATTTCATAATAATTTTCAGATGCTACGTACTGCTGGAACGTGGAGAATGGATAACAAGCGAATCTGTAATGTATAATACTCTTTGGATTATATGTTGGCGCTTGTGGAAAGGATATTCTTGAAGGAAGTCGAGGATTAACCCTAAAATTAATTGAAAATGAAGGAAGTAGATGTTTGACATTTCTTCACATTCTCACAATTCGATCTATGGCTAATTAACCAGCCAAACCCAGGCTCAAAGGATCTGAAATTGGTACTTAGGTGAAGAGGGGTAAATTTTACGACACTTAAACACAACGCAACAATCTTCACACACTTTAGACCTTGACCAAAAACTTATGACTAGTCAACTACTAGTCATGAACAATCACAATCAAGAATACACACAAAGCATACTAAAATGTACCTGCAACCCTAAAAGATAACTACGTGACAACCTAGCACTCAGAAGGACCCGTCAATCTAGGCATCCCCTGTGCTAGCAACAACTATGGTGAAAGTGTGTGAAAGCAATATAAACAAGTAAACAACAATCAGCAGATAATGATGACTAGTCAACTGCAAGAACATAAACCCAGAAATACATCCGATGACTAGTCAACTATCAAGAACACAAACCCAGAAAATTATAGAGATGCAGACCAGATTTTGTTCACCCAGAAACCCACCATTGGGAAAAACTGGGGGTCATCAACCGACCAGGCAATCCACTAAGTAAAGAAGATTCTTACAAAGAATACACAAGCAAGCTCAAGAAATCCTAGGTCTATTTAGGAAAATAAGCTATACCTCCTTTGTGCAATCTTCTTCTCCAACTTAGCAAAGCTTCAAGCTCAGTCATTCATGGCAATGGCAGCTCCTTCTCAACTCTTTCATCCCATGGCACCAGCTTGCAAGCCCAACTCAAACAGAAACCAACAATTTGGATTCAAAGAGAAAAGACCAATTTCTTGAAGAAACCATACTCTTGAAGAAACCAATCTTGAATCTAACCTAGATATATATGAGGATGTATATGTTCTAGCTAGATGTAGATTTCATATTTCAAAAGCAATTTTCGAAAAATCAATTCAGAAAACTCATAGATGAAAAATGGTGTTTTTCTCTTGAGGAAGAAGATGAGCAAAAGAGTTTGCAAAAACCTTTTCAAACAATCCTCAAAAGGGATGGCAGCCCAAAGAGGAATGATTGGGGTTTTACCCAATCAATTTAGAAAAACCCATAGATGAAAATGGAGGTTCACTCAAGGAAGAAGAAGAGCAAAGGAGAAAAGAAACCCTTTCAAAAATCTCTCCCAAAAGTGACGGCTACCAAAAATGGAATCATTGGGGTTTTACCCAAACATTCCTAGGTCAGAAAAATCCACATGGCAGCTGAGAAAATTAGTAGAATAGGACAAAAAGTTTGGTGGGGTCCAGCTGGAACAGTGAGCTGGAATTCATACTAAGGCAGAGGTTGACTAGTCATACGAAGGAAGGATGACTAGTCATAATCTTCAGAAGTTAGAAAATGCAATGTAATGCAATGCAAAATTTACCTTTTGTCAAACCCATTGTTGTCCAACATAATGTAGCCAATTAAGCATACATAGAGATGTAATTCTTAATCTAGACTAGAGCTTGAGAAAATACAATGATTATCCTATTACAAAATTGTCAAGGGAAGCCAAAAGAAAAATACAAAATCCATACACTTACAGGATCCTTACTGCCAGCTGTGATATCAGGAAAATAGTTTTTTTTAGTTGGATTGCAATAAAATGGTTTAAGATTTGCAAAATTTTTTATTAGGAAAATACTTCATTCCTTCCCTGGTAAGTAGGAACTCCTATATTCTTGTCACTGGCAGTTTGACATGTGTGTAGAAGTTTTTATTTTTGTGTTTTTGATGAATTATTTTTGGACATATGTCAAACCGTGATTTGCAGGAAGGAAAAATATCCTTTTAGGAAAGGAGGCAAGCAATATCCTTTTTTAATGGTTTTATATTGGGAACTAGTTCCTTAAAATAGTTTGAGATTTTTTTCCAGTTCTTTTCTCGAAAAGAGCCCTCTCGAGAACTCTTCTAATTTAAAATTTAAAAGATGTTCCCATGCACAAAAGAAATATATTCTGCATGCAGATGCAGGTAAAAGCTATAACATGAACTCACTCCAACCCACTCCCTAAAAGATAATCAATTTATTTTTGCATATCATGCAATCTAGCTATAGAAGTGAATACAATGAACAACACCCTCGTATATGTGGTTTCAAATATTAAAAAAAAACACCTTCAAATATATAGTTCCCAAAAGCCATTGCTTAGTTTTGTAAATATACAGGTATTTACAAATCAAGGAGCTCAAGACTCTTTCAAACCAATGCTTAGTTTTAATTGTTATTTTATCTTGCCTATAAGAAACTAAAACATACTGCAATTTGCAAATGTATCTTATATATATCACGAGACTTAATAATCATTTACAAAAAGAATTTCGTACGATTTGGCAGAACCTGATCAGCACACCCTTTGAATTCCAATCATGTTTACAACAACATTACTATTGAATTGTTTATTATATATTCTCAGGTGAAGTACGTACACCTTCCCTCTATATAAAGGACATGCAATATGCAAGGAAGAGCCAACTTACCTAGATTACCAAAGGCCTCAAGTTAGCTATGGCAATGCAATTAAGGTCTTTGCTGTTGGGTCTGGTGCTAGTCATTGGCTGATACAGATCCACCAGTTGTTTGTGACTTTCTCAACAGGAGCAGTTTCGAAACAGGGTTCGTATTTGGTGCGGCTTCAGCATCTTACCAGGTCAGTCCATTGCGGGGCTAATTAAATTACTCTTTACTTTGTGGTCATATGATTAATTAGGTTTAATTTACTTTCAATGCCAGACCAATAATAAGCATTCATTGTCTACGTACCCTTACATATATTTGTATATGTGTATGTGTGTGTGTACATTTCAGTATGAAGGTGCTGCCTTTGAAGATGGTAGAGGACCAAGCATATGGGATAACTTCACTCACCAATATCCAGGTCTGCCTCTAAAAAAAATGATCACTTAGAGTTAAAATATGAAAGTTGAGGCTAACTTAATCTTTTAATTTGTTTCTTAATTAAAGTTTTCTATATCTCAGTATCTCTGCAGGTGTCATTCTTTCTGAAATTGGTACTTAGGTGGCAAGGGGTAAAATTCACGACACTTAAACAAAACACAACAATCTTCACACACTTTAGACCTTGACCAAGAATACTTATGACTAATTAACTGCTAGTCATGAACAAACATTATCAAGAACAAACACATAGCATACCAATATGTACCTGCAACCTAGAAGATTACTAGTGACAACCTAGACACTCAAAAGGACCCGTCAATCTAGGCATCCCCTGTGCTAGCAACAACTATGGTGAAAGTGTGTGAAAGCATCATAATCAAGCAAACACCAAACATCAGATAATTATGACTAGTCAACTGCAAGAACACAAACCCAGATGACTAGTCAACCGTCAAGAACACAAACCCAGAAAAACAGAGATGCAGAACAGAAATTTGTTTACCCAGAAACCCACCTCTGGGAAAAACTGGGGGTCATCAATCGACTAGGCAATCCACTAAGCAAAGAAGATTCATACAAAGAGACTCAAGCAAGCTAAAGAAAATCCTAGGTCTATTTAGGAAAATAAGCTATACCTCCTTTGTGCAATCTTCTTCTCCAACTTAGCAAAGCTTCAAGCTCAGTCATTCATGGCAATGGCAGCTCCTCATCAGCTCGTTCATCCCATGGCATCAGCTTGCAAGCTCAAACCGAAACAGAAACCAGATTTGGATTCAAGGATAAAGGATCAATTTCTTCAAGAAACCATACTCTTGAAGAAATCAATCTTGAATCTGACCTAGAACTAAATGAGAGTGTTTTTGTTCAACCTAGATGCAGATTTGATATTCAAATGCAGTTTTCAAAAAGAAACAATTTGGAAAACTCAAAGATGAAAAATATGAAGGTGGCCCTTGAGGAAGAAGCGATAGTTTCCAAGGAAACTTTCCAAAACTTGCCTCCCAAAATGACAGCAGCCAAATGAGGAATTAGTTTTCTTTTTCACCAAAATTCCTAGGTTAGAAACGTACAATGGCAGCTCAGCATTTTGCAGAATAAGACAAAAACATATGGGTAGGATCCAGCTGGAACAGTGAGCTGGAATTCCTACTAAGGCAGAGGTTGACTAGTCATACGAAGGAAGGATGACTAGTCATAATCTTCAGAAATTAGAAAATGCAATGCAAAATTTACCTTTTGTCAAACCCATTGTTGTCCATCATAATGTAGCCAATTAAGCATACCTAGAGATGTAATTCTTAATCTAGACTAGAGCTTGAGAAAATACAATGATTGTTCTATTACAAAATTGTCAAGGGAAGCCAAAAGAAATACTCAAAATTCATACATTAACACTTTCCCTTAATTGTTTTCTCCAAATCCCATGCCTTTTGATTTCGTAAGAGGTTTTGGGTAATCCAAATCATTAAGACCGAAACAATATGGTTTATGGATATATAATAATACTTAATGTATCTATTATTAATAATTTGCATTGGATCACCCACACATGACAAGCTTTTAATATAGAGGTGATGCCCATAGTGTGAACAAGTTGGTATTACATATGTACAAGCATAATAGAGTACATGACATGATTTCTCCCATCTTTGTGCTCTAATATATAGTCAAAATTTTCTATGGTTAATTGCAGAAAAAATCGTGAATGGGAGCAACGGAGATGTTGCTATTAATCAATATCACCGCTATAAGGTTCAAAAATCTCATAATTTGTAAGAAAACATAGGGGCATCAATCAAAGATGAGCTCCTCAATTTTTATTTTCTTTCTTATGATTATATGTACTTGTGTCTCACTATATATAGGAAGATTTGGCAATTGCGAAGAATATAGGTTTGGATGCTTATAGGTTCTCTGTCTCATGGTCCAGATTGTTACCAAGTAAGTTGATAATCCTCAATATGTACACATGGCAATTCTGTTTGTTTTTCTTTTTTCTTTTTTCTTTTTTGTTTGCTAAAAAACACTTTCCCCTGTTCTCTATTGTACATTAACCAGGATTCGTTTGTCATATAAAATAGTTAATTGAAAGAGTTGAACCAAATTATATTGGAGTCCAATTTCAAGGCCAAGAATACATAGTTTAACTTTTCTTAATGATAATTTGTACTTGTTAGATCGAGTTATTTCCTTATTTGTTGTGTTTTGTTTTTAATTATTAGATGGAACGCTAAGTGGGGGAGTAAACCAGGCTGGAATTGAATATTACAACAAGCTCATCAATGAAACCATACGCCAAGGTGAAGCATATCACATCTTAAAAGATCAATGATCGATACGTAAAACTCTTAAAACATCATATAATCAATTTAATTTGCTTTTACTGCTGATGTATACATGTATATATAGGTTTAAAGCCATTTGCAACAATCTTCCATTGGGATCTTCCCCAAGCATTAGAAGAAGAATTTGGTGGTTTGTTAAGCCATCAGATTGTGTAAGTGACAAATTCTATCATGAGTATAAAATTCATTATTTGATCAAATAAATAGTACCATAACATATATATTTTGAAATGTGTATATACAGCGATTATTTTAGAGACTATGCAGACCTTTGTTTTAGGGAATTTGGTGATAGAGTAAAGCGTTGGATTACGTTGAATGAGCCATATACCGTTAGTAACATGGGTTATGCAATCGGGACATTCGCACCGGGACGATGCTCTAGCTGGCAACAACTAAACTGCACCGGCGGAGATTCAGCACGTGAACCATATTTGGTAACACACCACCTCCTCCTTTCTCATTCAGCTGCTGTCCAAGTGTACAGGAGTAAATATCAGGTCTGATTATTATCTTTAATATTGGGCCCTAATTGAGAATTCTATATTAGTCGGTCGTATAAAGTAGCAATACAAAATGGAATTAATACTGTTTTTTTTTTCTTCACAGAATTAATACTTTGTGCATCAAGATTGTACCATGTATTTTTGGCTCTAAATTGACCAAACACTAATGTTGTTGTGCAGGCATCTCAAAAAGGCGTGATAGGGATAACACTAGTGTCACATTGGTTTAAGCCAGTTTCTGAGGTACCGCACCATAGAAATGCAGCAACACGGTCTTTGGATTTTATGTTTGAATGGCAAGTATTTATGAATATAAAATTTACTAGCTAGTATAACTTGTATGATGCTCTGTTAATGGTTGGCTCTTCCATATTTTTGTAGGTTCATGGGGCCAATTACAAGTGGCCATTATCCGCACAGCATGCGACTTCTTGTTGGACCTCGATTACCAAAACTCAAGGAAGAAGACTCCCCCAAGTTGCTAGCTGGGTCATTTGATTTTCTTGGACTAAATTATTATACTACTTACTATGCAAGCCATGCAGGTCACAACAATTCTGTAAATGCAAGCTATGTAACAGATCCTCGCGTTAATCAATCACGTGAGTACAAAATGAAAAACTTAATTGCTTGGAGAAATTGTAAGTTTCGTAGAAAAATTAGATTCTAACATTCATATATGGTGTGACAAGGGAGCTTAACGGGGTCCTCAATCAAGTGTTAGCTAATTACGCCATTAGTATAGTATGGATGATTAAATATTGTTTTCCACATGCAAATCTGACTCATAAAAATCTCACGTATCTTCCAATGGTGTTTAGGCTGGCTCAGACTGGTTATATGTCTATCCAAAAGGAATTCACGATCTTTTAGTGTACGTAAAGGAAACGTATAATGATCCAATTATTTACATTACTGAAAATGGTAATTTTTTCAGCCTTATTTAATTGCACCATCAATGTTTCAACATAAATTTATAGACTACATAAAACACATTATATTGTAGGCGTTGATGAGTTGGATGATCCCAAACTATCACTTGAGGAAGCCCTTAATGATACTGATAGAATTGACTACTATCATCGCCACATTTGTTATGTTCAAGCAGCAATAAAGTAAGTGTTTATTAACAAATTATTTAATTAAGACTATGTTTGGGATATTGAATTTGAACCTTACATTGACATTAACGAATTTGATTTTTTTGTTTTTTTTTGTTGTGTGTGTAGGGATGGTGTCAAAGTGAAGGGATTCTTTGCATGGTCATTGCTAGACAATTTTGAATGGGCTTCTGGATACACTGTTCGATTCGGTCTCAACTATGTGAATTTCACATATGGGCTAAAAATGTATGAAAAACGCTCAGCGCAGTGGTTCAAAAATTTGCTCAAGAAGTGAAGAAATCAAGCTATAGTTATTGTTGGTCTTGGTTCCATCTTTGTATTTCCTTCAATAATGCGAATGCACCTCCGTACAATAATGTGAGATGGATGTCAAATTTGAATCCCTTGGTTCCATCTTTGTATTTCCTTCAATAATGCGAATGCACCTCTGAAATCTTCAGCAATAAAAAGCACGTGAATTGGTTACTTTTTTCCCAAGGCATCTCTTTTATCTTTATCTTGAAATAAACTCGAACACTGAACATAACTTCTCTATACGAAAAAAGTTTTAAGCTGTTAGCGAAATATACATCTAACAATCGCACTGATTCAATATAAACTTTCTGAGAGATAAATGAAATTGGTACTTAGGTGACGAGGGGTAAATTTCACTAGACTCAAGTAAGAAACACACCAAAACACACACACAAGGACTTGACCAAATATTACTTATGACTGGTCAACAACTAGTTGAGAACAATCTTAACCAAGGGCACACACAAGCAAACCAATGTACCGCAAACCTAGAGAATTACTAGTGACAACCTAGGCACTTGGAAGGACCCGTCAATCTAGGCATCCCTGTGCTAGCAACAACTATGGTGAAAGTGTGTGAAGACATCATATCAAGTAAACAACTAATATCATATAATTATGACTAGTCAACCGTCAAGAACACAAACCCAGAAATCATAGGATGACTAGTCAACCGTCAAGAACATAAACCCAGAAAATTTCAGACATGCAAATCAGAAATTGTTCACCAGAAACCCACCATTGGGAAAAGCGGGGTCATCAACCGACCAGGCAATCCACTAAGCATAAGAAGATTCTTACAAAGAAATACAAGCAAGCTCAAAGGAACCTAGATCTATTTAGGAAGATGAGCTATACCTCCTTTGTGCAATCTTCTTCTCCAACTTAGCAAAGCTTCAAGCTCGAGTCATTCATGGCAATGGCAGCACCTCGCTCGTTCATCCCATGGCACCGACTTGCAAGCTCAATCCGAAGACTAGAAACCAAATTTGGATTCAAGGAAAAATGACCAATTTCTTCAAGAAACCATACTCTTGAAGAAATCAGTCATGAATCAAACCTAGATAAAGATGAGAGAGTGTTTGATGAAGCTAGGTGAAGATTCAGAATAGCAAATGCATTTTTCGAAAAATCATGCAATTAAAAAACTCATAGATGCAAATAAGATGGTTTTTCTATTTGAGGAAGAAGAAGCAAAAGATGAAAGAGAACTTTCCAAAAACTTCTCCCCCAAAAACCACAGCCGTCAAAATGAGCTACACCAAAACTATAATGCCAAAATCCCTAGGTCAGAAAACGTACACAATGGCAGAAGAGGGAATTCGCATAATAGGACAAAACGGATGGTGAGAATCCAGCTGGAAAACTGTGAGCTGGAATTCCAATTCATGCAAGGGTTGACTAGTCATACGAAGGAAAGATGACTAGTCATAATAAATAGAAATTCAATGCATGCAATATGATGCACTCCAAATATTACCTTTGCCAAACACAATAATCATCCATCAGATTGTAGCCAGATAAGAGAACCAAAGATAGCTATCCTAATCTAACTTGAGCTTGGAAAGAATACAATGAATGTCCTATTACAAATTTGTCAAGGGAAGCCAAAAGCAAAATACAAAATGCATACACTAACAATAAAGGGGGAAGAAAAAAAACAAGAAGATTTCAAAGTTGAAATTCTTGAATTTATTTGGTGGAAAGAATAACGTATGGCTTGAAAAAGTCTATAGCTGCCGTGGAAAGCCAGCTTTAGGCCCGTCAAATCTCAAATTTGGACATGGGTTGGATTGAACCAAAATGTCAAAATTTTGATATGGCCTCTCTCTCTCTCTCTCTCTCTCTCTCCTTTGTTTTAAGCATTAATTTGAATCATATCTGACAACATAGCATGGGACTTCTGACTCTTTCTTGAACCAAAACACTTTTAAAATATGTCAACTCTTTTTGAAATGGCCAAGTTTACCCGAATGGTTCATTCTTAGGTGCATGGCTCCTCATGGCATTTTATCTTCATACATCTCCGATATTCTTAGGTACGGAAAAAGGAAACAAAACAATATGATCATGTTGAAAATGGATCCTTGGCACCACCGATATTCTCTCCTTTCCCACAAGATTGTGTTGAAAATAGTTGGCTACGGATTTCTAATGTGGGCAATCTCATCATCAATGGATCAGGAATGATCGACGGCCAGGGTGAAAACTGGTGGAATAAACAGAATAAATACCATAAAGTACACCTGTCTTTCTATGGGGACCAAAAATCCCATCATCATCGACCAACATTACTGTGACGGTGCAGCTCAATGCCAATCTTTGGTAATTAAGCAACTGAGTAGTAGCTAATTAATTAATCAAAATTTGTATCTTTAATTGACAGTCTATCAACATATATCTTACATTGCCAATCGTATATTGTCATATTATTTAGATTAACAGTCTATCAACATATGTATCTTATGTAGCCAATCTTATATCATATTGTTTAGCTTTTGTTTCAACAAGTGTGAAAACTCTGAAATATTTTTCCTCTAAAAAATTTATAAACTATGAAACTTTTAATGTCAGAAAATAAGCAGGGAGTGATAACATATATAGTTTCTCCTTTTATTTTGAGCAGGAGCGACCTTCAGTTATTGCATCATCTATTTTCCACAAACCAATGCTTGATTAATTTTTTTTGTATGATAATATATATAATTTCTAATCTTGTTAGCTAGTCGAAAGGATTAGGAGAAAACAGCAAGAGAAAAAACAAATTCAGACATTAAATGCTTCAATTAAATTTTGTATGAATGAAGAATGAGGAGAATTAATAATAGTTTTCAGAACATGGAGAATTGACGACAGTTGTCTCATGTATAATACTGCCGGATTATACGACGGAGCTTCTGCATATATATATATATATATATATTATATTTTTGTAATTTTCACATAGCGTGATGTCTGGAAAATAGTTTTTTTAATACTTGGAATATGGGGAAAATAGTTTTGTTTTTAGTTGGAATGACACTTGTTTGTTTATATTGTTTGATATTGGAAACTTGTCCCTTTAATCGTGCTGAGTAATTTTTTATTTTTTATTTTTTATCATTGGTGCTGAATAATGCAAATCGAGCTGAATAATTTAGATTATTTCAATTCCCTCCCAGTCCTTATCTGAAAAAGAACCGCTCTCGAGAAAGGGATTTTTATATTTAATATACTATAATTAACTCTTCTAATTTATCATTTAAAAAATTCACATTCAGATGCAAGCTATACTTGAATTCTCTCCAAGCCACTTCCTAAAAGATACAAATATAATGACTGATTCTATTACTAATAACATCGAGACTTTTGTATAAAACCTCACATATGCTGGACTATACATATGATTAAGTTGAGGATATTATCGGTGTTAGTAGTAGTGAGTTATTAGTCCTTCTTTGTCTTTACAAGGTATAAATGTGGGATGATTTACAGGACCCAATTAAACCCAAGAATCCAAGATCTTTTGTATAACATAACACCTTCATACAGCCAATGCTTAATACGCATTTCTATATAGCAGTGATTCAATTCAATTTATTAGCTATATAACAACAAGACTTGTGTGAAAATTTTCGCATCGATGATACTGCTGCTTGAACAAGTCTACAATAGCTAGCGTATAATTTAGCTCAAAGTTATGGCTTCCATAATAAACAGTAATATATATAAGCATGGAGTTTTGACTTTTTGTTTGCAACTCCAGAGACAATTCTGATAGCCATTTTCTTTTCTTTGAAAAATGAAGGAGCTCACGACTGCTTCAAATGAAGATGAGATCAAATACTTTATGGCGTCACAAACTAATGGACCTTCACATATTCTGCGCCCCCTTTCATGTTGTTGATAACAAAGTTTTGTCCCTCCTCATTGACCCCATTCTGGTTCGATGGCTGTGTTTCAACAATATAATATCTCATACGATCTTACTAAAAGAAAATTATCTTTAGCAATTTGGTTCGATGACCAACGTTTAAGCTTTTTTTTAGAATGAGAATTCATTCATAGAATCAAAGGCATACAAAGAGCGACACGATACAGTGGCCTCATTAAAACCTTTCTAGGACAACCTCATAGGACAAACCTCATGAGAAGAAAAGTCTGCGTACATGTGAATTATGAGAGAGTCCGATTCAGGTCACTTTTTTAACTTTAAATGATCATTTTATCATACATCTAACAAAATAAAAATATATTGCAAAGGCATCTTATCACGAATCTTAATAATCAATATTACTTGTTTATCACGAGTCTTAATAATTATCACAGAAGAATTTCTTAGATTTGGAAGGACCTGATCAGCACACCCTTTTGAATTCTAGTTGTGTTCATTATTGAATTGTTTATTATATATTTCCGGGTGCAGTACGTATAGCTTCCTCTATATAAAGGACATGCAATATGCAAGGAAGATCCAACTTATCCAGATAGATCACCAAAAGCCCTTAATTAGTTATGGCAATGCAATTAGGGTCCTTGCTCTTCGGTCTGGTGCTAGTAATTGGCTTTTCATTGCAAAGTAGCGAAGCTGCTACAAATCCACCAGGTTGTGTCGCTATCAACAGGACCAGTTTTGAAACAGGGTTCATATTCGGCGCGGCTTCAGCAGCTTACCAGGTCAGTTACTTTGCCGTTCGTTTGATTAATAAAGTTTAATTTTCTTCCAATGCCATGCCAGAACAATTAGCATCCATGCATGAATATTTTGACATCTTTACTGTGTACGTACTCTTACGTATATTTGTGTGTACGTTTCAGTATGAAGGTGCTGTCCAAGAAGATGGTAGAGGACCAAGCATATGGGATAACTACACCCACCAATATCCAGGTATGTCTCTCATCAAACAATCCATTAGAGTTAAAATATGAAAATTGAACTAACTCAATCTGCAGGCGTCATTTTTTTTTCTGTTTGTTTTCTCCAAATCGCATGCCTTCTGCTTTCGTATGAGGCTTTGGGGCATCCAAATCATTAAGACCGAAACACTGTGGATATATATATATAATAGAAAAGTTCCATCACCATTCCTAGCTAGCTAGCTAGATTCAGAATTCAGATGAAGGAAACACAACATGAGGATACTAAATTCCATAAACAGGGTTCGGTTTCGGTCTGGATGCTTAACCCTTCCTGAACACCAATGGGACACTAGATACCTTAATGGTTTGGATGCACGGATTTAATGAGTAAATCTCGAAGGAAACCAATTTTAATTCTTATATTATTTTTCTCTCGTATAATAATATTTCTTAATGTATTTATTATAATAATAATTTACCATGGACAAGCCACACATGGCAAGCTTTTAATATAGAGATGATGCCCATAGTGAACAAGTTGGTACATGCACATGATATGATTTCCCCGTTCTAAATAGTCAAAATTTTCTATGGTTAATTGCAGAGAGAATTAAGGATGGGAGCAATGCGGATGTCACAATTGATCAATATCACCGCTATAAGGTTTCAAAATCACATAATTTGTGAGCCTTAAGAAAACATAGGGGATCGTAGATGAGATCCTTAATTATTATTTTCTTTCTCATAGTTATATATCTTGTGTGTTATTATGTATAGCAAGATGTAGAGATCCTGGATGATACGGGATTGGATGCTTATAGGTTCTCTATCTCATGGTCCAGAGTGTTACCAAGTAAGTTTTTCAGTACAATGTAACCAACATTATGAAAAGAATTAAATAAAAGAATTGAACCAAATTATATATATTATAGTCAAATTTCAAGGGCTATTTTTTAACTTTAATTTCTACTGGTAGATCGAGTTGTTTTTATTTTTTATTTTTGTTTTTATTTCTAATTATTAGATGGAACACTAAGTGGGGGCGTGAACGAGGCTGGAATTGAATATTACAACAAACTCATCAATGAAACCCTAGACAAAGGTGAATCATCTCACCTTAAAGGATCAATGATTGATATGCCTCGTAAAATATCATTTAATCAATTTAATTTGCTTTTATTGATTTTGTATTATAGGTCTAAAGCCATTTGTGACCATCTTCCATTGGGATCTTCCACAAGCTTTGGAAGAAGAATATGGTGGTTTCTTAAGCTTTCGAATTGTGTAAGTGAAAAATTCTATTATCAGTATAATATTCATTATTTAATTAAATAAATATTACCATAACATATACATTTTGAAATGTGTATATACAGCGAGCATTTTAGGGAATACGCAAACCTTTGTTTTGAGAGATTTGGTGATCGAGTAAAACACTGGATCACATTGAATGAGCCATATGCCTATAGTAACATGGGTTATGCAATCGGGACCTTCGCACCGGGACGATGCTCTGATTGGCAGCAATTAAACTGCACTGGCGGAAATTCTGCTATTGAACCATATTTAGTGACACACAACCTCCTCCTTGCTCATGCAACTGCTGTAGACTTGTACAGGACTACATATCAGGTCCAATTAATTATTACCTATTGGTTAGAATATTGGGTCTTAACTGAGGAAATTAATACTTTGTATATCGAGTTATACAAAGATTGTACCTTATATTTTTGGCTCTAAATCAACTAAAAGCTAATGTTCCCATGTAGGCACTTCAACGTGGTGTGATAGGGATAACACTAGTGTCACATTGGTTTGTGCCAACTTCTAATGCAACGCGCCATACAAATGCGCAATCACGAGCTTTGGATTTTATGTTTGGATGGCAAGTATATTAATGTTAATTTATATACCAACGCAAGTATTTAAATGCTTATTTATGAATATAAAGTTTACTAGCTATATAGTATAACTTGTACAATAGTTTGTTAATGGTTGGCACTTCCATGTTTTTGTAGGTTCATGGACCCAATTACAAGTGGCCACTATCCGCACAGCATGCAAGTTCTTGTTGGTCGTCGATTACCAAGATTCACCCAAAAACAATCCGAGTTGCTAGCTGGGTCTTTTGATTTTCTTGGACTAAATTATTATACTACTTACTATGCAAGCTATGCAGGTCACAACAATTCTGTAAACGCAAGCTACATAACAGATGCTCGAGTTAATCAATCACGTGAGTACAAATTGAAGAACGTAATTACTTGGAACAATTTAAGTTTCTTAAAAAATTAGATTATGATATTCATATATTTGTTGTTGGCAGCGGAGCTTAATGGGGTTCCAATTGGTCCACAGGTACATATCAAATTAATTTTTTTAGGTAGCATAATATGGAAATTAAGATTTTCCACATGCAAATGTAACTCCTAAAAATCTTACTCTTCTTTAAATGGGGCTGCAGGCTGGTTCAGACTGGTTATATATTTATCCGAAAGGAATTTACGAACTTTTACTCTACATAAGGAAAAAGTATGATAGTCCACTCATTTACATTACGGAGAATGGTAATTATTTTTTAACATTTATTTATTACATCATCAATGTGTCAAAACACATTTTAAGACTACTTAAAGCGCATTATATTGTAGGCGTTGATGAGTTGAATGATCCCACACTATCACTTGAGCAAGCCCTTAATGATACCGTTAGAATTGACTACTACCATGACCACCTCTGTTATGTTCAAGCAGCAATCAAGTAAGTTTTTTTTTATTAAAAAGTTATTTAATGAAGACTATGTTTGGGTTATTGAATCCTTCCATTGTCATTAACACATTTGGTTTTATTTGTCTTTGGATCTTTTGTCTACAGAGAGGGTACTAATGTGAAGGGATACTTTGCGTGGTCATTGCTAGATAATTTTGAATGGAATTCTGGATACACTGTTCGATTCGGTCTCTACTATGTTGATTACAACGATGGACTAAAAAGGTACCCAAAAAAGTCGGCACTGTGGTTCAAAGGTTGGCTCTAGAAGTGAAGAAATCCGATTAGAGTTACTGTTGGTCTTGGTTCTATATATTTGTATTTCCTTCAATAATGCAGCTGCTATTGTGGACAATAATGTGAGGGATTTCAAATTTGTTTATACAAAATTTGAATCCTAAAATTATAATAAATGTTATCAAACATAAGTTCACTGTATAAGCAGCTTATTTCCGATGAAGCAAAATCATTCAATAATATTGGCTTGGAAACTTTGATTTCCTCGCCTTGGTTTTCAATTCTTCTCCTATGGCTATGGCTACTAAGCAAAATGCTTAACCTTCGCTTGTGGAATATTAATACAAGAAATTAGTACACACAAATCCAAATTCAAAGTAAAATTTGAAATTCAAACTCCTAATATTTTCAGTCCAAAATTCTCAAGGGAACCAAAATTTTCTCTACACTAATTTTTTATTTATTTTTTGGTCCTCTCTCTCTCTCTCTCTCTCTCATGAACCACGTTACTCAGCAAAACGTGTGTGTGGACTATACAAGTCTGCCTACCAAGACAAACATGACGACAAATGGATCATTATAGTAAATAAAAATTAACATACAACAAATAATTAAATACGTTTTAATTTGTTTGTCCATCTCAAAAAGAAAAAAAAAGATTCTATTTGTCGGTATATAGCATATGAACTTCAAACGGACATGTACAGGTCTTATTATTTACTCTTTTTTATTTATTCAACAGCCACGAATTCAGATTTTATAAACATTTTCTCAGTGCAATTGAGGTAAGAAAAATTCAAAGATTATTTGTCCCATTATATATTTTATTAACTCATAACTGGAAAATTAAGAACAACTAGACACACAATTTACTCTTAAAATTATAAAAATTAAATTGATTTGTTTTATTGACTGTGTTTTTACCCTTAGGAGGTGTTAAAATCAATTTTCATTTCTCTTTCTCATATTCGGTAATGCAAGGAGAGTAACTAGAAACTATCATTCTATTTCATTTCTCATGTTTGGTTTGTGTAGGAATAAGAAACTAAAAATTTGTTTTTAATTGTCCATGGCATTTTTAATTTGTTTTCCAATTACACCCTAAATTATGCTTGGTTAGATTTCCCATCGCATTTTTAATTGTTAATGGGGGAATACGGTATTAAAAAAAATACTATTAATTATTGCGAGGAAAATCAGAAGGAAACCCAAACTTGATAGAGGGTTTTATATTTTTTCCCCTCATTTTTCTAGAGGGCATGAAATCGTTCCAATCTTGAACTTACCAAGTATGGGAAAGAAACGCATTTTCTTGCAAATCAAACTCCTCCTTAATGATCTTATAATAATCTCTAGCTTCGACAAAAACTTCACAGGGACAATTTTTAATCTTAATATATCTTACATTTTTTTTAGTTGTTTATCATATTTCCTAGTATCATGACGTGGCATGGTTATGTTTTAATTTATTTTTTTTATTTTGTCTAAGTTGAGGAAGTTTTTAAATTCGAGGCTGTGAAGATTCAAAGTTTTCGAATTTTCAAAATCTAGTGGTGATTTTATATGAAGAGACACTAGATCCCAAATCCAGACTACGTAGATACAAAGCTTATATGCTGGCACAAACATTTTTAATTCTCTGACCCAGTTGTTTTCAAGAAATAAAATTTTTTTTTTTTCTGTTTCCTGCAATAATTGTTCTAGAATTGGTCTGACGCTAGTAATCATATGCCTTCCACAACAAATATAAGATAAACATGTAGTGATGAATTTAAATTTTTTTGGTCAATCTACAGAAAATTCTCAAAGATTTTTTTTGTTGTTGTTAATTTCTTTGAAAATTCAAGGAGCTCATCAAGACCATTTCAAATCAAGATGAGATCAATTTTATGCCATCCACATTCCCAATTGCTTGGTACGAAGGAAAAAAGTCCAATATATATGTGTTGTCAATATCAATACTTTCAATGGGAAAAAAAGGTCATGCCACCCAAATTAAACACTTTTTGTTTGATCATAAGTTGAAGTCTATGATTGAAATCAACAATTAATACTGGAAGCTTCAATTCCAGTATTTTGCACCCGAAGATTGTCCTTGATTTCAATCCGGCGATTTCCGTCTTCTTGAATTGGGAGAGGTGACCGCTCTAATTAATCCATTACTAACCAGGATAGAATAAGGACATATGCTGCAGCCACGTACGCCCAACCTCCTATGCCATTTTTTTCTTCAGTCTTCTATGAATATGCTTTGCATATGTGTGTGAGAGAAGATAAGATATATATCCCATTGGTCAGAAAGAGAACTCCAATTGTATATTCCTTGATTCTGGTGTGATACATAGTGCGCCCTAACAGATGAATTGAGATTAACAAGAGGACACCCTTGGTAATTAGAAGGTTTCTTTTCTTTTAATTTTTCCCAAAATTTTGTAGCATGTTTTATAATAAAAGTCAAGCAAAGACTAGTAGAGGTAAACGAAGCAAGGATCCGAATCCCACAAATTTATTTATTGTTTTTCTAATATGCATCTAGACACATTGAATCATCTCATCATTTTATATATAGATATCAGATTCTAGTGTCGATTCCCTCAAGGATGATTTCTTGAAGGAATTGATCATTTTACTTATAGAATCTACATTCCATCATACTATTCCCAACATATGATGTGCTACTGGTGCCATGAAGTGAAAGAGCTCAAGAAGGAAAGCTATCACTTTCATGATAGACTAGCTGCAAGCATTCTGTGAAGAAGATTGCTTAGGAAGGTATAATTGCTCCTTAATGGATCTAGGATCCTTGAGCTTATGCCGAATGATGATCCCCAGTTTTTCCTAGTGATGGGTTTCTGGGTTTCTGGGTGAACAGCTCTATGTGTTACTCTGCTAGGTTGCCTATTTCTGTCGCTTTTGGATTTCCTCAATGTATGTTCACACACCTTTCATTATATAGTTGTTGTTAGCACTGGAGAAACCTATAGTGAAGGATTCCTGAGTGCTTAGGGTGTCACCCAGCTCTCTTATTGATTTTCAGGGTTAATTAATTGTTCTGCTTGTATTTGAGAAGTGTTGGTTGTGAAATTTGTACTTAGGTGAAGAGGGGTAAATTAAATACTACTTTAAAGACTTAACAACTACACAAATCTTAACTTAACCTGAGATCAATATGACTAGTCAACTATTAATCATAAACTAGCAACAATCACACACACAGACGAAACAAACAATACCTGCAAGCCTAGAAAATCACTAGTGACAACCTAGGCACTCAGAATGACCCATCAATCTAGATATCCCCTATGCTAGCAACAACTAAGGTGAGAAGTGTGTTTGAATACATCAAGATCAAATATATATCAACATTCAGATGATGACTAGTTAACAGCAAGAACACAAACATCAGAAAAACATGAACAACAAACCCAGAAAATTGTTCACCCAGAAACCCACCATTAGGAAAAACTGGACCAGGCAATCCACTGCGCAAAGAAGATTCTTACAGAGAAATCACAAGTAAGCTCAAGGAAACCTAGATCTATTTAGGAAATGAGCTATAGCTTCTCCATGCAATCTTCTTTTCCAAAACTTAGCAAAGCTTGTAGCTAGTCTTTCATGGCAATGGCAGCTTCCTCTTCAGCCCGTTCATCCCATGACACCGGCGACTCAGCTCCAATCCGAACAGGAACAAGAAATTTAGATTCAAAATGAAATGATCAATTTCTTCAAGAAACCATACTCTTGAAGAAATCAATCTAGAATCTAACCTAGATCTATATGAGTATGTGTTTGATTTAGCTAGATGCATATTTCATTTTCAAAGCAGTTTTCAAAATCAATTTGGAAAACTCATTTATGAAAAGATGGGGAAATCACTCCAAAGGAAAGGAGAGCAAAGGAGGAAAAACTCACTACCTCTCAAAAACACCTTTTCTAGAAGTGGCGACTCCAAAAGGAATGAATGGACCTTACCCAAAATTCCTAGGTCTGAAACAGACAGATGGCAGCAGAAGAATATCAAAGAACAAGACAAAATTCGTTAAGACTCAGCTGGAAAATGAAATGAGCTGGCAGACCTTATGATGCACAAAAGATGACTAGTCAAACACATACAAGTTGACTAGTCCTAACCTAATGCATTCTAACGAATGTAATGCAAAATTTACCTTTGGCATCCCTTGATTATGTTGAGCCATTGATGATCACGGCCAAAGGAAAATAATTAGATACCAATTTAACCTAGTCTAATAACCTTGAGCTTGAAAAATACATTACATGTCCTATTACAAAATTGACAAGAAAAACTAAAAGAAAACTAGCTAGAATACAGGTTGATTGTGTGTCCATAACAAGTAGTTGACTAGTCATATCTTAGAATAGGTTGATTAAGAGTTTTGTGTCTAATTAGTTTGTTGGGAGAGTTTATTTACGCCTTCCACCTAGGTGCCAACTTCATCTAATATTGATTGAACAAGTCTTATAGCTACCGTGGAAAGCCTATCCTACAATATCTAGCGCCAAAAAGGATAAAATCATATGCCTTCCACAACAAATATAAGATAAACACATGCAGTGATGAATTTTATTTAAGCTTCTTCTTTTTTGTGTTCATTTCTTTGAAAATTCAAGGAGCTCAAGACCATTTCAAATCAAGATGAGATCAATTATGTGTACCTTAGTTTTCATGGCCTCACAAATGGACTTTCAGCCCCTCTCGCTCGCACGTTTTTGTATAATTAATTGGTACCCCTAAACTAATTTAATTTTACCCGTATCCCTGCAGTACATGCTAGTTGCAAATGCGAGACACTATGTCATCCACATTCCCAATTGGAGTACTCTACAACATAATTAAAGAAGGAAAAAAGTCCCAATATTGAACATTTTCATCACATATATGTGTTGTTTAAAGATGAACAGGGCCCATATATATGTTTTGCCTTCTTACGTGGCAAAATCTTTGTCGTCTAGGTCACACTTTTATCGCATCTTTGTCGTCTAGTCCACAATCGAGGATATCTAAAATTCATGAATTCCCATACCCGCAGCGGTTTTTCCTTGAAATCTTTTCCTGTTAGGGTCGGGGACCCGGCCCAGTGGGGATTTTTGCCATCCGTACTAGCAAAACTTCAACATAAAATTATTACCTCTATATATCTATATATTAAATGATGAAGTATGATTAAAGGATGATTTGGCCATTATATGTATGGCGTGGCGTGTCTTCACTTTATACTTCATGAATTATTAATTTACTAAAGTTGTCTTATCCGAAGACTAGTCTTATTTTATCAGATGTTGTTTTATCGGATATCGGAAGAATAGTCTTGTTGGACTATTATACGTATTCGTTCATTACCCATTTATTTATAATTGTTTATTGTCCCTTAAGTTTTCATCCTCTATGTATAAGCGCCATGCCAGGCATGTTTAAGCATTGGGAGTCAACATTTTTTTTTTCACACACAAGGAACTTTAGCATCGGTGTTTATTATAGAATTAATTTTGTAAATATATAAAGGTTATGTTATAGGCAAAGGTGAGTAATACTACGGTAGGAAGGGTGATTTGGCAATGGATATTATCCGTTGCTAAAGGCAAATTTTAGCATAGTGAATTTTTATAAGCTCTTGTCAAGTTATTGACCCCAAAAAAAAAAAAAAACTCTTTTCAAGCTTTGTATGTAAGTTTTTGCCTACTCAGGTTTGGAATCCTGAATCCGCCACTAGGAATGGGGGATTCGGATTCTCTGCTGATTTTCTCTGCTATGATATGCCTTACTTTTGTTCTCCACATGCCACCTCATTAAAATTTAATTTAAGGGACTTAAAAATTGACACATCATCCTAAAAACAAAAAACTCATTTACTGTTAATTAAAAAAGAAAAAATATATATCTAACCCAACAAACGGAGTTATGGGACTTTAACCTTGGGACTCTAGCGCAGCCATTTTGCGAATTCAATGACAAGATGTACACCAAGCAGAAGTTCAAAGACTGTTGATCTTAAAAAGCTTTATTTTTTAATTTGAATAAATTAAAATGATCTGTAAACTTTGGTTATATGATTATACAAATGGTCTCTAATAGCTGGAAGGCTATCGGGGCGAACAGACAATGAAATCAAGAACTACTAGAACACAACTTTGGGGAAGAAAGCTAAAGGAGAGCCAACTTCCACGGGATCATCAAAAGAAACTTCTCCACCCCCAACCAAATCCAGAGCCAAAAGGAGGGAAATCGAGTCGAAAACAACGAAACCATCAGCTTCAGCATCAGTAGCAGCAGCGGCAGCCACTCTGCCTCCAGTAATAAGAACCAAGGCCACAAGGTTGACCAAAGTTTTAGTCCCGACAATCCCTCAAATTCCTCATCAGATGGCCAATGATGAGCGATAAGATTTGGGGTGGGGGGAGACGTGCAGAGAAGGAAGAAGAAGGAAAAAAAACTGCTACATCCGTTAAGTTTAGGCGTTAGTCAAGTTAGGGTTTTTTATTATTATTTTTAATTAGGAGTAAATTGAGTTTTTATTTTAAGGAAGATGTGTCCAATTTAAATCCGTTCGATTAAATTTTAATGAGGTGTCAGGTGGAGAACAAAAATAAAGCATATCATAACAGAGAAAATTAGAGAAGATGATCCGGACTCTAGAAATATGAATAACAATATCATCCCCTGCCTATCCACAATCAAGAATTTTTCAAATTCGAAAATCCCCATACCTATTCTTATTTTGCCCCGAAATCTTCTCCCGTTAGAAGCGGGAATCTGCCAACGGGGATATTTGCCATCCGCAATAGCAAAACTTCGACATAAAAATATTACCTCTATATATCTATATTAAAGGATGATGTATGATCAAGGAATAAAATATCGATGATATCGGAAATATATGTAGTCCAAAAATACGGAAATTTCGATGGAAATATCCGGATATTATCGATATTTCGGTCCATGTTGTCAATATTATCGATATTTTAGTTCATGGATATTTAAAATATCGATAGTATCGGAAATATCGGTAGTCCAAAAATACGGAAATTTCGTGAAAATATCGAGAATATTATGGATATTTTATTCCTTGTGTATGATTAATCATAAAGGAGATGGATTGAATATTGTATGTATGGCGTGTCTTCACTTTATACTTCATGAATTATTTATTTCCTAAAGCTGTCTTATCCGAAGACTAGTCTTATTTTATCAGATGTTGTTTTATCGGATATCGGAAGAATAGTCTTGTTGGACTATTATATGTATTCGTCCATGTCACGTAATTGAAAATTACTCATTTATTTATAATTGTTTATTGTCCGTTAATTTTTCATCCTCTATATATAAATGCCATGCCAGGCAGAGCCAAACTATCTGAATCACCAAAACTCCCAGTTATGGCAATGCAATATGGGTCTTTAGTGTTAGGTGTGCTGCTTCTAACTGGCTTTGCATTGACAAGTAGTAAAGCTGCTTTTGTACCAAGTCACTACGACACTGCTTTCCTCAACAGAAGCAGTTTTCCAGCTGGTTTCATATTTGGCACAGCTTCGTCATCTTACCAGGTTAGTGCTTCTGGGTCTTTATTTCAATGTTAAACCAGTTAAGCATCCATGCATGAACATTGACATCATCATTATGTGTGGATTAATTTCAGTATGAAGGTGCTGCAAAAGAAGATGGGAGAGGACCAAGCATATGGGACACCTACACCCACAAATATCCAGGTGCATGTTTAATCAAATAATAACTAGCTAATTCGTTCTTTCTTTTTTAACTAATTTCTTTTGCCTCGCTTTCTTTCAAAAAAAAATTTCACGTTTTCTTTTTTTATCTGGTAATGCTTTCCCTCTATTGGTTTCTATCAAACTTCAGTTTATGGATTCAACTGCGGCCTTTTTGCTTTTTGCTTTTTGCTTTCATAATTAAGTCAACGTAACCTTTTCGGAGATTACATATAATTAATTAAATATACGTTTTCCAATGTCTAAAACAAGCCAAAGTAGTGGCGGTACTTCATGGAAATTACGTATTTTTGACTTATAGTAAAGACCTTCACTACAATAGGATGCAATTAAGTAAAGTATTAATTTGTTAATTAGTTTTAAGACCTTCATAATACCGGTCTTTCCCGGCTATAATAAAAAATTATAGTAGGGGGAAAAAACTAATTAATAGGTACCAAAGGGGAATACATGTGAATGAAACCAGAAACCAAGTGGAAGTTTAATTAAAAAATAATTATTATATAGTATAATAATCATACCCTCTTTAAAATATTTGTTCTTAAATCCGTTTTTCTTTTCTTTTGTTATTCATTATATTATTTAACAAAATTCCCTAAAAATAGTTTTCAGCACCCCAAGTCAAGGCCTTAATATAGTATTCAGTATGGTGCACCAATCTTCTAACACTTATATATCAAATAAATATTTTTTTTGCTTATAAAAAAATGGAATGTGATTTGTATTATCCTTCATCCAAAATGGTCTAATAATGTCTTTTTATTCCGTTATCATTTTTTTAATTAAATGGTATTGTGAAAATGAGTGTTTCTATCATTAAGATATTCTGGCGGGCTCTATTTGTCTTTTGATTTTATTTTAGGGCTTTTCATAAATAGGTTCATTCCAATATGATATATCATTTTTTTTTAATTAAAAAATGACAAATTGTCAGTTTTGAGTTTTGGGTTTTTCTCTTCAAATAGTCTCTATATGAATTTTTGTATAATATTTCATGTTAAAATGGGCTTACTTATAAAAACATATTTATTTTATATGACTAGCTAAAGAGCCTGAATGTATGGAGTTTTATCTCAGAATGATTTGGTGTGCCAATTGAATCCAGCCACAGTTTTATTGAGTCCACCACACCAAGTCTAGGATCTAGGAATTTTCTTTGACCGATTCTAATACCACTTCTTAGTCGGCTTTGTTAGAATGAAGCCTCTTACTTTTCTTTTTCCCATAACACAAACACAAATAGCTATATTTGGCGATCTCTAATTAAAACTTTCTGTGGTTATATTTGCAGAAAAAATAAAGGATGGCAGCAATGGAGATGTGGCGAATGATGAATATCACCGCTATAAGGTGTTCAAAGATCACATGAACTTTATCTTTTAGACCTCAGGGAGACTAAATTTCTGGGACTTAAGAAAACACATGACATTGAAAATATGAGATCCATAACTTTTAACTTCTGTCTTAAAATATCTTGTGTTATTATATACAGGAAGATGTGGGGATTATGAAGAATATGGGATTGGATGCTTATAGGTTCTCTATCTCATGGTCCAGATTGTTACCAAGTAAGTTGATTCATATTTGGTTGCAAATTTGGGACCAATTCTCAAATTTGAACTTAATTCTATTTTGCTTTCTACAATACACTAGTCTCCTTATGTTTTGGTTAAAGTAATGTGGCTCTATTGTGAAACCAATAATATAGTTTAACTTGTTTTACTTCAATTTCTATTGTAGACAAGTTTTCCTTATTTGCTTGTTTTGTTCTAATTATTAGATGGAAAACTAACGGGGGGCGTTAACAAAGAAGGAATCAAATACTACAACAATCTCATCAATGAACTCCTACGTAATGGTAATACAACTGGCTAATCTCGTATATCATCTCACCCTAATTACAGCAAATATATAATAAGAGTTATGTGCACTCATAAGACACATTTGATCAAAACCTTAATTTTCTTTTATATTGATCATGTATGTATATAGGTTTAAAGCCATTTGTGACACTATTTCATTGGGATCTTCCCCAAACTTTAGAAGACGAATATGGTGGTTTCTTAAGTCCTCATATTATGTAAGTGAACGACCATCAAGTTCAATGTATACTACTATGATGTATGAAATTCAAATCCACATGCAATATTGATTTTTAATTTTTCCTACAGCAATCATTTTCAAGACTATGCAGAACTTTGTTATAAGGAATTCGGAGATCGGGTAAAGCACTGGATCACATTAAATGAGCCATGGACCTATAGTAATGGTGGTTATGCAGGAGCGGGTTTGGCACCAGGACGATGTTCTGATTGGCAGAACTTAAACTGCACTGGCGGAGATTCGGCTACTGAACCATATTTGGTGGCACACCACTCCTTACTTTCTCATGCAGCTGCTGTAAAAGTGTATAAAGATAAATATCAGGTCCTCTTTAACTCATATTTCTTTATTTTTATTTTTTAATGACAAAATTCAGTCCTAACTGAGATTAAACATGTTTGATTCACTAATATTAAGTTGTACAATGGGATAAACAAATATAGTACCTTTTGCTTGGTCTAATCCACCAAATCAATGTTAAAAATGTGCAGGCATCTCAAAAAGGCGTGATAGGGATAACACTAGTGTCACATTGGTTTGTGCCGGTTTCTGAGGCAAAGCACAATAAAAATGCTGCATTACGATCTTTGGATTTTATGTTTGGATGGCAAGTATATAAACTCAATTACTGGATATAACACTTTTTGGCTAAAAAGTAATCTTAAGTTCGTGTTTGGAATTTCCATGTCTTAATTTCTAGGTTTATGGAGCCATTGACAAGTGGTGACTATCCGCACAGCATGCGATCTCTTGTTGGAAACCGATTGCCAAAGTTTACAAAAGAACAATCCAAGGCGGTAATGGGGTCATTTGATTTTCTTGGATTAAATTACTACACTGCTTACTATGCAACCTATGCACCCCAACATAATTTTGTAAACGCAAGCTACTTGACAGATGCTCGTGCTAATCAATCATGTGAGTACAAATTGAAAAACTAAACATTTTGAGCAATGTAAGTTTCTTATATTAATTAAATTTTGATATTCATATATATTGTGGCAGCTGCGCGTAACGGAATCCCAATTGGTCCAAAGGTACTTCTCAAATTAATAGCTTAAGCTACTAGCATTTGGATGATTAATTGTTTTGCACATACAAATTTAACTCATGTAAATATCAATATCTTCAAATCGAGTTGTAGGCTGCTTCAGACTGGCTATATGTTTATCCAAGAGGAATTCAAGATCTTTTACTATATACAAAGAAAAAGTATGATGATCCACTAATTTACATTACTGAGAATGGTAATTATTTTAAGCCTTCAGTAATTTCTTCATCCATGTTTTATATGTATAGTTGTAAAATACAATTAAATGCTCTTAAGTGTACATGTAAAACTAAATGATACCACATTTCACCTTGTAGGCATTGATGAGTATAATGATCCCAAATTATCACTTGAGGAAGCCCTTAATGATACCCAGAGAGTGGACTACTACTACAGTCACCTCTCGTACCTTCAAAGAGCAATCAAGTAAGTTCTTATTAACAAATAATATGTTAGTTATATGCTCTACCCTTCTTACATTTAAGTTAATTATTTTATTACATTGAATTAAGTGCATTTGAAATTTCCTATCCTGTTGTGTAGGGATGGTGTCAATGTGAAGGGGTATTTTGCATGGTCATTACTAGACAACTTTGAGTGGAGTTCTGGATACACTGTTCGGTTTGGTATCAACTATGTGGATTACAATGATGGACAGAAAAGATACCCAAAAATTTCAGCACATTGGTTCAAAAGTTTCCTAAAAAAATATTGAACAAATCAAATTATAGTTATTGTACGTAACAGATGATAACTCATTCCATATTTGTATTACTTCAATAATGTGAATGTTATTTGTGCACATCAACAAAAATAAATTCCAGTTGTAAGATATTTGTCTATGGGTTGCACCCAGATCGTTCCTTATGAATATATACATAATCAATTGGATGAACTTATATGTATGTAAATATTTATATTCGGTCTTTTGTCCCACATGTCTTTTTTGGTCAATTGCCTTGCATTAGAGATGGAAGTCTAGCTAACATGAAGAGTTTAAAATATCTTGCACCTCTTCATTCACTGTCAATTAATAATTTTGGGTTAGATGCTCTCATTCTAACATGGTATTAGTCTCTCATTTTCATACGGGTTTCACTAAGAACACCTAAGAAGGTGTTTTTGATGGACCTGGGATTACTAATCCCAGTTAATACTAGGACCAGGTGACAACAAACATGGGATTAATTTTTAACCAAGCCAATCCAAGCCAAGAAGGTTAACAAACGAACCCCAAATCTCAAATTTGGTCATGGGTTGGATTGAACTAAAATCTCAAAAATTTTGAGAAGGCCTCTCTCTCTCTTCTTTTTTTTTTTAAAGCATTAATTTGAATCATATTTATAATATTTCATCAAATATATTTTGCAATTGTATATACGTTCCTCATGGCATTTTATCTTCATACATCTAGTTTCCACAAACCAATGCTTAATTTTATTTTATTTTGGTATGATAATATATATAATTTCTAATCTTGTTAGCTAGTCGAAAGGATTAGAAGAAAACAGCAAGAGAAAAAACAAATTCAGACATTAAATGCTTCAATTAAATTTTGTATGAATGAAGAACGAGGAGAATTAATAATAATTTTCAGAACATGGAGAATTGACGACAGTTGTCTCACGAATAATACTGCCGGATTAGACGACGGTGCTTCTGCATATATATATCATTGGTGCTGGATAATGCAAATCGCGCTGACTAATTTAGATTATTTCATTGACCAAAAAAAAAAAAATTAGATTATTTCAATTCCCAATCCTTATCTCGAAAAGAACCGCTCTCGAGAAGGAGATCTATATTTAATATACTATAATTAACTATTCTAATTTATCATTTAAAACTTTTTCACATGCAGATGCAAGCTATACTTGAATTCTCACCAGGCCTTTCTCTACAGGGTATTTGTAAAAATGTCACATAAACTTATACTTCAGTTTCAATTTGTCACTTTAAAAAAATTTAAGAGAAATGTCATATGAATTTTCAAAATTCATGATTTGTCACCTAACTTTAAGATCATTCAATTTTCATCCATTTAAAGGATATTTTAGTCTTTTCATCTATAAAAATTATCTGTTAATATCAAAAATATCAAAAATATCAAAAATGGCAAAATTATTAATCTCTTCTTCTCCATCTCTCTCTGTCGTTCCCTCCCTTTCCCTAACTTCAGCTGCAGACCACAACCACCACCCAACCCAAAGCCACCCTCACCACCACCACTCCAACCCCACCCAACAAGCCACTACCTAACATCACCCACCCCTGACCGAAACTCGGCCTTCCCCTGACTACCCCCTACCCTCTGCTCCCTCCTGACCGAAACTTCTCTACGCACCCACCCCACATCCTTTTGTGGGAGCAGAAACCCACCTGCCCCAGCAACAAATACGTTTTTTTTAAAAGCTTTGTATCGGAAAATTATTTTTAGAGCTTTTCTGCTGGCTTTGAGGCTCGAACCGGAATTGGGTTTGGTTGCCTTTGATTTGATTGTGAGTTTTTGGTGTTGGTCAAGATGATGGTGGCAAGCAGTTTTGATCTTTGGAAAAAAGATGTCTTCTTTCCTGCAGCTGAGGAGGTGCAATAATCAGCTGATATGTATGTTCCCTTTTGCTTTTCGTTGGTTTTGAACGATCATGTGGGTTTTAGCTGCTTTAATTGGTTTCTGCGTATATGTACCCTTAGTTATTGGAATTTGGAGAAGGGTGTGTTGAATTGTGTTTTTATTGGATTTTCTGAAGTGAATATGGATTGTATTGGGTTATAACTTATATCTCATAGAGAAGTTTCGGTCAGGAGGGAGCAGAGGGGAGGGGTGGCCAGGGGAAGGCAGAGTTTCGGTCAGGGGTGGGTGATGTTGGGTAGTGGCTTGTTGGGTGGGGTTGAAGTGGTGGTGGTGAGGGTGGCTTTGGGTTGGGTGGTGGTTGTGGTCTGCTGCTGAAGTTAGGGGAACGGGTGGGGACGACAGAGAGAGATGGAGAAGAAGAGATTAATATTAATTTTGCCATTTTTTATATTAACAAATAATTTTTATGGATAGAAAGACTAAAATACCCTTCAAATGGATAGAAAATTGGATGATGTTAAAGTCAGGTGACAAATTATGGATTTTGAAAAGTTCAGGTGACATTTTTCTTAAATTTTTCATTACGGTGACAAATTGAAACTGAGGTATAAGTTCAGTGACATTTCTACAAATATCCATTTCCTAAAAGATAATAATCAATTTATTTTTGTGTATCATCTAATCTAGCTACATAAGTCAATACTATAATCAACTATTGAGTTGAATGTAAAGTCCTACATCAAGAATTGGCAAAATAAAATACAAATATAATGACTGATTTTACTACTAAAAATATCGAGGTTTTTTTTGTACAAAACCTCACACATGTCGAACGATACATGTGATTACGTTGGGGATATTATCAATGTTGGTAGTAGTGAGTTAATAGTCCGTCTTTGTCTTCACAAGATATCAATGCGGGATGATTTACAGGACCCAATTGAATCCAAGATCTTTTGTATAATATAAGGGCATCTCCAACAGCATTTTCAACCACTTTGGAATGTTCAAATAGGTGAGCCACATCAGAAAAATTCTCTCAAACAGCCTCTTCAACCGCAGTCATCAAATCAACGACACCATTCTCTCTCTTCAAAACTGGTACATTGACCTTACCTTTTCAAAACATTTATGTTGTTTTGGGAGAATCAAAATCATATCAAAAGGCTAAAAACATTTATTTTGCTTGATGGGTTTGATGTACATTTCATAAATATTATTTATTTTCCAGAATGTTATCTTTTAAAAAAAAGAATGTTATTAATTATTATTGTTTTAAGTCAAATATTGTATTAATTGAATTGAAGAGACTAATGAGGCACAAAATATTAAAGTAGCAAATAAGGCTCTTCAAATTGCCACGTAGGTCAACAAACTTCAATTTGAAGAGTTTTTTTTTGCTACCACTATTGGAGATGCTCTAACACCTTCATACAGCCAATGCTTAATATGTAAATATACAGAATTTCTTAACTTGTTAGTTAGACACGCATTTCTATATAGCAGTGATTCAATTCAATATATTAGCTAGATAACAACAAGACTTGTGTGAAAAATTTCACATCGATGGTACTGCTGCTTGAACAAGTCTACAATAGCTAGCGTATAAATTTAGGGTGGTGCATTGTAGCGTATAAATTTAGGGTGGTGCTAGAGGCACCACCTTTGCATTGGTGGGCCTCACCCGGCCACACCCTTTATTAGAGAGGTGGTGAGCAAAGGTGGTGCCCCAAATATTTTTCATAAATTTAGCTCAAAGTTATGGCTTCCATAATAAACTGTAATAAATATATATATATATGAAAATTATCTGTAGGATGACTAAAAATGCATAGAGGAGGGTGATTAGGCCAATTAAAGATTATAACCAATAAACAAAAAATAAACTTTGGTAGCAGGATTGATATGACTTATCAATCTTGAAACGTGCTGAACGTAAAATAAAGGAACACGCAAAGAATTATTTTACGTGGTAAAACCCCACCTTTGGGGAAAATCCACGGGACTCCTCAGTCCAACTCAAATCCACTATAGAACGATGATTACAAGAAGTACTCACACACTTATCCTAGACATATTCTAGATAATGTTTACCGACTTCTTCGTAACTCAACTTCTGTCACGGGATGATCTTCGACACTCCTTATGTTGAACGCAATACTGGTCACGATTGCTTCAAGCTCGCTGGAGTTCTTCCAACTCTCCTTATGTTGAATCCGATACTGGTCACGATCGATTCAAGCTCGCCGGAGAAAAACCGCCACCACGGTCTTAGTGCACTCAACCGTATGAGTCACAGAACATGCATATGAATGCAATATGAATGATGAAAGTGTTTGATAAATCACTAAGTAAACATGGAACACTTGATGATTTATTTCAAATATGCACAGCAGCTTTTCTTAAAATTTTAGATGCTCAAACAAAATATTGGAAAGCTATTGAATGAAATGAGAGGCACATATCAGTTATTACAAACTTCCTCTCCCTAGTCAGACGGGGACACAAGTGTCCACCACGCCACTTCAATTAACACTATCAAATCTTATGCAATATAGACTCTAGTCAAAACGTCAAAACAGCAGACCACCAATTAATATTCAATCATAACTATTAATTGTGATGCAATATGAACTCTAAGTAAACAACCCAAAACAATAGACTTCCAATAGGATTACCAGGGTCCAACTAGGATTACTATTAGTTATTATTCAATTATGACTATATGAATCACTTTGAATTCGTCAACTTTGCCATAGGATTACTTCTAACAATTGTTATTTAATCAAACAATATTAATTAAAGAAACCAACTAGGAATTCTATAATGAATGCATGATTATGTCATGATTTACCTGAAATCAAGTTCCTCATATCGATCCAGTCAACCTTGAGAATCCGGAATTGAATGTGTTGCGCCAAATCTTCAAGTAAACAATATTCACACATTAATTCCCAACCTATGCTAGATTCTAGGAAATGACAATACAATTTTCATACTAACAAAATATATATGCATGATAAGCATGGACTTTTGACTTTTTGTTTGCAACTCCACAGACAATTCTGATAGCCATTTTCTTTTCGTTGAAAAATGAAGGAGCTCACGACTGCTTCAAATGAAGATGAGATCAAGTACTTTATGGCCTCACAAACTAATGGACCTTCACATACTCTGCGCCCTTTTTCCCGTTGTTGATAACCAAGTTTTGTCCCTCCTCATTGACCCCATTCTGGTTCGATTGCTGTGTTTCAACAAAATAATATCTCATACGATCTTACTAAAATAAAATTATCTTTAGCAATTTGCTTCGATGACAAACATTTTAGCTTTTATTTTTTAGAATGAGAATTCATTCATAGAACTAAAGGCATACAAAGAGCGACATGATACAGTGGCCTCGTTAAAACCTTCCTAGGACAACTTCATTGTACAAACCTCAGATAAGGAAAGAGTACCACACATGTCATGGACTAACAAAGGAGTCCGATTCAGGTCACTTTTTTAATTTTAAATGACCATTTTATCATACATCTAACAAAATAAAAATATATTGCAAAGGCATCTTATCACGAATCTTAATAATCAATATTACTTGGTTATCACGAGTCTTAATAATCATCACAGAAGAATTTCTTAGATTTGGAAGGACCTGATCAGCACACCCTTTTGAATTCTAGTTGTTTTTACAAATGCATTATTGAATTGTTTATTATATATTTCCGGGTAAATATAGATCACCAAAGGCCCCTTAATTAGTTATGGCAATGCAATTAGGGTCCTTGCTCTTCGGTCTGGTGCTAGTAATTGGCTCTTCATTGCAAAGTAGCGAAGCTGCTACAAATCCACCAGGTTGTGTCGCTATCAACAGGACCAGTTTTGAAACAGGGTTCATATTCGGCGCGGCTTCAGCGGCTTACCAGGTCAGTTACTTTGCCGTTCGTTTGATTAATAAAGTTTAATTTTCTTCCAATGCCAGAACAATTAGCATCCATGCATGAATATTTTGACATTTTTACTGTGTACGTACTCTTTCGTATTTTTGTGTGTACGTTTCAGTATGAAGGTGCTGTCCAAGAAGATGGTAGAGGACCAAGCATATGGGATAACTACACCCACCAATATCCAGGTATGTCTCTCATCAAACAATCCATTAGAGTTAAAATATGAAAATTGAACTAACTCAATCTGCAGGCGTCATTCTTTTTTCTGTTTGTTTTTCTCAAGAAATTGCTGAAGTTGTATTATTCAATATGCGAAACAATATGGACCTTTGTATAGACTTTATACAAGAAACAATCAATAAATCCTACATCTTTGCCTAAATTAGGTTAGACTAATAAGGGAAGAAAAATAAATTTAGTTGACAATATATGACAAGACACGACCCGAATTCCACCCCGGAACCCAAGCGGACCTTGCTGGTTTGCCAACATCAACCCATGTCGGGCCCATAAACTAAACAAGTTCCCTCTTCCCGAAATAAATAGATAAAGGGGTCAAGACTTCTGCCGAAAATCGGGCAGAGTCTCCCCTGAAATATGTACAATCCCAAAAATTCCAACCTGTCAGAAAACAACATAATAGAATTATCCCAACAGCCAGCATGCTTTACAAATACAACAGAGGCCTCCGGCCTTCAAATTCAACCCTAACGAGCGATAACAGAGCAATTTAAGAGTCAGCGGAAATAAACAACAGAATACAAGGTTTAAGATCAGGCATATAAAGTCTTACAGTCTAGTCGATGCTCGAGAAGAGAAGCGATCGGCCGAACAGTGTCGAGGCAACGACTATGGCCTGGGGGGCACAAAACAGAAAGAGTGTGAGTGGACAAAAACAAAGTGTTACAAACTTAAATCAATGTACTAACCCCACCATTTCAAAACAATGCAAACCATGCATATGAAATCATTTATATACTTCATTGATTTAAAAACCATACTAACTCAAAGTACGTGAAAGCAAACCAGCTTAAAACCTTTTTCCAAGCAAACCAACCTTTTACTTTTCCCGAGGCATAACCTCCCAAATCGAACCCATGTAGATTTGTATAAAAACATAAATAGGAGAACAAGATAAACGTGAGTACGAAAGTATCATAAAACTCCATAAACCAAAACAACATTTAAAATACCAAACATTCCGTTCATGCCAAGAAAACCAAACTTGACAACAATATAGAAATCAATTGTATTTCATATCATTTATTCATATAAATAAGAAATTAGTTTCAGGATTCAAAATCCAATAAACTCAACACATCAAATATTGTAGTCAAATTAAGCACACTGCTTCCCAATCTTCCTCACTCTTAAGACCACGTGCTCACAAGCACGACAAGCGATGAACGATCCTCGCTAAAAGAAATATGAATACGAAGGTACTAACACACGCGTATAGGTATAATATAACCTCAACACCAAATACAAGTACCAGGGGAAAACAATCCCACATGGGATCATTTGACTGGACATATGTACAGCCTCCTCGAGACCCTATGCCCAAGGTTGAGCCGTCCAAGTGGGACCAAGCTCATAGGTCTGTATGGCAAGAACTTCAATACCATACCTCCGAAACAAGTCCTGCGCACAGACTACCTTGTTAAGGGTCTACAACTACACCCCGTTATGGCATGCACCGGATCGAACCATATCCAAGTAACCGTATCAAATCAATCGCCATGTGTCCAACTTAACCCAATTATATAATTAAAATATAATATAACAATCCTTTTAAATATAATATCCAAAAAGATCCATAATATTTTCACCGTACCCAAAACGTACACAAAAACTACCGGATGTCACTACATCCCATTCAATACTCAAAAGTATACATAATCATAAAATATGACTATCAGGGCCCCACATAAAAACCGGCAACCCAAACCATGCATAAACCTCAATGCAAATCCTTTTAACATATTTCAACCAAAGTCAAAACCAAGACTTAAATCATTATAAAATAAATCTCATTTTCTATGCATTTGCATTCAATCATTCAAATCATACTCATTTGAAAACAAAGTCCACTCACCGTTGGTCCCATGCTGCATAACCCTCAGAGGGTCCCACCCGCTACGTATGCGGTGCCAGAGTACCTAAAGTGATAGATACGAGGATTGGATTAATACAGTAAACCGAACGAGAACCTTAAACAAACCCTAACTTTCCCAGGTCTCAAAGGTAAACACGTACGTCGTACGGAGAGTTTCTAGGGTCAAACTACACCTTTAACAAGTGGGACCGCCTGGAAGACTCACGGTCAACCGACGGTAAAACATCCCATTTCGGTCAACCCGGGCCCGCAGGTCCCACGACCTCCAAATAGATCCAAACGTTACCTAAGGTCCAACAAGGTCAACTACGTTCGAAGATTTACAAAGCGACCTCGGGAGACGCTCGGTCAACCCTGGTCAAACTTGGTCAAACTTTCTCGAATAGGTCAAATCGGGCCCGTGGGTCCCATGACCTTCAAACTTAGATCTGAAAGTTCCTACAGGTTCAACATGGCTTAAAGAACACGTCCTGAAAGTTTGGTCATGATCGAACGGTCGGATCGCTCACGATCGCACGATCGCACGATCGGACGATTACGGTTTAATTCAAACTTTAAGTCATTGATCCGGAGCATCCGGCACTCCGAATCATGATCCGTCAATTCCTATACGATCCTAAAAATACGAGGAACCACATACGTGAATTCGGATTCGATCCAACGGTCCGAACCCATCAAACCCAAACAACGCATAATAGGCGTACATTGGTTCGAGGTTCGAACGACGTTCGAATCAAAATCTGCGCACGCATACGCGTTCACAATGACACGAGGATCGTGTAGGAACCGAGAACCACCACCACCACCACCACCACGCGCCGCCGTGGTTGGTGGGTGTCTTGAGCAATTTTGGTCATCGAAAAACTATCGAATCGAGCCACAAGACTTATACCAAATGAATTAGAACGTAGAGGGGTGTTCAAAACCGTCGCAACCTGGCCAAGAACCGGCCGGCAAACGGCCCAATCACCGCCTCAAACTCCGGCCAAAAACTAGGTTTCAGATCGAGCCACAAAACGGCCATATCGATCCCAGATAATCCCAAAAACAGTAATATGAGGAGGAGAGGACTCGAAACCATACCTGGATCGACGGAGGAGACGACCGGAGCCGCCGTGGCGACGTCGTGAAAAATCGGCAAAATACCCATCGATACAGTCGTCGGAATTCAAGGTTTCAGGCGGCGAAAGGCGGTGGGTCTTGACGGCGAGGTCGAGCTGGTCCCAACGTTACCGGTCTCGAGGCCAGCCGTGGTCTGTGTCGCCGGCAGCGAAGAGAGAGAGGAACGGCATCGGTCCGAGGAGAGAGAAACGTGCGCGGGAGGAGAGAAACGCGCGCGCGAGGAGAGAGAAGGAATACACACTTTCTAATTGGTTCGTGACTTGTTATAATATTTTATTCAATTTTGTAAATTACCATTATACCCTTTTGAGTTCATCCAAGTTTGACATGTATAGTTGTAAAATACAATTAAATGCTTTAAAGTGTACACGTAAAACTAATTGATACCACATTTCACCTTGTAGGCATTGATGAGTATAATGATCCCAAATTATCACTTGAGGAAGCCCTTAATGATACGCAGAGAGTGGACTACTACTACAGTCACCTCTCGTACCTTCAAAGAGCAATCAAGTAAGTTCTTATTAACAAATAATATGTTAGTTATATGTTCTAACCTTCTTACTTTTATGTTAATTAATCATTACATTGAATTAAGTACATTTTAAATTTCCTATCCTTTTGTGTAGGGATGGTGTCAATGTGAAGGGATATTTTGCGTGGTCATTACAAGACAACTTTGAGTGGAGTTCTGGATACACTGTTCGGTTTGGTATCAACTATGTGGATTACAATGATGAACAGAAAAGATACCCGAAAGTTTCAGCACATTGGTTCAAAAGTTTCCTAAAAAAATATTGACGTCTCACGTGTAGGCTATTAATTTGAAACGATATAACTGTTGCATGTAGAGCGTACATGTATATCTTGACTTCTTAGGTTACTTGGCATTTATTGATATAAGTATAAAAAGACATTGCTTATATAAGTCTCATGTCAGAAGACTAGTATAAAATTGGTACTTAGGTGAAGGGGGTAAATTAAAACCACAATAGACAGATGTAAGACAACAATGATTAATTGTTCCTAGTAACAATATGACTAGTTGACTAGTTAGAGAACTATGAACCGACACCAGATACACATATTCAAATCCCCTAATCAAACAAATCTGACAATGACAATGATCAAATGAACCTAGCAGAAATATGACAAGTCAAAAACTAGTCATAAACCTAATAACACAACAAAATACACATCCATTCATCAATCAATTCTCAAGCCCCTGCAAACCTAAAAGATGACTAAGTGACAACCTAAGCACTCAAAAGGACCCGTCAATCTAGGCATCTCCTATGCTAGTAACAACCAAGGTGCATAGTGTGTGAGTAGTCATTGATAAATCAAGTATATCAAACACAGTATGACTAGTCAAACATACACAACCAAACACCAGAAAATTGTTCACCCAGAAACCCACCACTGGAAAAAACTTAGGTCATCTTCTGACTAGGGAATCTACTAAGTCAAGAAGATTCTTACAGAAAAGTAATCACGAGCTCAAACAATCTTAGGTCTATTAGGAAATAAGCACTGCCTCAATGTGCAACCTTCTTCTCCGAACTTAGTTGAGTTAGTAGCTTGTTCTTCATGGAAATGGCAGCTAGTTCATCAATTTCTTCACCCTATGGCACCGCAAGCTCTGGATCGAACAAAACCATGAAATATAGGTTCTAAGATGAAAATAGGTCAATTCCTTTAAGAAACCATCATCTTGAAGAAATCAACCAAGAATCTAATCTAGACTAAAGAAGATGACTAGTCATAATGAACCTAGATGCATACTGAAGAAGATGTTAGTCATAACTAAACCCAGATGCAGATTATAAAAAACACAGCAGATTTCAAAGAATAATTTTCAAAATCTCATAATGAAAACTCATACCTCACCAAGTAGAGAATGCAAAGTAGAAGTTTTACTCTCAAAAATTCTAAATGGGTGAATTTGGTTTCAAAGATAGAATCATATTTGAAAACCTCATTTCAAAAGCCATGAACAATCTCAGACAAACTAAAGAGAAAACCAAATTTTCCAAAATAGTGTAAATGAAAAAGATGAGAGATTAAAACTTTGATGTGCAAAGCTATGGTTAGATATTCTGAAAAAGAAGTAGCTTTCAAAATGAAATCTTGAAAACTCATTTCTATGCTATGAACACTCTAATACAAACCAAGGAGAAAACCAAGTCTTCCAAAATTGTGAAAATGAAAGTGATGAGAGATGAAAACTTTGTATCACTAAGCAAAAGTTTGAGAAATTAAATTTCAATGAAAGCCCCAAAAGGAATTCAAGAAACCATGAACTCTTCTCTGTTAGGTTTTGTTTAGCTAATGTTTTTAGCTTTCCTTGACAAACATGTAATCTCATATGTATGATCAAGCTCAAAAAATTTAGGCTAGTTCATGTTAGTGCAAAGTTGACTATTGTGGCTGAGATCAACTTCATAATTGCCCAATACAATGAAGCTCAGTGAAGGTAATATGTTTATGTATGCATTGCATCCATTATTGTGTTCTCCTACATGCATATACTTATAGTTATATTTTGATTTTTGTATAGATGACTAGTCATATAGTGTTTTGATTTTTGTCTAGATGACTAGTCATATTTTGTTTAGATGACTAGTCATAGGCCAATATTTCCAGCACGGGAGTTTTAACAAAGGCACGTGATTTGGCTTATTGTAAGTCCAATCATTGGTTGCCAAGTGTCCTTTTGACCTACCAAAAAGGCTGGGGCTGGTCTGGACTCATGGATTTCTCATTTTACAATGTCTAACATGGTTTTTTAGAGAGAGAGAGAGAGAGAGAGCTCTAGTGAGAGACTAGGTATGGGTTTTGATTTTTGAGAGACATTTTTTGTCTCTGTCATTTTCAAAGAGAGGGGTTCATGGGTTCTTGAGATCTGGGTTTTTCTATGAAAAATAATTTCTAGATTCTTTGTTTCAATGGTTTGAAATCTTAAGCACTCATGCATTTTAGAGAAAGGTTTTGAGAGCTTTGATTTTGCTCTACATCTTCTCTCTGAGAATAAGGTCTGCATATTTGAGAGAGAGAGAGAGAGAGAGAGAGAGAGAGAGAGAGAGAGTGGTCTTCTTCTCATTCTCTGCATTTGCAGCTGGGTATGGTTTGAATCTACTTCACCCATTGAGAATTTTTGAGAGTTAAACTTATATTCTGCGTTCTCTAAGGTTTTTCAATGTGAGATTTTGAAAATGGTTTTTAAAATCTGCTGTGCTTTTTATAATATGCATCTGGGTTCAGTCATGACTAGTCATCTTATTTTATCTGCATCTGGGTTCAGTTATGACTAGTCATCTTCTTTTGTCTGCATCTGGGTTCATTATGACTAGTCATCGTCTTTAGTCTAAATCATATTCTTGGTTGATTTCTTCAAGAGTATGGTTTCTTGAAGGAATTGACCCTTTCATCTCAGAATCTATATTTCATTATGTTTATTCGATCTGGAGCTAAGTCGCCGGTGCCATGGAGTGAAGGAGCTGATGGACTAGCTGCCACTTACATGAAGGACTAGCTACTAGCTCAACTAAGTTGGGGAAGAAGATTGCACAGAGGAGATATAGCTTGTCTAAATAGATCTAGGATTTCTTGAACTTGCTTGTGTATTCTTTGTAAGAATTTTCCTTGCTTAGTAGGATTGCCTAGTCGGATGATGACCCCTAGTTTTTCCCAATGGTGGGTTTCTAGGTGAACAATTTTCTAGTTTTGTTGTTCAAGATTTTCTGGGTTTGTGTTCTTGCTGTTGACTAGTCATGTTCTGATGTTCATGTTTTTCTGGGTTTGTGTTCTTGTTGTTGACTAGTCATCATCTGATATTTGTTGTTCATATTGTTACCTTAGTTGTTGCTAGCACATGGGATGCCTAGATGGATTGGTCCTTCTGAGTGCCTAGGTTGTCACTAGTAATCTTCTAGGCTTGCAGGTATTGATTGTTGTTATGTGTGTGTGTGTGTGTGCGTGCTTGTTGCTAATTTTTATGACTAGTAGTTGACTAATCCTATTTGTCTCTGGTTAAGTTAAAAGTGTGTGGATATTTTTGAGTCCATTAGATTATCATTTAATTTACCCCCTTCACCTAATTACCAAATTCATTCTCCCATAAAGCAAAACCTAATTTACGCACACTCTCTCACTAGAACTATCTCTCTCTCTCTCTCTCTCTCTCTCTCTCTCTCTCTCTCTCTCTCTAAAAACCCATATGAAAAATGTAAAATGAGAGAGTTGGTGAGTCCAGACCAGCCCCAGCCTTTTTGGTAAAATTAGGCAGTCAAAAGGACACTTCGCAGCCAAGGATTTGACTTATAATAAGCAAAATCACGTGCGCCTTTATTAAAAATCGCGTGTTGGGAATATTTGGCCTATATGATTAGTCATCTAGACATATGCTGATTTTCCTAATGATGCCCATTATAAATGAATGCACAAATTATCTTGGTTTTGTAACCTCATAAACTCTTCAATGTACTTCAACTTTTTAGCAAATACCCAAGTCCTTATTTCTAAATATGAGCTAAGAGTGTTAGGTTTTTGTTTAGCTAATGTTTTTAGCTTTCCTTGACAAACATATAATCTCATATGTATGATCAAGCTCAAAGAATTTAGGCTAGTTCATGTTAGTGCAAAGTTGACTATTGTGGCTGAGATCAACTTCACAATTGCCCAATGCAATCAAGCTCAGTGAAGGTAATATGTTTATGCATTGCATCCATTATAGTGTTCTCCTACATGCATATCATTATAGTTATATTTTGATTTTTGTCAAGATGACTAGTCATATTTTGTCTAGATGACTAGTCATACAGTGTTTTGATTTTTGTCTAGATGACTAGTCATAACGCCAATATTTTCAGCATGGGATTTTTAACCAAGGCACGTGATTTTTCTTATTGTAAGTCCAATTATTGGTTGTCAAGTGTCCTTTTGACCTACCAAAATGGCTGGGGCTGGTATAGACTCATCAACTCTTCATTTTACATTTTTCAAATGGGTTTTTAGAGAGAGTGTGTGACGAATTCTGACCCAATTTAAAAGATAAAATGAGTTAATTAATTTAATTAATTAATTTGGATAATTTTAAATGAATTTAAAAGGAATTAAAGTAATTTAAAAGGAATTAATTGGAATTAAATATTAAAGGGGCATTTTGATCCACTTTATTTTCGGGACGGAATTTGGTGAAACAAGTTGCGCCATTGCGTCCGGCACGTCGAAACGAGTTCGGGGACGTGCGGCACATTCAATTCGGATTGGTAACGCTTAAAAAGGACGTAAGCGTCATTTCGAAATTTGTTAAATACCCCTCGGCCAATTCGGTTCCTTCTCTCTCCTCCCTCACGCTGTTTCTCTCTCCTCCCTTTCTCTCTCCTCCCTTTCTCTCTCCGCGAGCCGTCGCCTCTCTCTCCTCGTTGTCGGCGAACCAGACCACGGCGACACCTGAGACCACTCCCAAAAGGTCCGGCTCGTCGTCCAGATCACAACCCACAGGAGATCCTTGCCGATCGTCGCGATTTTCGCCGGAAATCGCGACTGGTTCAAGCCGAGATTTCACGACGTCGTTCCGGCGCCACCGTCAACCAACTCAGGCGAAAATGGTATGAAACTCGATCTCCTCTTCATGCTTGTGCTATCTGTATAACTGGAATTGAACGATTTGGTGTAATTTTCATTCGATCCAAAACCCAGATCTGGCCGGTTTTCAAATTGAAAATCCGGCCAGTTGCCGTCTCTTGGTGAGGTTGGTGAAGGAGGAGAAAATGCTCAGGGTATCGAGGTGAGGCTGTGGGAGGAGCGGTGAGAGGCGGTGACGAGTTTTCTCGGCCGCCAGATTTACTCTAGCCACCCGCCACCCACGGTGGCGCGTGGTGGCGGTGTGGTGGCGGTTCTTGGGTCGCTTTGCGATCCTCGCATCGCTGCGAGCGTGTGGGAGTTGACGGATCTCAATTCGAAGATCGTTTGGTCATCGAACGAATCTCACCTATTGCGCGATTCTCGGGTTCGATAGGATTGAACGGTTGGATCGCGTCCATTTTTGGATATGTTGATCTAGATAATTCTAGGATCGTGTAGGATTTGACGGATCGTGATTCGAGTCCGGATACTCCGGATCGATGACTTGAAGTTAGAATTAAATCAGAATCGTGCGATCGTGCGATCGTGAGCAATCCGACCGTTCGATCGAGACCAAACTTTGAGGACAAGTTGTTTAGGTCGTGTTGAACCTCTAGGAACTTTCGGATCTAAGTTTGGAGGTCATGGGACCCACGGGTCGGTTTGACCCACTCCTGTCGGTTTGACCAAGTTTGACCAGGTTTGACCAAGGCTTTCCCGAGGTCGCCTTGCAGCAGTAGTTGACTTTGTTGGACTTCTAGGACTGTCCTGATCCTTTTGGGAGGTCGTGGGCCCCGCGGCCCGGGTTGATCGAAACAGGTGTTTGACCTTGGAATCCTTCGTAGGGCGTACGTGCACGTCAAGTCGGGTTTTGTTAGAGTTTTAGTTTACGGTTCTAAATGCAGTTCACGGTACTAATCCAATCCTCGTATCTATCGCTTTAGGTACTTTGACTCTACTACGCAATAAGCGGGACCCTTTAAGGGTTGTGCGGATAGGACCAACGGTGAGTGGACATTGTTTTCAACAAGCATAATTTGATTGAAATGCATGAAATGAGATTTAATAAGTGTTTTAAATCTTGAATGTTAAGTCTTGGTTTGCCTTTGGTTTAATTATATTTAAAGGGGTTTGCATTTGAGTTTAATGCATGACTTGGGTTGCCGGGTTTTTATGTGGGGCCCTGATGTTATATGTTATTATTATTTGTACCTTTGGGGTATTGAATGGGACGTGGTGAACGCCCGGTGGTTTTCGTATTGGATTTTAATTACTTAAATGAGCTATATTAAGCTTGGAACTGTCATATTATATTTTAATTATATAATTGAATATTTGGACGTTAGTATAGTCCGTTTGATTTCATACTCGGTTTTAGTGTTAAAACCCTATGATTTATAATACGTATACTTTGATTATATATATATATATATAGCTACTTTGAGTAAGCACTTGAATAGTGGAAAATGATTATAGTATATATATGTACTTTGGTTATATATATATATATATATATTGATATATCTTTACTTTGATTATATATATGTATTATATATATATATATATATATATATATATATATATATGTATATCTACTTTAAGAAAAGGATCACCTATACTTTGGTTATATATATAGATGTACCTTGATTATATCTACGTGAATAGTGGCTGCTCTTGCAAAAAGCAATGTGTGCTTCCTGATTGCCATGGCAAAGGGCAAACACTACTCATTTTTTGTTTATTTTATTTTTTTACATGGGATTAATTTTAGTTGTATATATGAAATTAATAATAATAAAATTGATATGTATGTATTAAAAAATATTTCTGAATTTTTCAGATTTTTTAAAATATTTTTATGTCATTGACGTAAGCAAAAATGAATCGATGACCTAGAAGCCGCCACGTGGCACCAGCCCTCGGGCCGGCCAGTGCTCGTGGACCCCACCTCTGCCAGGGCCAGCCTTTGTTGCCGGAATCAGATTTTAGCTTCCCCAGCCCGAGCCCTAGGGGCTGCTGAAAGTGGCCTAAGAGCAACTCCACCCGTTAAGGGGTTGCCATGGCAAGGGGAAGGGGGAGCTAGGGGCTACTATTCACGTGAATAGTGGCTGCCTTTGCAAATAGTAATGTGCATTTCCACCCGTTGCCATGGCAAAGGGCAACTACTATTCACTTTTTTTTTTTTTTTTTTTTACATGGGATTAATTTTAGTTGTATGTATGAAATTAATAATAATAAAATTGATAGGTATTTATTAAAAAATATTTCAGAATTTTTGGATTGTTTGATTTTTAATTTTTTTACGTTGTCGACGTCGGCCTCCCCAGTCTGGACCTCGGGCCCTTTCCCCTGCGGGCTTGCCCGATTCACGTGGGGCCCGCCCATTGCCCAGGCTGCCCAGGCCCGCTGGAAACTCATTTTTGGGCTCAGCCCGTGGGACCCAGCTCCCCGCCTGTGCCGCAACCGGTGGAGTTGCTCTAAAAGATCCTAGATCCGCCACCGAATAGGTGTCCATTGTGAGAGCAAACTAGAGTCGTTGAGTGTGGAAACTCGAAACAAATAGACCGCTACTAAATCCATATTCGGATATACCGATGTAATTATATCTGTGCATATGTGTATGTTAACACATTTATAATAGTATGAAGTGCTTAGAATCAATATTTCCCATTGATTTTTAATTTTCCAAACATATCTATGTATATGGAGGAATCACTTTCAGGATTATGCAAAACTTCGTTACAAGGTATTTGATGATCGAGTAAGGCATTGGATCACGTTGAATCAGCCATGGACCTTTAGTCGTGGTGGTAAAGCATTGTTGCTAATGTTTAATTTGCTTTTATAAATTAGATGCTTTTAGTGGTTCCTTGATTATTCCAAATCAAGCTATGACATTATTTTAACATTTTAGCTTCATCAAATGGTTATTTTTTAACGATCTTTTAAATTTAAATTTTCTTTTTTAGAACATTTGAGATGCTTTAACCGTTGCATGCACAGTGCACATGTGTCTTGAGACTCCTGACTTTTGAGCTTAGCTGTGATGTGTCCTTCCTCCATATATAAACCCCGTGACAGGCAAAGCCAAGCTATCTAGATCACCAAAACCTCAGGTTATGGCAATCCAATTAGCATATTTGCTATTAGGAATTTATTTTCTGCAACTAATTGGCTTTGCATTGGCAAATAGCCAAGCCACCATTCCAGTTACACCCAGTCCATATGACACTGCTTTCCTCAACAGAAGCAGTTTTCCAGCTGGGTTCATATTTGGCTCAGCTTCATCTTCTTACCAGGTGATTCTTTTCTCTTTTGGGGGCTTAATTACCCTTTAATTTTTGTTTTAATTACTTAATTAGTTTCTTCTTGCCAGACTAAGCATCCATGCATGAACATTGGCATCTTCATTCTGTACTATTTTATGTGTGTGTGTAAATTGTAGTATGAAGGGGCTGCAGGAGGAGGTGGTAAAGGACCAAGCATATGGGATACCTACACCCACAAACATCCAGGTGTGTCTAGGCTTTGTTTTTACCCATACCGTTTCAAACATCCAGATCTACTCTTAATTTCCCTCTCAAATTCGGTTTTTACCCATACCGTCACTAAACTTGATTTCTTATGTTAGATTTGACTTTTTTCGACAGTAAAAGTTGTTGCTAATACCTCATAAATGGACTCTTTATTTTCATCAACACTGCTTTGCGGGCTCCACCACAAGCCCAGGCTTGAGCTTGGGCCAAAATCGCTCCCTAGCGAAACTATGGACCCTCTGGCTCAGGGACGACCCTATTTTTCATACAGAGCAGAGCATTGCTAGGAGAACAAAATTGATTAATCAAGTTTACTTATTAAACAATGGACCAAGTTTTTCTTCTTTTTTTTCTTTTTTTCTAGTGAGAGATAGGGCCTAGTTAATATAATAGTCGTGCTTAGATAAATTTTGTTTTTTTACGGTTAATTGCAGAAAGGATCCAAGATGGCAGCAACGGAGATGTGGCTATTGATGAATATCACCACTATAAGGTTTAAATTTTGATCACATAATTCTCATTGTTTTTTCTTAGAAAAGAAACTTGACAAACACATATGCCTTCTTAGCTTCGACCCCAGTAAGAGAAGAGAACATAGCTATAGGAAATTGAAAATGAGATCCTTTTAAGGTTCTTTTTTATAATTATATCTTTTGTGTTATTGTAGGAAGATGTGGGGATTATGAAGAACATGGGGTTGGATGCTTATAGATTCTCTATCTCATGGCCAAGATTGTTACCGAGTGAGTTCATCAATGTCTCTTCGTTGAAATAATAATTCATGTGACCCTCCTTTTATCGTTGTATATAACCAACTAAGAAAGTGTTGCAAGCTTAGCTGTGTTATCAGTTAAAGTCGTTATCTGAAAAAATTGGACCAAGAGAAGAAATAGTTTACCATTGGCCTTTCCTTTCATTAGCACTTATTATTGATTGAGTTATTTGTGTATTTGCTTGTTTTGTTCTTAATTATCAGATGGAAAGCTAAGCGGGGGCGTGAACAAGGAAGGAATCAAATACTACAACAGTTTCATCAACGAACTCCTACACAATGGTGAATCAGCTTTCTATACATAATCACATAAAACCTCAATATCAATCCCACCTGAAACATCACTTAGTCAACTCTTTTCTATTACTCATGCAGGTCTAAAGCCATTTGTAACCCTCTTCCACTGGGATCTTCCCCAAGCCTTAGAAGACGAATATGGTGGTTTCTTAAGCCCTCATATTATGTACGTGAACAAATTAAGATATACCATTTCAAATATGTTCGAAACCAATATTTGGCATTGGATTTTAATTTTTACAACCATCGTTCTATATATATGTGTGTGTGTACAGAAATCACTTTCGAGACTATGCAGAGCTTTGCTACAAGGAATTTGGTGATCGGGTAAAATACTGGATCACATTGAATGAGCCATGGAGCTATAGTGTTGGTGGTTATGCAAAAGGGGAGTTCGCACCCGGACGATGTTCTGATTGGCAAAAGCTAAATTGCACTGGTGGGGATTCAAGCACAGAACCATATGTGGTGGCACACAACCAGCTCCTTGCACATGCAACTGCTGTACAATTGTACAAGAAGAAATATCAGGTCTTTTTTTTAGCAGTGGGTTAGAATATTAGGTCCTAATTGAGAAATATATGTGAAAAATGGAGTATTCTATATGACTCAATAATCGTGTTATGTTCAAAATTAATCTGCAGGCATCTCAAAAGGGTCTGATAGGGATAACGTTGTTGTCACATTGGTTTGTGCCGATTTCTGAAGCCAAGCACCATAAAAATGCTGCATTACGAGCCTTGGATTTTATGTTTGGATGGTCAGTACCTAATATAAATTTGCAACTCACTTACAATACTTACTAGCATAATCTAATATTTGTTTCCCGAATATATATATATGTTAATAGAATATTAATTTAAATACATTGAACAAATAAAAATATGCTTTATGAATGTTTAAGTTTGGAAGCAACTTTTGTTTTGGCTTTATAATAAGCCAACTTTCCGACAATATAACATGCCAAAATTTCCGACAAGAAAATATCCTTTTTAGAATTAAGTTTGTAAAGGGAATTTCCACATTTTTGTAGGTTTGCGGAGCCAATAACAAGTGGTGACTATCCGCACAGTATGCGGTCTCTTGTTGGAAATCGTCTACCAAACTTCACGAAAGCAGAATCTAAATTGCTAAATGGGTCATTTGATTTTCTTGGATTAAATTACTATACTACTTATTATGCAGCCTTTGAAAGTCGACAAAATTCTATAAATGCAAGCTACTTGACAGATGCTCGTGCTAATTTTTCATGTATGTAGTACAAATTCAAAGCTTGTTGATTACCAATTTTTAAGTTTCTTATAACAATTAGATTTTGACCATATATATTGTGGCAGTTGAGCTTAATGGGGTCTCAATTGGTCCAAAGGTAAACAAATCAAATTAGCTTAGCTGTTAGCATTAGTGGTAGTATTAATTGTTTTTCACAGCGTAACCTCTACAAATCTCTCAATTTCAATGGTATTACAGGCTGCTTCAGATTGGCTATATGTTTATCCAAGAGGAATTGAAGATCTTTTGCTCTACACAAAGAGAAAGTATAATGATCCACTCATTTACATTACGGAGAATGGTAATTATTTAGTTAGTTGCATCATCAAGTTTTCACATGCAGTGTAGTTATTGCTATTAAGTATACATTTAAAATGAACTAACTATTAAGCTAGTGACATTTCTGTTCACTTTGTAATAATTAGAGGAGTTAGCCCTTCTCTTTTTAAAAAAATGAACAAGCTTAAAACTAAAAGACTAACGTGTTACATATTTGTTGTAGGGATTGATGAGTTCAGCCATCCAAAATTGTCACTTGAGGAAGCCCTTAATGATAGCCAGAGAATTGACTACTACTATCACCACCTCTATTACGTTCAACGAGCCATCAAGTAAGTGCTCAATTGCTCAACAAAGCCTAAACATATCCCCTGTGTTATATATGTGTGTGTGTATATATATATATATATATTTATTTATTTATAAATACACATATCACATATAGATGTATGTGCGTATATATGAATGTAACACATATATACTATGTCCAACGGGGTCTAGCCCAGTGAAAAAGGGCCTTGACTTGCAAACTTGAGGTCTCAGGTTCGAACCCTCACGGCATCAGATGTGTGTGTGAGAAACCCCCTCCCCTCTAGTTTAGACTATCGCATGTACTACAAAAAACATATATATACTACATACATTCATATACATATATATATAGATATGCCTAACCTTTTTAGGTTTAGTTAATTCCATCTTTTTGTGCAGGCACGGTGTCCATGTTAAGGGATTCTTTGCATGGTCTCTGTTGGACAATTTTGAATGGTATAGTGGTTACACTCTTCGATTCGGTATGAACTTCGTGGATTACAAAAATGGGTTGAAAAGACACCCAAAACTCTCAGCCCATTGGTTCAAAAAGTTCCTAAGTACTAGGGAAATCGAATTGCAGCCGTTGTTTATGACCAAATAAATAATGTATAATGTGAATGTTATTTGCTTATGAACAAGAATAAATAGTCAGTTGGGTCCAACCAAATTCCTTTCGACGTGAATTCAGATGGGTTCATATTGATCTCAAATTCTGATTATTCTAACTTCTAATTATCTATGTTTAATGCGGATTTGATTAGGTTACCGATTTATGAACCCAGACTTTCTCATGTCAGCCATTGTCTGAGAGACTGGGATTGCCTTCTCTGGGTTTTTTTTTTTGGTCGAAGTGGAATTTCATTAAAACAAGAAGAGCAGCAGAAAAGAACAGAGGACCCAGAGGGGCTAAGAAAGCTAAGAAGAAAAACGAGGATATCAAAAGCCGAAAACCCCTAACAAGCAGCAAGGCAAGCAATCTGCAACAAAAGGGATAAATCAATAGAAAAATCAAAATCATGCACCAAGTCCCATTCCAAGGTAAATAGGGGACAAGGAACCCCAAGCAGAATTAGGGCTACTGATATTGTCAAAGACTGAGTTGGTCTTTTTTTCTTGGGTGCTGTTAAATGAACCCTAAAATTAACTGAGTACACTCTACTACCAAATTATTTATTGAATTATTAATTTATCCTAATATAAAATGACTAAAAAAATATATTGAATATTGAAACAAAAGTAATTTTAATAAGTACACCCTACTCTAAATTGAATGGAGGTGAAGCGTAGTTTAACACCGTTAATAAGTACACCCTACTCTAAATTGAATGGAGGTGAAGGGTAGTTCAACGCCGTTAATGCCAACAAAGAAGAAGTTGAGTTTTTGAGTTGTGTCTGTCTGTTGTTGGTCAAGGACGCTTCAGTTTCAAGGTTTCGACGTATGAATGACTTGTGAAATTTACAAGTTTTTATGTTGTGTTTTTACTCTTTCACGTGGGAATTGATCGAGAAAGTTACCGAAACATGAGAGAGAGATTACAGGGTTTAAAAGAAAGAGATGACGGAATCATCAGCATGCCGTCTTTTGGGTTTTAAGCTTCCGGCATAAGTGGAGTTAGACAAAGAGCTAAAGACACCCAACACACAAACAGAGAGAGAGAGAGAGAGAGAGAGCGTTTGATGTTATCTGTTCAGTGTTCTAGAAAGAGTCAAACAAATATCATTCCACTCCCATTGGTTCTTGTAATATCCTTTACTGCCCATAAGGTTCTTCAATATTGCTGACAGATTCACACCAATGGACACGTCGGGCTTTAAGTACTTGATCAAATAATGATCCAACCTTCTTAAGTATTCATGAATTTGGTTCCATGAGTGACGTCGGGCTTTAAGTACTTGATCAAATAATGATCCAACCTTCTTAAGTATTCATGAATTTGGTTCCATGAGTGGGTGGATTCCTGAGGGTTTTGATTTGATGAATGAAAAAGGAGTTGACATGAATAAATTTGATGAAAACGACCAATTCATGTAAAATTGGGTGTACTTAGTATTAGGATGTTGTGTGATAGAGTGTATTAGGATATATCAGGGGTATTTTTGGTAGGTAAATAAGGTGTACTTGGTTAATTTTATATTTTGATTTAATTATTAGGATGTACTTATATCATAAGGTGTACTCAATTAATTTTAGGGTTCGTTTAACAGCACCTTTTTCTTTCGGGTGGCCGCGTGACATTTTTGTGTTACGCTTTTGTTTAAATAATCTTTAATCTTTCTTACCCATTTGAATAAGGTGGTATTTATCTTCAACTTAAATGCTAATTTATCCTCTTATATCCATGCTTTCTCCACGATATATATATATATATATATATATATATATATATAAGACATGCCAAGTAACGACTTCAAAAGAAAAACAATAACTGCTTAGTCATGGCAGTCAAAAACAGCACTCTGCACTTAGTCCTCCTACTTGTTACTCTTGGGTGTGAAGTGACAAGTAGCAGAGCTTACAATCCAAGGCACTTTGGTGCTGCATGTGACACAGGTATCCTCAAGAAGAGCAGTTTTCCCTAGGGTAACGTTTCGTATTCTGGTTAGCTTCATCGTATGAGGGTTCTGGTCAGATGTGCTCGAGCATTGTTTGGATGGTTATGTGAGTGTTATGTGTGTATGGATTTTAGTATGAAGGTGCTGCAAATGAAAGTGGTAGGGGACCAAGCATATGGGATACATTCACTCACAAATATCCAGGTTTCTTTCTCTTATTTAGACTCTCTTTTTTTTTTGTGAAACTTAATTTGATTGTTACACACATGTTTTAATGGAAATAAAATAAAATACTCAGAGAGGATAAAGGACCGCAGCAATGGAGATGTGGCTACTGATCAATATCATCGCTACAAGGTACAAATCCCACATTATAAGAAATGAAGTATAAGAACAGCAAGTTCTTTCCGATATTCATGATTTCTTCTAATTATACTATTTGGTTATGTTCTCTAATTATGTATTTGCTATAGGAAGATGATGGCATTTTGAAGGATACGGGTTTTGATGCTTACAGATTTTCAATCTCATGGTCTAGACTCTTACCAAGTAAGAGGATGAGTATAATTACATCATTCTCTTAATTACCATCATATATATATATATAACAGAAATAGTATAGCCGAGCGGCTATACTTGGTTTTTCCCAATTCTTTTAAAATGAAATACTATAGCTGCCCGGCTATACTCGGTTTTTAGGAAAAAAAAAATTTTAAGCAATAATATATTCGGGCTGCTATACCCTGTTTTTAGAATTTTTTTCAAAAGAAATAGTATAGCCGAGCGGCTATACCCGATTTTTAAAAATAAATAATAGCCAAGCGGCTATACGCGGTTTTTTTAATTTTTTTAAAAAAGGAAATAGTATAGCCGCGCGGCTATACTGGGATTTTTCCAATTTTTATAAAGGAAATCGTATAGCAGCACGGCGTTACTCGGCTCTTTTTTTTAATTAGTTTTTTCAATAAATAGTATAGCCGCGCGGCTTTAATCGGCTCTTTTTTTTTAAAGTTTTTTAATAAATAGTATAGCCGAGCGGCATAAAATGAAGCAGATTGTGGAGTGCAGCCATGTCATCAAATGAAGCAGATTTTAATTGTGAGATGGAAAAACTGAGAGGCTTAGATGACGAAGCTTATTGTTGGTTGACAAATAGGGATCCAACTATGTGGGCTAGGCATAGGTTCAGTCCTAGAACCAAGTGTGACATGTTGTTGAACAATTTGTGTGAGTGTTTTAATTCTTGGATTTTGGCTGCAAGGGATAAACCAATACTTACAATGCTTGAGATGATTAGGTGCAAAATAATGAGAAGGTTACAAGTTAAGAGGGACTATGTGAGGGTCCAATTTGTCCAAAGATCCAAGGCAAGTTAGAGAAAAACAAGACCTTATCTCATAGATTCAGACCAATGTATTGTGGCAATGGATTGTTCCAAGTGGGGGACTCATTAGTTGATCAACATTCTGTGAATTTGTGGACCAGAACTTGTAGTTGCAGGAGGTGGGAGCTCAGTGGAATACCCTGCATGCATGTAGTTTCTGCCATATTCCATAATAGGCAAGAAGCTGAACAATTTGTGGATAAATGTTACACACCAGAGGCTTATTTGAGAGCTTATTCTCCAGTCATACAGCCAGTCAAGAGTATGAAGTATTGGCCAAAAGTTAACCAAACACCTGTCCTACCACCAATTGTAAAGAAGCAACCCGGAAGGCCTAAAAAAAGGAGAATAGTAAAGGATTCTGAAATGGAAAAGAATAAGGATCCCACCAAATTGGGTAAGAAGGGGGGTACTAAAAGATGTACAAAGTGTTGGGAGTTAGGCCACAATAGAACAACATGCAAAAATCAACCTCGAGAAGCTCCAAGTGGTGTTTATGTTGACAAAAGGTGGGCTTATAAATTTCAAGATGGCAGCCATCGTGGGGGTGTGAGGAACAATGAAATGGACAGCAGCAGTGGAAGTTTTGGAGAAAACCGAACTCCTCCAACTCAGAGCTCTAATGTACAACAAAGTCGTGGTGGATTCTTTGTGCCACAAGGGGATGTAGCGGAGAGCCATCAAGACATGGTCTTAAGAAGAATACTAGACCACCTAAATTGCCAGTAAGAAATAATTTGTTTCTATTTAAAATAATAATAATTCTTTCTAATTTTCAAGTTTTAATGTTTCCTTCTATGTTGTTTTTACTTGTGGCAGTTGAAGAAAGCTACAAAAATACATAATGTAACAGTGAACAAATCCCAACCTAGATACTTTAATCCTGCCAATGTAAGATTTTGTTACATTCCATGCATTCTATTAAAACAACTCCCAACCTATTATGCATATATTCTAATAGGTGCTTATTGCAGTTTCATCCACCTCAAGGAATTGTACAACCAATCATCACCAGGGATTTAGAGGGGGCACTTTCATTACACCAAATGCGCCAAGGATCCCAATTGCAAGTCAAATAGCGACAAGGCCAGTTGTAACCCCTTCTTTGCAAGCCAGGACTCCGATGCTTCAAACACCTCCATAATCTAATATGTCCAGGCCTAGAGGGGTCACTTTCATCACACAAAATCTGACAAGTACAACTACAATCCCAACTTCTTTGCAAGCCAGGCGGCTAATGCCACAAGCAGCCTCATACTCCCATATGTCCAGGCCTAGCGTGCACACCACACCACAAAGTTCATTTCGAACTTCAAAGACATGGAAACCACCTGGCAAAGGTGCTTGTACAAAAAAAGCAGATACAAGTTCTCAAAAAAAGAATATTTGATTGTATTTTGAGCTATTTTGGTATTTTTGGGCAGTTGAAATAATGTTATTTGTGTGAAGAGAAGACCATGTAGTACTTGTCTTTGGTGCAGATAGGAGTTCAATTTTATTTTGTTAGTTTGGAATTACGGCATGGAATTGCTTTTTGGTACATATACATTGAAACTCAAACTAGTTTTTTGTGATCTTGATGTAGTTGTCCGGAATGGATTTGATTTTTCTTTGGTACTGATAGGGATGTACTTGGGAACAAATGCAGTTCTCTTAAAGTTCTTTCTTGATTTATTTATTAGATTGATTCTATTAAAGTTATTTCTGTAACAAATTAAGTGCCTCACACAATACCAAATACCAGTCATCACTATCACATAAACAGAACACTCTTTACATGAGAGAAGGAGCAAACCCAATCACCATGGAATTGCAATTTACAGCAATCACCATGAGATCATCCGAAAAGCCGAACCTGCCCCTCGGGACCCAGCTCTTGCAGCACAAGTGTTTGGTAAAATATTGGATCAATATCCAGATATCAGAACATTGAAGGAACTCCATTCAAGCATCGTTGTTAATCAACGCCTCTACTCGGACGCATTACTAGGTATCAAACTCATGAGAGCTTACGTTGCTTGTGGAGAACCAAGAATCACACGCCACCTAGCATCAGCAGCAAGAACATTATTAAGGAAGGAATGCCCAAAGGGAAATCATAGCTCTTGGCAGCTAAGGCAACAGCAGCCTTATTTTGTTCATGGTAAACATGAGAGAGGGAGCAAACCCAATCACCATGGAACTGCAATTTACAACAATCATCATGAGAGAGAGATCTCTAGATTTGATTTGTCTCCGTGCTAGATTCGATTTGAAAACCCGAATTCTCATCAACACCAAGTAAAAGAGTCTAGCCTTTCAGCTTTTGGTTTGTGTTAAAATACATTTATGCCCACTCACGTGCTATGCACATGTCTAATTTAACATCTATTTGACAGATTGTCCTAAATTGGCTAAATTAGCCAAATTAAAAACACAGGGACTAAATTGGCCGAATAGGTAAAACACAGGGACTATTTTGACATTTAAACCTATATATATATATGGGTCAGGATCAGAGGACACACAAAAAACCACACTTTTTTTACACACATCTTCAGCCCTTAGATTTATCCTCATCTAACGGTTCAGAATTCATTTAACATGCACTTAACTTTGCATTAATTACTTTATTGGCGCCAACGCAGACTTCTAAAATTCCTCTCCCTCTCTCTCTCTCATCTTTATTTTTATTTCTTGATTATGTCTCTTTAATTTGATTACATGTCTATTTCCCAACTATCTTATTCACTCTCTTCCTTTGGTTTCCCTGCGGAAATCCTTTTTGTTGCAATCTGGAAACGATAAAGCGATTTTGGTCTCACCCCACCGACATACACAAACACAATGCACTTCCATTAATTTTCTTTACCTTATCTCTTGTGTTATGAAAATTTTCAGAAAAATAGAAAGACACTGGAAGAATTTACAATTCACAATACTAACTAAGACCAAACTTGAGGGGAAGAAAGATTGAAAGTGAAAACATTTTTCCAGAAATAAAAAATTAAAAAAAGTAGAAGGCCCAACCCTCTCCTGCCGTCTCCTTGTGCACCATTTCAGCTAAAAAAATGGCACAAAAAACCAAAGAGGATTAGCATGCCTTAGATAATGAGATTGTCGACATTTCCTGAAATGGAGAGAACCAAGAAAAATCCGAAATATGTTTGTTAACTGTCTGATGGGTTATAGAGATATTAATGAAGAAACTGAACTTGTGTTTTGTTCACTCTTCTCATCCATCGAATCAAAGAATTACCCATTGTCATAGTCATCCAAAATTACTCTTAATATAAGTTTTGGGTTAAGTAATGTTCACAGACATCCAAAGTTTTGAGTACATAAAGAATGCCCATATATAACTATAATCTTTTCTGGATCCTCTAGATATAATGATGGGCAACACCATATCATTTGTAACAAAAAAAAAAGCTTCAGTCTTAAAGTTTAAGGAAATCAAACTGTTGGGCATCAAGAAATGCAGGAGGTGTCGGGTGACCAGCAATGACGGACCCAGGAATTTTTATAGGGGTAGGTTAAATTTTATTTTTTACAGGAGATATATTATAAGACTTTTTACTCTAAAAACAAAAATGTAAATAAAATTTTATAAATCAAACAAGGACACATTACGAGCAAATAACACAAAAAAGTACAAAATATAAATAAATATCAAATCAAACACATTGTTCAACTACTTTACATTACTGAGAATGGTAATTATTTTTAAGCCTTCAATAATTTCTTCATCCATGTTTCACATGTATAGTTGTAAAATACAATTAAATGCTCTAAAGTGTACATGTCTTTTTTGGTCAATTGCCTCACATTGGAAGTCTAGCTAACATAAAGAGTTTAAAATATCTTGCACCTCTTCATTCACTGTCAATTAATAATTTTGGGTTGGATGCTCTCATTCTAACATGGTATTAGATCCAAGTTATCCATGTGGTAAGTGCAACGATCCCATAAGAATTGTCCACGCATTAGGGTCAAAGAATGCACACATTAAAGGGTATGTTAAGAAGATACTCACATTGCATATGGAAATTTAACATAAAGAACTTAATGGGGTCTCGTATTGAACATGTACGTACATATTTTTCATGTTTAATACACGTATTTTTTACAAAATTTTCAATAATACACACAAAATTTAGAATTATACACATAATTACCATATATTATTGAATACAAATAATATATATTAAAATATTATATAGTGGCCGAACTTTTAAGTTGTAATTTGCCAAAATTTTGCCGAATAAAACACGTACGTAGTTTAATCATATAGCCACGTGGCTATACCAAATTAATATCTATAAAGTATTAATTAATGCAACTAGAAGAGTCCTTTTTCATAATTTTTTTAGAGAAATAGTATAGCCGCCCGGCTATACTCTGTTTTTTCCAATTTATTTTAAAAGAAATAGTATAGCCGGGCGACTATACTAGGTTTTTTCCAACGTTTTTAAAAGAAATCGTATAGCCGCACGGCTATACTGGGTTTTTTCAAAAAAATTTAAAACAAATAGTATAGCCGCACGGCTATACTCTTTACATAGATATATACAAAGAGAGCTTCTATTGAAGGACACCCTTGTAGAGGCCACTTCGTATTGTATTTTACTAATCCAAACTGTCTATTTTGTAGATATTCATATCTCTATATATAAAAAATCACTTGAATCCGATATCATTTGACCACTCAATTGAATTATTGAAATTTTATTACTTTCTTGAAGCAACGTATTCATTGATTTTGTAGGACACAATTGGATGTCGAAACGGATTCCGATTTCTCTAATTTTTTGCAAGGATGAAATATGAAAGTAGACTTAAAAGATAGATGGTTTGGATCGTTGAAAAACAATTCGTAGGGGACCCTAAAGGGTTCCGTCAAATAACAATAGAAGGAGACTGGATATATGTATATATATATATATACTGGGATTCCCTTTTTCTTTTATATTTTTCCCCGATTTTCGTTTATAGATAAGAGTAGTTTAGGGTATTATCCATTACCATTAGGCCATTACATAAGTCTCTATTGTCCCCTTTTGATTTTTTTTACTTTTTCAAAGTTATTACCCATATAAAGGATTTAGCAAGTTCACGTTTAATGTTGTATTATACATGTACGTACCTATTTCAATAATACATCCGGGTTTTGTACACGTCTTAAAAACTCGGTAAAATTCACACTTTTAAAAAAGCAAACGTACAATACTCGTATTGAACATGTATGTACGTATTTTTTTACAAATTTTCAATAATACACAAAAAATTTCAGAATACATATAATTACCACATATTATTTAATACAAATAATATATATTTAAAAATTTTAAATAAATTATATTAAACTATTATATAGTGGCTGAACTATTAAGTTGTAATTTGCAAAAATTTTGCCAAATAAAACACATACGTATTTTATTCGTATAGCCGCACGGCTATACCAAATTAATATCTATAAAGTATAAACTAATGCAACTAGGAGGGCCCATTTTTCATAATTTTTTTTAAAGAAATAGTATAGCCGCGCGGCTATACTAAATTTTTCTTTTTAAAAAAAAAGAAAAAGAAAAAGAAATAGTATAGCCCCTCGACTAAACTGGGTTTTGCCAAGTTTTTTAAAGAAATAGTATAGCCGCCCGGCTATACTCGGTTTTTATAATTTTTTGTTAAAGAAATAGTATAGCCGCGCTATACTCGGTTTTCCAATTTTTCTAAAAAGAAATAGTATTGCAACGTGGCAATACTCGGTTTTTTCCTAATTTTTCACAAAGAAATAGTATAACCACACGCCTATACTCAGTTTTTTCTAATTTTTTTAAAGAAATAATATAGTTGTCGCCTATATGGGGCTCTTATTTTCAATTTTTTATAATAAATAGTATAGCCAAGTGACTATACTCTTTACATACGTACGTAAGTTGTAATTTGTAATTTGCCAAAATTTTACCGAATAAAACACGTACATATTTTATTTGTATAGACACGCGGCTATACCAAATTAATATCTATAAAGTATAAATTAATGCAACTTGGAGGGTCCTTTGTTCATAATTTTTTTTTATAAAGAAATAGTATAGCCGGGCGGCTATACTTGGTTTTTTCCTAATTTTTCTAAAACAAATCGTATAGCAGCGAAGCTTTACTCCTTTTTCAAATTTTTTAAAAAGAAATAGTATATCCGCACGGCTATACTGGGTTTTTTCCAAAAATTTTTATAGACATAGTATAGCCACGCGGCTGTGCTCGGTTCTTTTTTTTAAAAAATAGTATAGCTGAGCGGCTATACTCTTTATATATATACCCCAATTTTCGTTTATAGATAAAAGTAGTTTTAGAGCATTATCCATTACTATTTGGCCATTACCGAATCTCTATTGTCCCCTTTTGAATTTTTACTTATTCAGAGTTATTACCCTTATAAAGAATTTAGCAATTTCACGTTTAATATTGTATTATACACGTACGTACCTATATTTCAATAATACGACCGGGTTTTCTACAGGTCTTAAAAACTCAGTAAAATTCATATTTTTAAAAGCAAACGTCCAATACTCATATTGAACATGTACGTACGTATTTTTCATGTTTAATACACATATTTTTTATAAAATTTTCAATAACACACACAAAATTCACTTATTATACACTTAATTACCACATATTATTGAATACAAATAATATATATTAAAATATTAAAATATATTATATTAACTTTTAAGTTGTAATTTGCCAAATAAAACACGTACATTTTTTAATCATATAGCCATGCAGCTATACCAAATTAATATCTATAAAGTATAAACTAATGCAACTTGGATTGTCCTTTTTTCATAAATTTTTTTAAACTATTTTTTTGTTAAAGAAATAGTATAGTCGTGCGGCAATATTCAGTTTTTTTAAAATTTTGTTAAAATAAATAGTATACCCTCACAACTGTACTCGGCTCTTTTTAAAAAAGAAATAGTATATCCTCACGGCTGTACTTGGATCTCTTTTTTTTTCTTAGATTTTCAAAAAGAAATAGTATATCATCATGACTATGCTCGGCTCTTTTTTTAAAATTTTTTTAATAAATAGTTTAGTCAAGCGGCTATACTCTTTACATATATACATAAATACATAAAAGAAATAGTATAGCCACACGATTATTGCTATTTTTTTTTTAAGAAATAGAATAGCCGCGCGGCTATACCCCGTTTTTTATAAGACTATGTCTAAGATTTGGTATATAACTAAATTTTTATTGTTTAAATTATCTTTAATCTTCAAGTGATTTTACCCACTTAAACAAAGATTCCACATTGACCGCTTCTCAATCAATTTAAGTAGGAATCCTTGTTTCCCCCACAGTTCGAATAAGGTGGTAGTTATCTTCAACTTAAATGCTAATTTATCCTCTTATATCCATGCTTTCTCCACGATATATATATAAGGCATGCCAAGTAACGACTCCAAAACGAAAAACAATTACTGCTTAGTCATGGCAGTCAAAGCAGCACTCTGCTCTTAGTCCTCCTACTGTTACTCTTGGGTGTGAAGTGACAAGTAGCAGAGCTTACAATCCAAGGCACTTTTGTGGTGCATGTAACACAGGTATCCTCAAGAGGAGCAGTTTTCCGTCGGGTTTCGTATTCGGGTCAGCTTCATCGTCCTACCAGGTAGTACACCTAGCCTCTGTTACATTAAGTACTACATTAATCTCTTAATCTCTTTACACCATTTAGGCTTTTTGTTAGAAGGTTATATAATCTGGATTGGTTTTGTTTTATTTTTCCATGTGTATTAGTATGAAGGCGGTGCCAATGAAGGTGGTAGAGGACCAAGTATATGGGATACTTTTACTCACAAATACCCAGGTCTCTTCTTTGTATTGATTTTATGTTTACTTCTATATATATTTCGGCAGCTTTTGCTTTGGCTTCAAATGAGTTCATAAAATATTCCCCCTATGTCTTCCATAATATCTCATATGCTTAAGTCGAAAAAATTAGGTAACATAGTGGACGACAGCACTGGAGATGTAGCTGTTGATCAATATCATCACTACAAGGTACAAAGAACACACAATATTATAAGAAATCAAGTACAAGAACAATAGGATTTTTCTGATCATATGCATACTTCTAACTATATTTTCATTGGGGCTATAATTATTTTCTTGTTACAGAAAGATGTTCGGATTATGAAGGAAATGGGCTTTGATGCTTACAAATTGTCAATCTCATGGTCTAGATTATTACCAAGTAAGACGACCAGTATACATGAATTTTTTACATATCCAGTGCAAAAGAAAAAACTTCTACATACAACCAAGTTATTGGAATCACATTTTGGGGACAAATGTTTTTTGATCGAACTAACGTTTTGTGATTACTTACCTGTGTTATTATGGTACAATATTGTTGTTGAGAATTAGAACCAACTCACTCCCTTTTAGACCTTGTTGTTGATGGACTTTGGACAAGCTTAAGGATGAACTTGTTGCACACACACACACACTCGAGAAAATAACCAAGAACAATGAACACAAGTATTTATAGAGGTTCAGCAATTTGCCTACGCCTCTTTGGTGATCCCCTTAAGAAATATCAATAATGAAGATGGAGTTACAGATTTGGTTTCAATGGAAACCCCCTTAGAACCCAAGCTCAATATCTGTTTTCTCTCTCACCCCTTAGCTCACTCACTTGATACAAGATGCTCTCACTCTCTCTCTTGGCTTCCCAAATCTGAATGCAACACTTACTTCTTGCTCCAGCTCCTTTGTCTCTATAAAAGATAGAGAAAAGAAGCCACCCACATGCATCTGACCACCCTCCCTAAAACAAGATCCATAAAACCTCGGAAAGTATAAAGTGGGCTATCATAGCAACCACTAATCTACTTAAACAATGTTTAAGGCTTTTAGGTGGCTTCCAACTGTCCTAGGGCTTTTAGCATCTTTGGAGTTGCATGTGAATTGGTAGGGACCAATTTGCATACGAAGAAATGACGTAAAACGTGCTGAAAAATCTGCACGAAGACTGACCGGTCGCCAGCAGGAGGCGACCGTCGCTTCTGAGAGGAACGTTAAGAATTCGCGAGTAGCGACCGGTCGCTCAAAACCTACGACAATCGGGTCGCTTATACCGTAGCTTCAACTTCAACCAAGATGAAAACGACCGGTCGCCCAAAACTGCGACCAGTCGCTCCCTTCTCCGATTCTTGTAACCTTAGGTGAGCCATTTTTCCAACAATCTCCACCATGGCGAGCCTAAGCTCCTTGAGAGGATTATTGCCTTCCAGGACATCTTTACCTTCTTGAGAATTGTCCACGATAACTCCCAAGAACTCCACCTCAATCTCTAACATGGAACAAGATTGAGCAAGCTCAAGCAATGCTTGAACTTTGCACCGTGGTAGGCTTTGTGAGACAATCGGAAGCATTCTCTCGATGTATGAACCTTCATTACCGTGATGTCTCCATCATTCACCCAATCCCTTATCCGGTGGTATCGGACATCAATGTGTTTGGACCTTCCATGATACACTTGATTCTTGACCAAGCAAATTGCACTTTGATTTGTCCACTTTGAATCACCACCATGTCTTGGGCTATTAAATTCCTTTGCCAATCTCTTCAGCCATACCGCTTCTTTTGAAGCTTCCGTGAGCGCCATATACTCTGGTGGTAGACAAGGCACTAACCGATTGTAACATGCTGCTCTAACTAATCGGTCCTCCACCACAAGTGAAAACATATCGTGGTGGATCTCCTCTTGTCTAGATCCACGCATAATCAGTAGTCTACATATCTGACACACATGCCCTTTCCTTGTTGTCTTGCAAACAATATCCCAAGCCTCTTAGTCCCCTTCAAGTACCTCGAGAATCCACTTCGCTGCTGTCCAATGAAGTTTGCCCGGATTCGCCATGTATCTTGACACCACACTCACGCTTGAGCTAGGTCGGGCGTGGTGCAAACCATTGCATACATGAGACACCCTACCAAGCTTGCATATGGAACTTTGCTCATTTCTTCCTTCTATCAGTAGAAGGACATTCCTTTGCACTTAACTTAAAATGCTCTGCTAGAGGAGTAGACACGGGTTTGCAATCCAACATATTGAATTTTTCAAGTACTTTGGTAATGTACTTACTTTGTGGACCATAGCTTGCCTCCAACTCTGTCTCTCCTTATTTCCATCCCTAGGATCTTTTGTGCGAACCAAGATCCTTCATGTCAAACTCCTTTCCAAGCAATGACTTCAATTCCTGGATTTTTGACATGTCTTTACATGCAATTAGCATGTCATCAACATAAAGAAGCAAAAGGATGAGATTACCATCCTTGAATACATGAGTGTATACACAGAATCAGATTCACATCTTCTATATCCAATCTTCATCATGAAAGAGTCGGGCGCTTGTTCCATTGCCTTGAGATTGCTTCAACCCCATAGAGAGACTTTTTCAGCTTGCAAACCAGATTTTCTTTGTTTGCTTCAATGAACCCTTGAGGTTGGCTCATGTAGATGTCTTCCTCCAAATCACCATGGAGGAAAGCCAGTCTTCACATCCATTTGCTCCACCTCCATGTTCTCTTGTGCTACTATGGATAGTAGTAGCCTTATAGAAGTGTGTTTCACTACCGGAGAGAAGATTTCATCATAATCAACTCCCTCCTTTGCAGTACCCTTTGGCCACCAATCGAGCTTTGAATATGGTGGCTCCCTTCTCATGTATTTCTTCTTTCTTCCTAAACACCCATTTGCTGCCAATAAGCTTGCGATCCTTGGGTTTAGGAACTAACTCCCAAACTGAGTTTTGGTGTAGAGATTCCATCTCTTGCATCATAGCTTCCATCCAACTTTCTCGTTCCTCATTCTCAACCAGCCTCTTGGAACGTGGTTGGTTCTTCTTCACTAGCATTCAAAGCATAGTGAATCGCATCCTTGTCCCATCCAAACCTTTGAGGTGGTTTGATGGTTCTCTTGGGCCTCTGGACCGAGCTATAGATGATGGCTCCACTGCGCTGAGCCTCTTCTTCTTCTTGAGTTTGTTGTTGTTGTTGCCACTGCATCTTCCTCCTCAATGTCGACTCCACCTCCTCTGAACGTCTTGAGTTGGCTGTTCTTGTGAAGCTTTCTTGAACATCTTCTTGAGTGGAACTTCAATGGTTGTTTCTTTTCCAACAACATCCTCCTTTGCCTCTCGAGTTCTTGACTTTGTTCATAGGCATGGTCTTCTCATCAAACACAACATCCTGTTGAGTATCTTTTTAGGTTCACATGATCCCATAGCTTGTAGCCACTTCACACCGCTCTCAAATCCGATGAAAATGCATTCAAGAGACTTTGGCTTCAACTTGGATCTTTCATCACTTGGAATAAGTGCATATGCACCGCATCCAAACACCTTAAGATTAGTATAATCAATTTGCTTATTAGACCATACCTCCTCTGCACATTTGAACTCAAGATTTTTGGAAGGAGATCGGTTAACCAAATAGGCTGCATGGTTACTGGACCGCCCAAAATGACTGCAATCCCTGCATGAATCCTCATGCATCTCTCACGCTCCATGAGAGTTCTATTCATCCTTTCCGCAGCTCCATTTTGTTGGGGCGTCTTCTTCACGGTAAAAGTGCCTTTGATGCCTTCATTCCTGCAAAACTCAAGAAATTTGTTGTCTTTATATTCACCACCATTGTCACTCCTTGAGATCTTGATCTTCCTTCCTGCTAGGTTCTCCACTTCCGCCTTCCACTCCTTGAATTTGGTGAAGACCTCGATTTCTCCTTCATGAAGTAGACTCCAAACCTTCACGGAAAAATCATCCAAGAAAGTCACTGAAGTAACGAGCTCCGCCTTTGATTTAACCGGTGATGGCCCCCATACATCCGTGTGAATATAATCTAGCACCCTGTGCTTCCTTCCTCTTTGTTTCGCTGCTTGAAAGCCACCTTAGATTGCTTTCCCATGGTACAATATTTAGAACTCAAGCTTGCAACTTTGAACACCTTTCAACAACTTTCTGTTGTGTAGTTCCTGCATGCCCCTCTCACTCATGTGCCCTAGCCTCAAATGCCAAAGTGAGTTTCATCCTCCGAGTCCTTGCTTGTGGATACAGCTGCTCCAATGTTATTGTTGTACCACACAATCTATATAGACAATTAGGTAGAATCTCTCCTTCATAACCACAAGTGAACCTTTTGAGATTATGAGTTTCCCTCCATTTGCTTTAAATGAATAACCATTCTTATCAAGAGTTCCAAGGAAATGAGATTCTTACGCAACTTTGGAATGTGCCTTACCATTCCAAGCGTCCTATGACCTCATCATGCATCTTTACCTTGATTGTACCCAGTGCCTTTGACTCTACAAACCGAGCCATCCCCATCATAACTTCACCACCTTCTTCTTTTCATATGTGTCAAACCACTCCTTGTTTGAGCACATATGGTATGAGCATCCGAATCCAAAAATCCAATCGGAAGAGGAACACCTTGAAGAATTAGCAAATGCATTAGTTTTAACATTGCTATTAACACATAAAAGCTCACCATCACTGTGACTTCTTCCACTTGTGTTGGCTGCATTCTTCCCTTTGTTCTTCTTCTCTCCTTCCATATGGGGCAATTTCTTTTCCAATGCTCCTTTGACCCACATTCGAAAACAACCTTCTTTTTGCCTTGGATTTGGACCTTCCCTCTGTTGCCTTTCTTGCCCTCTCTTGCTTCTTTGAACGACCTCTCTCTCCGGTCTTTGCAACTAGACCTTCACCTTGAGAGTTCTCTCCCGAACGTTGAGCCATCCTGGTGTGTCATGATGTCTTACCACGAGGCTCAAAATCCGGAGTGACCTTCCCGAACATAAGAGTGGTTCGGGCAGTGTTTATAGGACGGGAGGTAAGGATGTGAGCAACATAAAGAGCCTTATCCTCCGAACTATAGTTAACTTCCATTCTCTCGTAAGTCGAACACATCTATTGAAACTACTCAAATGTTCCATTAGATTACCTCCCTCCTCCATCTTGAGATTTAGGAGTTCTTCCTTGAGGAAGAGCTTGTTGGATAGTGACTTCCTGCAAACATTTCTTCGAGCTTCTCCCATGTTTGCTTTGCCGTATCCTTCATCACGTTGATGAGCACCTCATCGGAGAGGTAGTTTTTCGATAGCTCCTCTAGCTAACTCATCAAGTACACTCCACTCCTCATCTGTCATGCTTGTTGGCTTCTTTTCCTTTCCAACCAACACAACATGGAGGTGTTGTTGTGTGAGGGGCTGACTTCATCCTTCGTTGCCAAAGAGTGAAGTTCTCCTTCCTGTGAAAGGCTTTTTAGCTCCACCTTCATGCTTGTTGCTTGTGGTTGCTTCACCGCGTGAACTCGCTACCACTCTCAACTTCCTTGTCACTTCTGCCATCTTCAACACACTAGCACTCCAAAAGAAGAACTAGCACAGCTGCAAAACACACTCTGATACCACTTGTTGAGAATTAGAACCAACTCACTCCCTTTTAGACCTTGTTGTTGATGGACTTTGGACAAGAAGCAGGATGAACTTGTTGCACACACACACACACACTCAGAAAATAACCAAGAACAATGAACACAAGTATTTATAGAGGTTCAGCAATTTGCCTACGTCCTCTTTGGTGATCCCCTTAAGAAATATCAATAATGAAGATGGAGTTACAGATTTGGTTTCAATGGAAACCCCCTTAGAACCCAAGCTCAATATCTGTTTTCTCTCTCACCCCTTAGCTCACTCACTTGATACAAGATGCTCTCACTCTCTCTCTTGGCTTCCCAAATCTGAATGCAACACTTACTTGCTCCAGCTCCTTTGTCTCTATAAAAGATAGAGAAAAGAAGCCACCCACATGCATCTGACCACCCTCCCCTAAAACAAGATCCATAAAACCTGGAAAGTATAAAGTGGGCTATCATAGCAACCCACTAATCTACTTAAACAATGTTTAAGGCTTTTAGGAGTGGCTTCCAACGTCCTAGGGCTTTTAGGCATCTTTGGAGTTGCATGTGAATTGGTAGGGACCAATTTGCATCGAAGAAATAATGTAAAACGTGCTGAAAAATCTGCACAAAGATGAAGCTCGCCGCCGATCGGGCGACCGTCGCTTATACCGAGAGGAACGTTAAGAATCTGCCAGAAAGCGACCGGTCGCTCAAAACCTCGCGACAGGTCGCACATACCGTAGCTTCAACTTCAACTCAGCATGAAAACGACCATTCGCCCAAAACTCGCGACTTGGCCGTCCTCTCGATTCTTGTAACCTTAGGTGAGCCATTTTTCCAACAATTGTAATCTTAATGAATCCAAAATTTCTTTCCAAATAATGTTAATTTGGATCATCTTATCAGATGGAAAGCTAAGTGGAGGTGTGAACAAAGAAGGAGTCCAATATTACAAGAACCTAATTGACGAGCTTCTTGCTAATGGTGCACGACTCCTATGACTAATATAATATATATTCTCCAAACTCCTCACTCTTCTGTAATTTAGAAATCAAGAAAGAAAACAGTACGTAATTAATATAATTGGAAATGTAGTTTTGTGTATAAATAATTGGAAATAAAATGTTGTTTTGTGCTTAGCCAAACGCATTGTATCTTAATGGTCGCTTTTTATGTGGTTCAATTGACACATGATCACAACCTAAAAAAATTTAGCTCGTTGACCGCTTCTTATTGAAGTATAAAGATGAGGACAGCCTTCCGGATTGCCCCTTTTTTTCGTGCAGCTTAAATGGACATGGAAATTGAGGTTTATAAGATTCACAGATGCCACAGGTTTCAAATTAACTTTTTAAATTATATCATGCTTTGTCCGTGATACAAGTAACAAATGCCCAGTACATATTATAAATTAGCCTAGCTAGAAGACGAAACTAAGTACAAATTAATTATGGAACTCCAAAGCACCTTCTTCTTAGTCCTCCTGCTTGTTCTTGGTTGTGCAGTTACAAGTAGTGGAGCTACTAATTCAAAGCATTCTGTTGCTACATGTAGCGCTGCTTTGCTAAACCGGAGCAGTTTCCCGGAAGGTTTCTTATTCGGGGCAGCTGGATCGGCGTACCAGGTACCTCTCTCTTTGATGATCTCTTTACATAATTTAGGCTTTTCTTTGAGGGAGCATGGTTTGGATGGTTATGTGTCTGTTGTGTGTGTATGGATTTTAGTATGAAGGTGCTGCAAATGAAGGTGGTAGAGGACCAAGTATATGGGATACATTCACTCACAAATATCCAGGTTTCTTTCTCTTATTTAAACTTTTTCTTTTTTGTAAAACTTAATTTGATTGTTAGACACATGTTTTAATGGAAATAAAATAAAATACTCAGAGAGGATAAAAGACCGCAGCAATGGAAATGTGGCTATCGATCAATATCATCGCTACAAGGTACAAATCCCACATTATAAGAAATGAAGTATATATAAGGGACACCAAGTTCTTTCCGATATTCATGATTTCTTCTAATTATACTATTTGGTTACGTATTTGCTACAGGAAGATGTTCAGATTTTGAAGGATACGGGTTTTGATGCTTACAGATTTTCAATCTCATGGTCTAGACTGTTACCAAGTAAGAGGATGAGTATAATTACATCAATCTCTTAATTACCCATCATATGTATATTATATATAACTGTTGGGCAACCAAGTTAATAGAATCACATTTTTGTGGTGGGGCATTTGAGCCTTTTGATTGAAATAATTTTGTGTTTTGGTTTCGGCAAAATAAAAAAATAAAAAAACTAATTTTGTGTAATTAATGTTTTAATCTTATTATAGCACATTATTGTTGTTTATTTCATTAAACATTTAATATTTTTCTAAAATATATTTGGGTCATGTTGATCAGATGGAAGGCTTAGTGGCGGTGTGAACAAGGAAGGAATCAAATATTACAAGAATCTCCTCAAGAAGCTTGTAGCCAGTGGTTATGCATGACTCCTATGACTAATTATAGATGAAAAAATAAATCAAGTAATGTTCATTTTTCATTGCGCTAAATATGTATTAATATTAATTGTTTTAATGCAGGTATAAAGCCGGCTGTCACTCTCTTTCATTGGGATGTTCCCCAAGCTTTGGAGGATGAATATGGTGGCTTCTTAAGCCTTAAAGTTGTGTAAGTCAAAATGAAACAATCCTTTGATTAGCATAAAAAAACTTATTGGGAATAGGATTATTTTGGTATTTCCGGCCAATAACATAATAACACATGTAAAAGTTATTTGATGTTTCATTACGTTATTGGTCGATAATAACTAAAAGTGATATTCCATTGAATGAGAGTTTCTCTCTTTAATTAAGGGTATCGTAGAATTGGCCAATTTCTACGGTTTTCTATTTTTTAAACGAAAATAGACTCAGATAAAAGGAAAAATAAGGCCCAACAAGCTAGAGTTGATTAAAAAGGGTCCGGTATGTAATAGAAAAGCCCACAGACTCAACCAGCACTTACCGGGCCAGACAAAACACAACATTAAACTACAATGTCCAACGAAAAATGCAACACAAATTTGCCAAAGAAAGGGAAGGAAATGAAATGCAACGAAATAGCATTCCAATCAAACATGCAGTATACATGAATCATGGAGTGTGGTAAAATTCTTTCGTATAAGATAAGTGGGAATTGTTTAAGCGTTAATCAATTAGTAAGTTAATATGGCCATAACCAGTTAGAAAGTGAACCACTCTACAATATCATCATATGCTCAAGACTATGTAATATGCAGGAATCATTTTCGAGACTATGCAGAGCTTTGTTTTAAAGAATTTGGTGACAAAGTTAAGTATTGGATCACATTTAATGAGCCATGGACCTTCTCCAAGAATGCTTATGCAAGAGGGCTACTTGCACCAGCCCGATGTTCTAATTGGCAAAACCTAAATTGCACAGGTGGGGATTCAGCAACTGAGCCATATTTAGTGACACACCATCAACTCCTAGCTCATGCAAAAGTTGTAAAGTTGTACAAAGACAAGTATCAGGTCCTCTTTGAAAAATACCAAGTCATTCCTACAAATTCTATAATTTTAATATTATTTTCAATCTTTGCGTTTTAATTTGTACACTACTCAAATTATTGACTTTTATATATATATATATATTTAATGCGCAGGCGTCGCAAAAAGGATTGATAGGAATAACATTAGTGTCACTTTGGTTTGAGCCATTATCTAACACAAAACAGGACAAAGATGCAGCATCACGAGCAGTGGATTTTATGCTGGGATGGTATGTATTTGCTAATATATAATTCTCTAGACTTCTATTCAATTGTTTTCTCAATACAAATACTAAACTCCAAATAGGATACGCTTAACTTTTCAACTCCAGCAAAAAGTCATCCTATATATTTATATATATATATATATATATATCTCAATCTCTTATGGATGATTTTCTTCGTTTTAGGTAATTTGAGAAATTGTATGCAACTATCAAGTACCTTAATTTGATTACATTTTTTTCGTTCATGTTTTCTTCTTCTTATGGTTTTGATTTTTCTAAGGTATGCAATAGAAAAATATTTTTATATATCAATGTGTACATGTTCGAACCCCAATGTAACCAAAAAATAATTGTACAATGCATGTTAGAAATCACATGTCAACTTATCAAATATTAGAGAAAAATCTGACTTTTTTGGTTGTTGAAAAATCCTACATAAATTAGGTATTTAACATCATACATGCATATCCGTGTCAATTCATAATTTCTAGCCTAAGTAAGAAGTTAATTATTAATGTAGGTTTATGGATCCCTTGGCAAAGGGGGAGTATCCTAAGATCATGCAATCACTGGCTGGAAATCGATTACCCAAGTTCACTAAAGTGCAATCCAAAAGTGTAAAGGGTTCATTTGACTTCATTGGATTAAATTACTATACAACCTACTATGCAGCCGATGCACCTCCTCTTCCTAATGCTACAACATACCCAAGCTATTTAACAGACTCTCTCACTCAATTTTTAAGTGAGTAGAATCTAAAAGTTTATGCTTCCAAAAATATACACACATGCACACCTATACTAACAAAGTCTTGAAATGTATGTTGTCACAGCTGAGCGTAATGGTACCTCGATTGGTCCGAAGGTACGTACGTAACATGTTAATATAATTTGCACCATTGTGTTAATGGAATTTCACCTCATGATATTGCATCAATCTTCTTAAAACACTAATGACAATCTCTACATGATTAAGTTCTATGATTTAAGCAGGCTGGTTCAAGTTGGCTTTATATTTATCCAAAAGGACTTCAAGAACTATTGCTTCACGTAAAGAGGAACTATCATAATCCACTGATTTACATAACCGAAAATGGTAATTATAGCTTTTGCACATACTCGAGTAAATAGCTATTATATTAGCATTTTAAGCTGAATAAATATTACCTATTATATTGTAGGAGTTAGTGAATTCGCTAATCCCAAATTGTCTAATGAGGAAGCCCTTGCCGATTATCACAGAATTGACTATTACGATAGTCATCTTTATTATCTTCATACCGCGATCAAGTAAGTGTTAAACAAAACATCAAAATTTCATTCTTACTCTTTTCAACAATAATTTAATTGGCATAATTGTATAAATATTGGCAGGGACGGCGTTAATGTGAAAGGATACTTTGCATGGTCTTTGCTTGACAACTTTGAATGGAATGACGGTTTCACGGTTAGGTTTGGTATCTACTATGTGGATTACAAAGATGGACTGAAAAGATATCCTAAACTTTCAGCGAACTGGTTCAAGAATTTTCTTCAAAAGAAAAAATGTACGCTTGGGGGTTCTAAACCTAAAGGCTCAAAAAAACCCAATGTCTCAATCCATTGACCACACCCCCAACAAACAGTACTAAACAAATTTATTATATATTTGTATGTTTTTCCAATAAAAGTTAAGGTAATTTGTGTATAATTGAAAGTTTAAATGTAGAGATTCATATTACTATTATGTTTTTATAAAAGCAATTTTGAAGAGACTGTGCAGGATTAACTGCTCTTAACCACTAAAACTACAAATTCATTGTCAAATATTACTCTTTGAATCTTCATTAAATTGAGCCATATATCCGTGTAGTGGTTGGGAGTTTACTCCACCCAGGTATGGTCCTGGGTTCGAGTCCTAGCATCCGTGTTGTGTATGTGAGTTTAGTATATTATCGCCCCTTTCAATAGGAAAGATCCTAAAAAAAATAAAAATTGAGCCATATATCCACATCACTCCTTGAATCTTCCATTGATAATACTGAAGTCACCTAATATATGTAATCTTGGATGTTATCGTGGATTTGCCCACTCAGTGACACAATGCGACTATCCAAATCGCATGCGGTTCTTGTTGGAAGGAAATCGATTACTCACTCAAAACAAAACAAAAACAAAAACAATAAAAAAATATGCTTAAAGGTTCAATTGATTTTATTGAATTAGATTAATAGATAGAACATATTTTGCACTTCATCTTAATGCTAGACACAAAAGCTACCCGACAGATTATCAGGCTAATGTACCGTACGCACACATACTAACCAAGCCCTTGGACTTGTATGTTCTGGCTCCCGAGCCTAGTAGTATCCGATTGATCCAAAGGCTGCCATTAACTAATAATGTAATTATTATGCAAAAGTACTTTTGTTAGTTGTGTTTAGCCTCATGTTTGCACATCAAATCAGAGTTTTTAATTAAATACTATAATGACTACAGGTATGGGCTTAGCCAAGTTAGTTAGAGTTGATGTGCTCCCCACTCTGCACCCGAGTTCGAATCTCCCTCCCTGTAGTTTAGATTAGTTTAAAGTAAATTATCACTTGTAGCAGCCGAGGGTAATAGTACAATTGCTTCACACAAAAAAGTGATAATAATCCACTTGTTCAATTACATCACTCAAAATGGTAATTGGGTTTTTATGTGGTTTCAAATTTTCAATATTTATAGCATTTTATATCATATTAAAATAATTATTCTGCTAATTTGCAGCTAGCCCCAATACTGCCGGCAACCGGCACACTTAGGCATAACTTGCCGGCCAGGGTGCTGGTATCATAATGCCTCGGTGACTCGGTCCCTCGCCATAGAATATATAGAAAATATCATAAACAACCCAAATGAGTTAACCACAAAACTTTCAGAGTATCAAAAACAATTAATGTTGTCATTGTTAATTAATTAATTTAAATATCAAAATGGAAGAGCAGTACTTTCTGGCTATATGTCTTGTTCCCTGTCTTTGTTCTATTGTATTTTTCTCATCATGCATGTGCTTCATCTGTCTATAAATGCCTGCAGCTACAGAGCCCAAAATGCATAGCCTAATTAACCAAAGTAAATTATGGCATCCAGATCGAGAGGCTCTCTTCTTTTAGTACTTGTAGGCTTCATAATAATTTTCCTTGCCCCTATAGTGAGGAGTAGTAAGTCAGTTATAACACCTAGTCTAAGTGGTAGTCTCTACGACCCTTCATTCCTCAATCGGAGCAGCTTTCCATCAGGTTTCATATTTGGGACAGCTTCAGCATCTTACCAGGTAATAAAGTAGTTTGCTGCCTGAATTTTAAACTTTTGCGTCTATATTGTGAGGAAATGTTCTCTTGTCACATTGTATGTCAATATTAAAATGATTATCTTGTCCGACTATAAATATGACAGTCAATTAGATTGAAAAGCATATGTCTGACAACATAAGTCTTGCGAGGAAACATTACCTTAACATAAGATTTTTCTTTTATTATTTGAGATGTCATATCTATATATGTTCCCCTACGTGAATTTCAGTATGAAGGTGGTGCAAATGAAGGTGGTAGAGGACCAAGTATATGGGATACGTACACTCATAAATACCCAGGTATTTTTCTTATTCTTCTTTTAACACAAAGTTAATGGCTGCATGGCATACACAACAATAGGAAATGAATTTATAAGCCTAGCGTCAATGATTGTTGGCAAGGTATATAATTAAGTGATGATGACTGCCGTTCGGAAGAGCTAATTAAAGCATACTTTCCCTTTGATGCCGGCAGAACAGAGTATTATATATGGACGAGTGAGAGTGACGAATATAATTGATTTTTTAGCCCAATAAGTAATCAAATTAATATAATATTTTAAATTTTAAATTTGTATGGGTATTTGCAGGTAAGATAAAAGATGGCAGCAATGGAGATGTCGCAGTAGATTCATATCATCGCTATAAGGTACAGCGGCATCGAACTAAATCCAAAAGAAGAGTATATGATGTATTTTAATTAGAAATTAATTCTGAGACAATAATGCGAAACAAAATCATTCATTGATTCCTAGTTACATTTATTTTAATAGGAAGATGTGGGGATTATGAAGGAAATGAATTTGGATGCTTACAGATTTTCTATCTCATGGTCCAGAGTGCTACCAAGTAAGCTGGTCGCATGTATCAATCTTGGCTATTACATTAATCTTGTTGGTGGTTGGGACCAATTTGATGGTGCTTTAATTAAATTCAATTTATTAAACTAATGATATATTATATATTTATTTTAGATGGAAAACTAAGTGGGGGTGTGAACAAGGAAGGGATAGGATACTATAACAACCTCATCAATGAACTCGTTGCCAATGGTAATTTCTATAAATTAATCTTATATTATGATTATACGGTCGTCAAAAACTGATAATGGTAATTGAATTTCTTTTCCTATTAATTATTGAATGCAGGTATAAAGCCTTTTGTGACACTCTTTCACTGGGATCTTCCGCAAACCTTGGAAGATGAATATGGTGGCTTCTTAAGTCCTCAAGTTGTGTAAGTGATGTAATGTTATAGTACCTCTGATCAATTTGTAAAATGAACCGAACATAACTTGGTCAAATCTTATGGGATCATCAATAACAGTGTTACATGAATGCAGGAAGCATTTTAAGGACTATTCAGAGCTTTGTTTTAAAGAATTTGGTGATCGGGTGAAGCACTGGATCACATTCAATGAGCCATTGGCCTTAAGTGTGGCAGGTTATGCAACTGGGGATTTGGCACCGGGACGATGTTCTGAGTGGCTAAAACGCAACTGCACAGGGGGAGATTCAGGAGTTGAGCCATATTTGGTCACACACAACCAGCTTCTTGCTCATGCAACTGCCGTTAAGTTATATAAGGAAAAATATCAGGTAATCTACAACAACAATGACCATATTAATTCGATATTTTACGTAGGTAGTAAGGAAAATGTGTGCAGTTATAATGAGATAAAACATTAATTGACTAGCAAAACGTTTTTATATGTGCAGACGTCTCAAAAGGGATTGATAGGAATAACGTTGGTGTCACTGTGGGTGGTGCCATTTTCTGAGGCCAAGAAAGAAAAAGATGCTGCACTTAGATCCTTAGATTTTCTGCTTGGATGGTTTATGGACCCATTGACAAACGGTGACTACCCACACAGCATGCGATCTCTTGTTGGAATTCGATTACCTAAGTTCAACAAGGAGCAATCCAAATTGCTGAAGGGATCATTTGATTTTATCGGATTGAACTATTATACATCTAACTATGTATCCGATGCACCGCAACTACGCGCTGGAAATGCTAGCTACTTAAAAGACTCCCTTACTTCAATTTCACGTATAAATTCTAAACTCACAGCTATCAATTTACTCAGTAATTAGTTCCTGGCCACATTTTTCTTATAAAGATTGGCGATGTAATAAATAAAATTACTCTTATATTTTAACTTGTTTATGACATCTTGTCTGTCTTTGTTTTGCCAGCCGTGCGTAATGGAATTCCCATTGGGCCAAAGGTGTGTATCAAATTGTGTAAACCTTATAATTTCCTCTTCAATATCCATAAGTACTCCTTATGATTGATGGTCGATCTTGCAGGCTGCTTCAGAAACTGTGTATATTTATCCGAGGGGCATTAGAGATGTTTTGCTCTACACCAAGAGAAAATATCATAATCCGGTTATTTACATCACAGAGAATGGTAACCATCTCTTAAGTTAACATCATATATATTTTAGTTTTTATGGGCAGATAGAGGGTGGTAAACTACAAGGAATGGATTTTAGATGTCAAACGGAAACTAAACATTAACTTTTCCCCTTGTACTCTAGGCGTTGATGAGCTTAATGATCCCAAGTTATCTCTTGAGGAAGCCCTAGTTGACAACCAAAGAGTTGACTATCACTTTCGCCATCTTTATTACCTTGAAGCAGCGATCAAGTGAGTTTCACCTTTGCGAGAGATTCGTTCAACAATATAATTAGTTATAGATAGGGTTCTTAGTTATATCTCTGATATTTTATTTACAACCTCTATTTTGCAGAGATGGTGTCAATGTGAAAGGTTACTTTGCATGGTCATTGCTAGACAATTTTGAATGGACGTTAGGATACACTGTTCGGTTTGGTATCAACTATGTTGATTATAAAGATGGGTTGAAAAGATACCCTAAACTCTCAGCATGCTGGTTCAAACAATTTCTTAGAAAATACTAAGACATATACAAATGTCTTTTTCTTTCTGGGTCGAGAGAGAACAATGTCAATCGAGATATTTAGCTCACACAATATATGAGTAGAACTTCTTCAACTAATAAACAGATATAACCTGAAATATGCCTTGTGATCAATCCTAGAGACTAATTATTTGGGAATTAAAGTTTTGAAGTCCCAAAATCAAATCATGATTGCAATGGAAGTATTGGGGATTTGAAATTTACTTAAATGTCCAAATATATATGCTGGTCATGTGTCTCGTCATCATTAGACATCTAGAACTGTTTGTAACGGCACCCTACAACCACCATATTAGACATAAGAAAAACTCTTCTATAAGCTAGGTTACAGCATTATCATGGTGCTGATATGGTATGACTAATTATTCAAATGACTTTACTAAGCAGGTTCTTCTTCTTCTTTTTTTGTTCAAAAAGCCGCATGTCTTTTTCTTTTTTGGGTCAAAACCTCAGATGTAGGAGTAAATGCTCTTAACCACTTAAGCTACTAGCTCCTTGCTACTAAGTAGCATCTTTTACTAGAGGATTAAACAAGCACTTCACATATATGACATCGAAAGATTTTTGGTACATTATTAAGATGTATAACTTCTTGCATGACATCAAAAAGAGATATTTAATTTGTTTAGTAAGCAACAAAAAGCCTTTATCTTGTCATATGGAATATTCCACTACACTCACTCTTTCTCATTGTTTCTCTCTAAGCCAGATCATCACCAATTAATTATCCCATGTCTTGTTGTATATATTTTTGACCCCAAAGTTTGTTATAGCTAGCAATTATTGGAGCTAATTAAGCTTTTTCCATGTACTGTGGCTTTCACACAAACGAACAAAATATATCAGAAGGATACAAATCATGAATTATTGAAGAGACAGATGCATGTATGGCCAATGAACTGAAGGCCTTTTCGTAGATGCTCTCTTGTTTCACTATCTCCATGAGTAGTCTAACTACTAACATCGCATATATAATTCTTTCAAAAATTTGGAAGAATTAGTTTGTTTAATCTCAGCCATTTATTGTAGTCTAATTTAATGGTTGAAAATTTGTGGTGTTACAGATCCGCTCCTTATATATATACGTGCATAAATATAATATTGATATGAATTCATTTTAGTGAGAGCAAGAACTATATACCTTCCTATAACTAATTATCCCATCGTAAATTTTGTATGGATGTGGGATTATCCTCAACCTCATCCTAAAAAATCTCCATGAGAGACTCATCATGCAAAAAGATCCACACACGTATTATAGAATTAGAGGTTATTTAGTATTAGCACATACACTGATTTCATCACTAATCCACTATAAACAATTATGTAGAGGGAGATTGCCAACAAATAATGTGCTTTTATAAATTCGAAAATTGCTTTAATTATTAAGGGTAAAGTTGCTTTTGTCTGAAAGTTACATGTCTGGATGATGAGCTAGCCTATAAAGATATTGACACAGCAGGATGAGTACAAAACACATTTGCAATAAGCTAGGCCATCTGTAGCCCCAGAAGGCAGGGCCAACTTGAAAAGCATATAGCTTGGATTACACGGGTTTCTGATTTTGTATTTTATGAGTGTAGTTTTTTTGAAAGATATATATGTACTTGAGTATATTTGTGGACCACATTAGACTAGTCCATTCTTAAGCAGACAGTGTGGACCATATATGTGTGATACACGTTTAGACTACCTAACCTTTACAGTATGCACTATATATATAGTTATTTTCTCATTTGTATATCCGCACGGATCATGCATATGCTATAATAAACATGTATAAAAATAAAGAGAAGTATTACAAAATACACGACATCCGCACAATAATAACATCCAAATATATATATATATATGTGTGTGAGATGTCAATATTTTGTAATATACGTCGAACCATGACATAGATTATTTCATTTTTTGTAACACTTCATACTATTTATTTCACCTTAAACCTTGAAATCAATATAGTGCGAGTATAATGCAGTTCGCACTTTCTACATTGCATAATGGGGAAAGCTTGTGTCAAGTTTGTGGGGAAAGCTTGTGTCATGTCCCGGACCCAGGGTATGGTAAAACAAAGCACAAAAATAGTCTCACATAAACCAAGAGAGAGATAACTACAATAAGATGTGAAATATTACTTTCACTTTATCAGCTAATACACACACTCAAAGAACCCCAAGGATCAATTATACATCAGACCTACAAGTCTGAATACACCAGGGCTGAAGTTCACAAAAGATAAAATAGAAAGCTTGGTTTAATTTCTAACATATACCATGCCTAAATGTCATGACTCGTGACTAATGGGTAGGACTTGCCTTACCTAATACTATATGTTGAAAGAAAAGAAATAGAAAAAGAACTGAGAACCACATGACACACTAACTACCCATCAGTTTCAAATAGAGATGCTATATGGAACTCCCATTCCTGTGACCCCAGGTTGTGAAAAGGGCTTTAAAAGCTCATAAGGCACAACCCCAGCTCCATTTCTGTTTTTCAACTCACTGTTGGCATTTCTATCATCAATAGTTCCTTCAATCACCAACAACCTCCCCTTAAAGCGTTCAAATGCCGCCTTTATAACGGGTTCCTCAGCCCATGCCGCCTCCATCTTCTCTCCAATGTACTCTTCATCCGGTGAATGATTCGACAAAATGTCCAGAACAGCCATGATTCTTGTTGCTTGGATTTGTGAAGGGAAGCACTGCAAAAGTGCACCTTCAGGCTTTTTCAAGAAGTTTTTCCAAAACTCTGGCGAGGGGTCTTCTGTGGGCATATTGGTCCTTGCAATTGTCGGCCTGTTAGGGAAATAACCCGCATAGACATATTGCCCAAAGTTGACAGCTGCATGGTGGCCAGATGTGACCCACACCATTGTGGTGATGATGCCAATGAGGTCTTCACGGGTGTTGAGTTCTGGCCACCATGGTTCGTCCTTTTTGTCTGCATGGCCTACTGTTTTGATTTCTGTCCACCATGCTTGGAGCTCTCCATCAGTCTGTACAAGGCTGGAGTCCGGGTAGTAGTGGTTTACATAGTCAGTGACCCATTGTTTGATGGCATCCCACATGAGTAGACCATCATTGGCAAAAGGGTAGTCTTCAATTGTTAGCTTTAGACCATGCGGAGCAGTTGGGTCTTCAACAGCCATGCCCCTAGAAAATACAAATTGGACATCAAGATTTTAGTTAAACAGTGCAAAAGATATCATAAAATTAGATAATAATATAGGGAATTGTTCACTTGTCATATATATGAGTTGTTATGGTGTCGTTAATTTGAACCCAATCATCAAGTTCTCTAACAAAATATCTGATGCGACATGCATAGTTGTCAAACTGTCAATGTGAACTATACATGTGATCAGCTGAGAGTAAATTAAATTACCTTCTAATAAGGTCAGCCGGGAGTGCCTCTTGGTCGAACCGCCACTCCTTGCCATAGGCAACTGCGCTAAGCTCAAGGGAGTATATTCCAGGAGAGAATGAGCTTTCGATGATACCGCCGGCATTGATGAGCGATTCGCGAGCAAGAGCATTAATCTCCATCGTATATCTGAAATGGGGATGTAACAATCTATAGATTGGGTGCATGACACTGAGTTGTCGATTCGTTGCGATTATATAAGGTTCTGTGACGCAATGTGTTCTTAGCCTGCAAAAGAAGTGGCTTCCCTAAATATTGGATGAACATTGAAACCTAAAACCAAAGAAAAGGCGGCAGTAGTAAAAAATCTTTCAATGAGATATATTTGGACTATATTTACCAGTGACTAACGAGTTGATGATAACCAGAATCGTGGGCAAGGACATGTGCCTTGGCAAGCCTCCAAAGCCAGACCCCAGTGGCGTTCCAAGATGGCAGGAAAACTTGCTTCCACTGTGGCTTTCCGTCCATTGGCGGCCTTGTGAGCTCAATGGCCAGTGGCCTCAGTGTTCCTTCCCGGGTTAGAAAAAACAAAGTCCTCGATCCGTATAGCGTGGTGCCTTCGATCTCTCTTACTTTACTCACATAGGGCAAAAACAAATCATGGTAATCTAAAATAAACAATTTCTTCTCTCTTATGGCCTGCATATATTATATACCAGGATTATTATACTTGTTAATACACTTATCGTTTAAATCTTAATTAATTAATTATCATACTACCTCCTGAATGGTTGGGAAGCCTCTAATCTCGTGCTCAATTATTTCCTTTGTGATCGCTGATTCCGGCGGGCCATAGATCTCGGGGTCCAATTCACTCTTCAATGGCCATTTCTGCAGTTTTTTTGTTTAAATTTTGCCAATATGTGAGCATGTAATAATAATAAGATTTTCTTTAATTCATAAAAATTAATATGTTCATACATAGTGTCACTGTATAAAATATAAATAACTAAATCGTACCGTCACCAACTTGAGGCTGTATGGATTCAGACCTGCAAGAGTCTGCCTAGCAAATTCCTCATCCCTAAACCAAAAGAATTTGTCCCCTGAAAATACCCCAACCAAAAAAGACTTATCAGTTAGCTAGAGAGAGTGAGAGAACGTAGGGGCATACATGTACACACGGATATATGGACTTGTTATATGACATGTACATTTGGACCGCACATATCCTTGACATAATTTCACTTAATCAACTTATAACATAACATGTCAGACTGTTTGGTAAGAGGTAAAGATGAAATTTTTCTTAGATGTATACATATATTTGCTTACGATTCATAGTTTCTGGGGGTACAAAACGCAATACATCATCTCCAGAAGCCATAACCTTGACTAGCCTGGGAAGGAGGGTTTTGAGAATCCCTTGTTCCTTGAAGGGAGGCAAGTTAATCCCCTCGTTAAAAAGTGAGTCTATGGCAGTGAAGTATGCGAATCCAAGATCATTGTCAGCCATGGCTGTCTCCAGAGATGGTACCAACACGTGCATCACAGAGTAGACTGTCTTTGCAGAAAATGTTAGCTGCTTTACCTCTGAGAAGGCTTCATCTCTAGGAACGTACCACTTGTTGCTCCTTTTCTCGGATAAAGAATCTGTATACATAACCATAGTTAATCAATTTATTTTAACATCTCTAGCAAAACTAACCAAGATTTTCAATCTGGATTGGTAATTAATCGAGTAGATTCTTATTTGAACTTTTGTGCGTGATTTAGACATCTAATAATACAACATGCCAAACTGTTTGGCAAGAAAATATTAGCCTACATGTGTAGTTTGGTACCTGTTTTGCAGTGTGGTCGTCCAGTTCTACAACGTCTGGGATAAGGGAATTCTTTGCCACCAAGTACTGGTCTTTGAAGTCTTAAATTCTTATCAGGGTCCCCAAGATCGTTGTAAACATCGTAATCATATATCCTCTCAAAGCACTTCCGCTCTCCTTGGCCATTGCCACACAAAGTCACAAGCTCCTCTTCCCTTAGCCTCACCAACCCACTTGGTGTTTGAGATGGCAAGTATGACTGCTCCACACAAATGCACAAAATCATGAACCATTCAAAACAAAGATATGACGTTTATTTTTTTATTTTTTTTTATAAATGTCCTAGCCTTGTTTGGTGACTCGGTTTGGATTGGTTGGAGTCCAAGCCAATCCTTATGAGTCTCACCCCTCTAAATGAGATTTGTAAGACACAATATATATGTTGGAAATTGTTGTCCAATTTAATAAGTTCTGCCATGACACTTGACCAATATTAATTGAAATAATCCAGTCCGATCAAACCACCAAACGCTTCAATGCTTATATCTCTCATGTTGTCGTCACCTAGCCTTTCACATATGACGTCTATTTTTGAAGAGAGACAAAATTTCTTTCTAATAATTTAATTAATTCAGCATATTTAGTTACAGAAATTTAGGTCTGGATATATATTATATGTGATTAGAAAAGGCTGACCTTGTTGGTGAAGAAGACCCTCTTCTCAGGATTCTCATACTTGGAGTGGACCCAAGAATTGCAGCTAACATGCACAGAGCCATAGGGGAGGCCATCGAGGACAATCTCCTTGAGAAACATCTCCTTGTGGTGTTCATTCTCTACCAAAACAGCACCCACCTCCCCAAAATGGACTGGAACTTTGAAATCTGTCTCGTATATTATCTCACCTTCCTTTCGGCGGCTCCTGTGTGCGAACCCTGCAACTTTCTCCTTCTCTAATCCAGTTTCTTCACCGCAAAAACTTAACAAATTAATAAATCATTTCCTAATTACAACATGCATATAATTAATGGATATATATAAGTTCCTAAATTATATGCATATATATGGACACGGTCAGTTAAGATCTACTAATTAAATAGATGAAATCTTGTTTTCTATCAACATGACAGGGGAATTCGAACTTGGATTTCTTGCGACATTTGGAATAAAATATCACTAAATTAAGAGTTAGTGAGATGAAAATCGTGTTTGAGTATGTGGTGGTAACAACATATACTATACCGAGCTTAACTTAAGTGACATGGGACGTGTAGTGGGAGGGCAAGGATCCTAGGTTTGAGACGCAAGTTCTCAAGTTGATTAATTAATATCAATTGCTGAAAATCAAATAAATAATTTTTTTTTTAAGACGCAATTAGCAATTATAGTTTCCTATTTCATCCGACTCTCTGGGACCACAAACGGTCGATGCCTGCCAATTTTGTGTGCTTCATTTTAGCTTGTAGGGACCATATCTGAAGAAAAACAAGGCTTTTCCTTTTCTATGATATCTAGTAGCTAGCAAAACCATGTTGGGTAACCATGATTCTCACCAATCGAATGATATTGAGATGGTCCTCTCTCATCACTATCTCCATTTCCCTTCACACATTAAGATACGTTAGGATAGAAGCGAAGATATATCGTCTTTTGTTTGTTAAAAGAAAATATATACAAAAATTATTTATGAATGACTAGTTATAGCGTAAACTAAAAATAGATTTGGAAAACAAATCTCTGTCTGGAAAAATTTAGCTGTGTAACTGTGTTATCTGGTCCCAAAATCAAAAGAAATAGTTAGCTAGCTGTCTTTAAGAAATCAAGGAAAATTTAAAGATGATGACCAAGAAAACAAATCTTTAGATTTAAAAAAAAACATTCACCTAGCTAGGGTTACTCAATGAGAAGTTAGTTAAGCTGTGGTTTGAATATGCACATGCATGCTCTGCCAAACTCCATACTTACTGGGATCAAGCTCAGCGCTAACAAGCTCCAATAAGAGCGATTGACCAAGCATATCTGTTATATCATCAAGCCCTCGTTTTAGACCAAGGTGTGAGAGAAAGCCTCCAACTGTAAGCGTCACAGTTATGATGGCCTTAACACTAATGAACTTCTCGGTGACGACTTCAGTCGTCACAATAGTGGTGGTGGTTGTGGTAGTAGGAGTAGTAGTCGTAGTCGGGATAGTAGTAGGAGTTGTAGTCATAGTCGTCGTGCTCGTAGTTTTAGTGGTAGTAGTAGGAGTACTACTACTATCACTACTGCTACTACTACTACTTACGGCTTTTGTGTTGCTAGGAATCAAGCCAATTCTTACGTTTCTGTGTTTATTGAGGAGTGAGGGCCTTGACCAGATAGGAAGTGAAGTACTTCTACGACTGCAATGGATGAATGGTTTGTGAAGAAAGAGAGTTTGGGTAGACCGAGATTGGTGAAGTTGGGGCTTCAACATCTTTTTTTATTTTTTATTTGCAGAGTATTTGCTCAGGGAAGGAGAGGATAACTAGGATGAGAGTGTCCTAGTTTTGCTTGGAGCCTTTGGCTAAATGGAGTTATCCTTAAATAGAGGAAAGAGATTATTCTAGAGAGTTGCATTTGATTAATTGTGAATGGCATTATAGGTACCTTCCCAAGTTGCACATGAAAATATAAAAAAGAAAAACGTGAGATGAATGAAGACTATATTATGGACAAACAGTGAAAAACTAGAATGCACGTGAAGCACAAATAGGTTCTTTTCCAAACAAATTGGACTATTATTACCTCCCTTTTTTTTCTTTTTTTTTTATGACCTTTCCTATTGAGAGGGGCGATAGCATACTAAACTCACACACACTACACTGATACTAGGACTCAAACCCAAGACCTTGCCTGAGGGAGTAAATACTTCAAACCACTACACTAGTGAGTCCTTTGCATTATTACCTCCCCTTAATAAGGCACTTGCTATATTTTAATTTGTTAGCTGAAAATTCAACGGCTAAAGAATTAAATATCAGATACTTAAATGCTCTATGCAAGGGCTAGCCAATGTGACGAGTGAGGGGTGGATTAATGAGTTAGGATTATGATATATGGGTCAGGATTCTATTTATTTTCAGATTTATTTTATTTATAAATCTGGAGTTCAAAATTTTAGGATAAAATATATACATATCAGATACACTTATGTTCAAGTTTTTAAGTTTTTTTTTTATCAACGGGGAAGGAGAATTTAAACGTGAGATCACTTCTAATATTAGGTGGGAAGAGAAATACTCACTAAACTTTGTTCTCTTTTAAGTTAAAGTTTGAAAAAAAAACAATAAAAAAAACAAATCGGTGCATTTCTATCTCACAAGTTGTCATGTAAAATCATGTAATTCTTACCATACACACCAAGAACTAAATCTTGATTCTTGAATAAACGTTTTCCACAAGTGCATGACATAAATTATAAATGTCAGGTAATTTCTGTGATAGCTTGACAGCCAATATATTTAAGCTGGGGGCCCTCATGCTTGCACTTGAGCTTGGATACGAGATTGCCTTTAGCAGATTGCGTCGTTGATTGGGTTGATAATCTGTGGACATAAAGATCAATGGTGTATGTGGAATTGGAACTTGACAGATATTTTTCCCAGAAAGACAAATAATTGCTGGGCTACATTGCTCCGCGTTGCTCCTTCTGTCCCTCCCCAAATTAAAGCTATCTTTGGATCCACGGGACCACGTTGCTTTCAATTATTCTTAGTTATAAAATTATTAGTATGATTATAATTAAACGAGTAAAAATTAGAATGCAAATAATTTTTTTTTAATATAAGTAATAGTCTAAATTATAAGGGGAGGGAGGTTTCTCACATACACACTGTTAAAGTACCATGGAAATTCGAACCGAAACCACTGGGGTTTTAAGGCCTGCCATGCAGTTGAGGGGCTATTTGCCAAACTAATGTAAGTTTGAATGAACACAACATCAAGACGCATGGTTCACAGTAGTAAATTAATTAGTGGTCCATATAACAATTCCCTGTCACCCAAGGAATAAAATATTCATAATATCCTCGATATTTCCACGAAATTTCCGTATTTTTGGACTACCGATATTTCCGATACCATCGATATTTTAGATATCCATGAACCAAAATATCAATAATATTGACGACATGGACCGAAATATCGATAATATCCCGATATTTCCATCGAAATTTCCGTATTTTTGGACTACCGATATTTCCGATATCATCGATATTTTATTCCTTGCTGTCACCTAGGCTAGGTAGCCATATATAAAATTGTCCCTGCCATCCTTGTACCATAGTAATGAATATTCAAAGCTCAACTGATCACACTCATATATACATCATCATACCAAAATAACTATGTGAAGATCAAATTTCCACACGTGAATTAAATTTGGTTATATGTATTATGTATCACATGTGAATCGAGAAAGGGAAACTCGATTCTTAACACTTAAGGATTCTAACATCAAAATTGAATGCTCTGTTATTGTAATGGCCTTTTATGGTTATTTATATTGGCCTTTTGTGGCTATTTGTATTGGTCCTTTGTGGCTAATGAATTTTTTAACTGAATTATGAATGCAATTTTAAAATTTCTCAAAAAATATAAACACTTGAGCATTCAATATTTTTTTTTTTGGTCGAAGAGCATTCAATTATGTAGTCAAAAAAGAAAAGCAATATACACCACTAAAATAAAATTAACAATATCATCGAAAACTGGTCCCTGACCGAGCAGCTCAGCAACCTCACCGACCTATACAATGTGGCCCTTGTTCTAGCTTGGCCTTTTCTTCGTATGATTTGTCGGTAGGCCTTGAAGCCTTTGGTTGAGTTTAGTTGATGTGTAGTTTCAGTTCTTTCAGTCACATCCTCGTAGTTAACTCTTATTGCAACCAAGTCCAAAATTATAGTTTAATTAATTTTTTAAGGGTTAATTATTCAAATGGTCCTCAAATTTTTACTTGATTTATATTTTGGTCCCTCAATTAAATTTTTCGTTCAAATGGTCCATCAACTCTATATTAATCGGCAAATTGGTCCAACCATCTAATTTTCTGTTAGATTTAACCAAATTTTAGGGTAAATACGACTTTTCATAATTAACAAATAAAAATAGGGTTAAAATAAATACAAAATTAGAAAAAAAAAATTGAAGAAAAAGAGAAAAAAAAAATCATGAGACCCAAACCCCCCTCCCTTCGATTTCTTCTCCCCCATTCCCCCACAGACCTCTCCCTCCTTCTATTATCCCCCTCTCTTCTCTGCTCTCCACCTCTTTCTCTCTCATCCCCTCTCTCTCAAAACTACAACATCAAGAAAAAATTAAAACAATAATGGGGTGGGGATTTTTGGGTGTCTTGAGAATATTTTTTGGTGGATGAAAGATGGTTGTTGGGTAGGGAGGAGGGTAGTGGGTGGTTGTCTCTCAACAACGAAGGGAAATCAAGGGGGAGGGGGAGAGGGTCTGGGTGGTTGTTGAGTTGGAGTTCTGGGTTTATTGGGAGGGGGTCTATGGAAGATTTTTTTTTCTCTCTTTTTCTGTAGTTGCTGGATCGAGTAGAGGGTGGGGAGGAGCTGGGGTTCTCTAGGTTAATGGGCCTGGGGTGGAGGGTAATTGTGGGATGGAGCTTGAGGTGGTGGTCATGGGGGAATGGAGAGAGAGAGAGAGAGAGAGAGAGAGAGAGAGAGATTTTTATTTCATTTTTCAATATTTATTTATTTTTAACATACGAAATGACCAATTTGCCATCATATTTAATAGCAACATTGACAGAATGTAACGGTAGGATCAATTTGCCGATTAATATAGAGTTTATGGACCATTTGAACGAAAAATTTAATTGAGGGACCAAAATGTAAATCGAGTACAAATTTGAGGACCATTTGAATAATTAACCCATTTTTTAATCATTAGTGCAAAAGCGCAATATAGTCTAGAAAATCTTTTAAATGTTCGAAATTCCTTTTGAAAAATAACCACACCAAAAAAAAAAGAGAAGACAACTCCTCTTGCTAACGAACAATTATTTTTTAGTGTTTTAGCCATTTTTACGTTATTCATTTTCTTTTAAAATTTTAAATAAGAGAATTCTATTTTTAAATTTTTTTTTTTTCATTTAATTGTGACTAACAAGTGTCCACATTGAGTTGATTGAAACAAAATGGTATTTTTGTTTTTTTGGTCAGAAAACAAAATAGTACTTTTTTTAAAATAAAAAAAAAAGACATTTCCTATAAAGAGGAATCATAGTATATAAATTCGAAACCGGGATCTTTCTTCGTAGAAAAATTTTCTTGGAATGGGGATAGGACTGTAGTCTTATCACCCAACAATCGTTGTGCGCTATGTGGACAAAAACACTCTCTTTCATCAAAGTTGTCCACATGGCGCGCAGCGATTAGAGGAAGATAGGACTAAGAAAGTTTTTTTCCTTTCGTCGGGTAGCATAATAACAAAATCACTATACGAATGTATTCAAGCTCTTTACTCACTATAAAATTGGAGGGAAACAAAAAGGTCCATTGACTGAAGTTTTGGTCGCCTACACATATGTACACCAACTATCTAACCCTGCCCCCAATCTACACCGTCCATTTTCATCACATCTCAATTCTCGTCTCTCAGTGATTTTCTTTTTTCTTTTTTCGGTCGGTTCCATTTTATCCAAAAAAAGAAAAACATAGCCCGCCGTCAAACGGCTATGCAGGTGACCGCCCCATAGATCTTACTGAGGCCTCCTCAGACTGTACCTAACAAAGCCCTAGCTTTCCTCCTTCTTCTTCTTCCTCCTCTTCTCATTGTTCTGGTTTTTTTTATTTAAATTATTTAAATTTTGGGATTCTTGGGTGCAAATTTTATTGGCAATTGAGGATGGAACCTGGAGGTAGCAGTAAGAGCCAAACAGAGCCTAAGAAACGCCAATCAAAGACACCCAGAAAGCCCAAAGATAGTGTTCTTGAGCAGAGTTCGTCTCTCTCTCTCTCTCTCTCTCTCTCTCTCTCTCTCTCTCTCTGTTTTATTTATGCATGTATTGGTTCGAGTATTGATTGCATTGTTTTCAATTTTGTGCAGAATCACCAGCTGAGTTCTTTGCGGAGAACAAAAACATTGCTGGATTTGATAATGTATGCTTTTGCTTCTCTGTTTTTATTGTTTTTCCTTTCCTTTTTGCTGAAGTTGATATCTTTATATTTTGTACTTTAAATAGTAGGATGTAATTGAGGTTGAATTTGTTTCCTAAAGTTTTGTTATAAATTCACAAAGTTTGATGTATTTGGGAAATCAATTTTGTTGTCTCCTATGCTTTTCTGATCATATGGGTTGGAAGTTGGCTTTTCCCCACTTTCTTATCACCACTAATTTGGTTTTCTCTCACACTCACACACGAACTGAAAATAAAAATTCTATAAAGCCAGCTGTAAACTTTAGAGCATGGAAGAGAAAGTTCGTGCGGACCTTAGCTTATTCTGAATGTTAATTGATTAATTCACAAAAGCAAAGGGCTTAGAATTTTAAATTTTGTGTTTTTTAACCTCCTTTTCTTCTTTGTGAATTTTCAGCCAGGAAAATGTCTTTACACTACTGTAAGGGAACTCGTTGAGAACTCACTTGATTCCACGGAGTCCATATCTGAGCTTCCTGTGATAGAAATAACGATGTAAGTACTTGCTAGTATATGTATATGAAAATTCTCAAGCATGTTGATTCATATGATGAGGGGTGAATATAGTTGATAAAGTTTGTCCATATTGACACCGAATTTCTATTTATTTGAACTGAATCTGAATTGGCTATTACAGTGAAGATATTGAGAAAAGCAAGTTCAATTCTATGATTGGTCTTATTGATCGAGACCGTGTTGACGAGGCACTTTACGATGATTATGAAACAACTAAGGCTCGTGAGGTGTGCATACTTATGATGTGATTTTGTTGCTATGTATGTTGTTTCCAATTGCAGTGTATTGTAGAGGTACGTCTAATTTTGTGGTAAAGCAAAGAAATCAAAAGCCTTGATACAACTTCTCCACCAGAAAAAGGGAAAATTCCTTGATGTATCTTGTATTGTGTATGTTTTGGTTGGGGATGTTTTAGTTTTCATCGACATTATTCTCTCTTTTTCCGAAGTTTATGTGCTTTGTTGTATGTCTTGATGTGGGGATTCCGTCTTAATGAATCATACCTTGCCTCTTCCAATTACTTTACAAGTAAATGAACTTGTTGAATTTGAGAACACAATATATGATGTATCAGATTCTGTGACTATTTCTGCAATCTCTTTGTTGTTGTTGTTGTTATTATTATTTGTTATTATCAAATTCTCATATATTCATCTTGTTATTTGTTCTTTCTATTCAGAAACGATTAGCAAAGGAAGCTCGTGCTCAAGAAATACAAGCAAAAAATGCTTCCGTCGGAAAGAAAGTCAAAGAGCCTCCAGCTTCAAAGACCATGAAGAGTCGAGGTGAGGCTTCATTTTACAAGGTTACATGCAAGGTATGATGTACTCCCCATCTAGAAATCTCCAAGCATACGATGGTTTCTTATTTGCATAATATGCATCATATGCGTTGTTTTGATTCTCTACCACTGTAGCTCTCATGACTGTAATTGGTTTTAAAACAGGATAATGGAAAAGGAATGCCACATGATGACATTCCAAATATGTTTGGACGAGGTTCTGAAGTTTCTTCGCTAGAGTTTTCATTTGATTTTTTTATTTTAAGTAATAAACTGTTTTGTACATGATTTTGAATAATTGTTTCCAGTCATATATTAGCATATCACCTCTATCACACATCTTTAATCTTGCTGTAAATATATGATTTCATGCAGTGTTATCTGGGACAAAATATGGCTTGAAGCAGACACGTGGGAAGTTTGGTCTAGGTGCAAAGATGGTATTTATTGGCATATCATGCATATGTTCATGGCATTTCTTCTGTTATAATTTTCTAGTAGTTAATAACATGCACAGAGACTCACACTAGACGTATAATAATTCAATGCATCCTTTTTTTTCTCCCCAAGATTGATTGTGTGGATTCAGTATTAGGATTTTATGAATTGCTACATGCTGAAATATTTTAGTTGGCAGCTGCCAAAGTTTGTAATAACAAAGTAAAGATAAAATGTTTGTAACAGAATATGTATGGAGGCAATACAATACCCATAGGATGTGCCCATACATACTGAAATGTCAACATAGCATTCTTACTTGAGATGCTACTAGAAAAGAACCTCACCTCTGCATTACTGTACAATCTAGTTACTTTGCTTGCCTACTTTATCATTTGGATAACCCCAATGAATTACCAATGTTGACTTATGCAGGCATTAATTTGGTCAAAGATGAGTACAGGGCTTCCTATAGAGATCTCGTCATCTATGAAGAGTCAAAATTATATTTCATTTTGCAGGCTGGATATAGATATTCATCGGTATGACTTGAATGTTGTATAAGATATAAGTTATTGATGAATGCTTGTTTCCTGAATATGATATTTATTATGTATATTTATTATATCCATATATTCTTCTGTAAGTGTTTATATCCGTATATTCATATATTTTCATATTATCATATGATGTTTACACCATGTGTTTCAGGCATCTGTGATAATTTTGGACCGTAAATGCATATACTTTAAAAATTTAAGGTCTAACTTCTTGTTAAGTATCACACCGATGCTTCATTTTCATGTTCAGGAACATTCCTCATGTCCATTTACATGAAAAGCGAGATAACAAGGACCCGTGGCATGGAGCTGAGATCCAAGTTGTTATTGAAGGAAATTGGACAACTTACCGTGTATGTACCGAATCACTGGCTAATGTCATATTAATTCGTTTCAGATTCATGTGTGCTTAACCATATATGTGAGGTATTGTGGTCATTTTTGACAGATATTGTTCAGTGACTAAGCTTGTTTTATTTCATTAGCTAATAAATCCATTGGCATTTGCAGTCGAAGATATTGCATTACATGCGACAAATGGCTGTTATCACTCCTTATGCTGAGTTTCTTTTTAAATTTGTATCAGATGCATCTGAGTAAGCACCCTCTCTCTCTCTCTCTCTCTCTCACACACACACACACACACACACAGAGGCACATTCAGAAGATTATATCTCTTGAACGAATCTATACTGACATTTTACTTTTCATGCAGTAAAAATGTCACCATAAGGTTTGCACGGAGAACAGATGTAATGCCTCCAGTGCCTCTTGAGACAAAGCACCATCCATCGTCTGTTGACTTATTGCTTATAAAGCGCCTCATTGAAGAAACTCCGAAGCAAAACCTTTTACAGTTTCTTCAGTATGAATTTGTTAACATACGAAAAGCCTATGCTGAAAGACTAATTGGTAAGTCTCTTTCGCTATCTAGGAAGCACTAACACTACCCTAGGTTTTCCATAACAGTGTCAAACATCTGGGAATTGTGGGGCTACTCCTTAGATGCTTAAGTTGATGTTTCTTCCTTTTTTTCAGGGGAATTGGGTCCTGAGTTCAGTCCAAAGATGCCTATTAAATCTATAACTTCTCAGCAAATTGTTCGCATCCATCAGTTATTTCGTCAAGCTAAATTTGATGATCCTACCGGTGATGTAAGCATTTTTTGTCTCTGTTCATTATTACATTCAGTTGGCAAATAATTCCTATATAGTCTTGGCTATGTGGTTTGGCCCATTACTTAGTCACTGTTTTCAGTGTCTGAGTCCTGCAGGGGAATACAATCTTCGTCTAGGAATTATAAAGGAGCTGCATCCAGACATGGTCGCGACTTATTCTGGAAGGTTGTTATAATTCTAACTTTTCTAGTTCATGTTTCTTTTCTAAGAGTTATTGTACAAAGCTTACTGCTATTAATTTTGTAATGAATTTATTATTTGTTATCTGCTGATTTATTGACTTTGTACCTAAATGTCGGTTCTATACTTCATATACTACAGTGCTCGAGTTTTTGAAGGCCACCCATTCATTGTGGAAGCTGGTGTCAGCGTGGGTGGAAAAGATGTCAAGCAAGTAGGTGATTCTTTATTAATATTGATGGTCAATATAGACTTAGGAATTAACAAATTGAAAAATGGAATTTTGTTTTTATCGCTTTTGTTTTCTCTAAGATGCAATTTTACCTGATTACTACTTGAGTACTACAAATTGTATGTTAGACTTTAAGTTTCAGTTTCTTTTGCTATTAATCCAATGACAACATTCATGAAGCTTTCCGGTTTACAATTTAGGGTTTGAATATTTTCCGATTTGCAAACCGAATTCCACTTCTTTTCGAGCAAGGTGCTGATGTTGTCACCAGGACCGCTCTTAAGAGAATCAAGTGAGTCATAGAGAAATTTCTCATTGTTCTTTGTAGTTTTTATTTATTTTTTGTTGAGACTGCGTGGAGAAGAAGAGGGAGCTTTTTGGTGATAAAAAATACCACAGATGCTAGCTTGAAACTTCACTAAGACAATGTGACTATATTCTTTTAGTTGGAGTGGTTACAAGATCAACCAAACTCAGGATAAAATTGGTGTCTTTGTGAGCATTGTAAGCACCAAAATACCCTTTAAAGGAACCGGGAAGGAGTATATTGGAGATGATATAACTGAAATAGCTTCTGCTGTCAAGGTAGGTGGGTTTATTATAATGTTTATCTTCATTCCGGTATATATATATATATATATATATATAACCAAATTATGTAACAACAATACCTCTACAGTCTGCCATTCAACAGTGTTGCATCCAGCTAAAAACCAAGATAGTGAAGAAAATCCAAGCTCGTGAACAGCAGGAGAGAAAGCGAAGTTTGAGCATGTAAAACAAATCAGTCATTTGGCCCCTATTCTTGTTTTTTCATGAATGCTCATTTTCCCCTTCTGCACGAATTGAAACAATCTAACTGTCAATTTGCAGGTATGTCGATAATGCTGCTACTGCTGCATATAATGTGTTGGAGGCAATGGAAAAATCACAGGCATCAAAGAAGCAACGTTATGAGGATAAGGATGCAGAAATGCATAAGGAAATATTAACACATAGTACAGTTAGAAAAGAAACGCTCCGGGAATTATATGAGGAAATATCAGCTGGTGAAATTACAAAAGAAATGCTCAGGGAAAAGCTTCTACAACATGTTGAACAGGTGAGATGATGCCTAAGTGACTTGATATGTGTCTCTCTATAACAAATTTTTTTCTGCTCTTTCTGTTTATTTATATACTTTAGGTGGGAGGTAGGCATCCACATAACAAGATTAGGCATGTGCTAACCTTGTTATCAAATTTTGTAGGTGGACTATGAAATGGCATTGGAGTATGCTACACATAGCGGAGTGAGTGAGGAACCCAGAGAAGCCATATTTATACAGTCATTAGAAGCTGCAGAAGATAACTTTATGGACTTGCATAGTCCCGCATTTGTCTTTCGGCTCTTCTGCTAGGAATTTGTTGGAGGATATTAAAGATCTTCTAATTCATGTCTCACTGCAGCTGTGTATGGAAAATCTTGATGTTGCTGTTTGATTCAATTTATTCCAAGTTTGTTTCAAAATATGTTCTTTAAATCTAACAATTCACAAGGCATCTTTTGAATTTACTCATTAATTGCGATTGCCATTGTTGCTTCTGTTTACCTTCAAGATTTTACTCATTTCATCTACCCGGACATTCAAGATTTCACAATTGCAATAAGAGTTTAGGTCGTAAGTTTTCTCATTGGTAATTCATAGAATAGAATCGTAATCTCAAAGAGACTCCATGTCATCGTTCTACCGACTGGCACCGCATGTGCCATAGCACGGGTGGCAATCTCGCACACGTCGCAACAATACAACTCGAATATGAATATGGCACACGACGCAACAATACAACTTGAAAATGATACGGATTAAACTCGAATATGAATATGGCACGATCAGCTAACACGAATAATAAATGGGGTAGGTTAGTGTCAACATGAATCTCTACTATTATAAAGCCAGGCTGAAACAGCTGGGGTCACAACTTTTACCAAAAAAACTTGGACACAAACACCCTTGAAACAAAAAAAACCAACCACCTTGCAAAATTTAATATTCAAACTTCAGATGGGTAGGATTAGACTTCCAGGTCTGCTGTGGCGTCAAGATCGAGGTGGTGGAGTTGTACTAGATTAGGGAGATTGAGGCGTGTACGGTTTCTCTTCCACTTCTATTTTTCCTTTTATTCTTATTCACATTCTGGTTCAATTCCTTTACTTTGAATTTCAGTGTAAAGCTGGAATCTTTGGTTTTTGTTTTTGGGTACACATTTTAACTAGTGTCATATGAAAAATACAATTCATCTCCGTTTTTTTTTATAGTTTTTTTAACGATCTTTGTAATATATGAACTATTGTATAATATAAGTTTGTATCTTTTTATGATTAAGTCATTTTTCATTGTATAATATTAGATAATTCAGAGGTTTGGTTATGAAATGAAGGAATGTTATACAAACACGATACGATTATGAATGGATGAATCCCAACAACCTACGATTACAAATGAGTTAATAGTCTTTCGACAAGAACAGGACCGTTACAAATGAGATGGGCTAGAAGGCCAGAAACTGTTTGTAATAGCCCTTTCAACTCGCTTGCCTTTTTGTTTGTTTGGGCTTCATGCCCCAAAAAGAAAAAAAACGTTCTTTTCTGCATTGATAAAAAATAATAATAATAAAAAGCCATCAAAATAAAAAAGTATGCCCCACTGCTTTCACTCTGTCACCATCTTTCACTGTATCGCAGAATTTCCAATTTATAAGCATATAACTGACAGAGATTAAGCAAAGATCCATTGCAAATTTGGAAGACTCAAAATCCCAGTTGCTAGATTTGCAACAAGTAAAGCAAGAAGTGCAGTTGGGTTCTTCAAAATGGGAGAGGCACCCCAGATTGCCATTCTTGGAGCTGGTACCTTTATGAGGACCCAATACATTCCAAGGCTCGCTGAGATCTCTAAGCTCCTCCTTCTTAAATCCATTTGGAGCCGTACAGAGGTACTTCAGTTTTTTCGTCTTCCTTTTTATCGTTGAATTAAAAGATTTAATCTTTTTTCTTTCTTTTTTTGGGTTTGATTCTAGGAATCTGCTAGAGGTGCCGTTGAGATTGCTCAAAAACATTTTCCAGGAGTAGAATGCAAATGGGGTGATAAGGGTCTTCAAGAAATTATTGAAGATAGTTCAATTCTTGGTGTTGCAGTGGTTTTAGCTGGCCAAGCTCAGGTATAAAGAAAGAATAAAGCTTGCTTCTTTCTCTGAAAAAAAAAAAGCTTGCTTCTTTTTGTTAATAAAAGAAAAAAAAAACTAAAGTTTGTTAGACCAAATTTTACCTTTTTCTTAATGTGCATTGATGAGGAATGAGGATCTTTGTTATATGACTAGAATTACAGGAATGCTTTATATAGTTGGATTGACTAAAAGTGTGTTAGTTTTAATAATAACTCGTGCAGGTTGATTTCTCATTGAGGCTGCTCAAGGCAGGGAAGCATGTCCTTCAAGGTTAGTTCTAGTTTCTACTAATTGTTAGTTATGTGAGGATTTGAAACTCCATCTCCCTCCACCCCCCATCAACTGCCAGGGCGGTGCATTGTTTTCTTTTGGACTGAATGTCTAAATATTTTGATGCAATGATAGTTCAATCTATACAGTACAATGGACTAAAACTTACCCTTTGTTTGTGTCTACCATCTCTTTTCACTATTGTTTGGCTGGCTTGGTGGGCACAAAGAGAAACCTGCGGCAGCTTGTAAGTGGGATGCAATTTCGATTTAACTTAATGTGTTTATGTTGCCTTTTTAATTTATTATATGACATCTTGAGTTGAAGATTCTGCTTATTTCGGTTGTTATTACTTCTGCTTATTAGTCTGTTTATTGGCTACCAAATCTTCACTATGATACAACTGCACCAAAGTTGAAGTTAATTTGTACAACTCTTTAGATGGTATATAACTTATGGTTTCTACCACATCCAAATTTTCTTATAATGTGTTGTAGCCTGTAGGGAAGAAAATAAGAAACAAAACCACTGTCGGATTGTGAGTTCAAAACAAATTTATAAATTATGTTTCCCCCCAGCCTTTGTGCCTCCTATTCACTATTCTTCCAATTCCTTTCTTCTTTGACCATCACCTTTAACATACACCACAACAATGCTTCTATGTCAGTATTAGAAACAATTGTAGACAGAATAAGGATATATGCATAAAAACAAAACAGAAAACCCCATGGAGATGCAAAAAATACAGTTTTGCAAAAAATATGAAAAGATTATAGGGTCCTCTTTCTCCACTAAAGCCTAGCATTGAATGGGACTGGATTAGCAGGTAACCTCTAAGCAGGAGGAATTACGTAACATGGATCTCAATATCTGCCCAATTAATTCATGTTGGTTATCAAAATCATATGAGAATAATATTAACTTGACATAAACTCATCTATTCGAAATCTTAGTGAAAGACTGGATTTGTTATCTCCTGTTTGCTTTTCGTGAAAAATACCAGTTGAAGCGGAGGGTTTCTTCAAACACGTTCTATTTTATGATATCCTCTGCTTCCATCTTACACAGTCATGACCACTTTTGCACTGATTCTTATGATGTCCTTCTTTTTTATTACTTATAAATATATTTTTTCACCACAGATCTTTCAATTATTTTTCTCCTGTCATTATTTGGATTACTATTTATATATATATAAGTTGCCTCAAATGTGAGATAGTATATGATTGTTTGAGTTCAAAAGTTCAAAATTCTAAATTGCTGATTTGATAATACAGCTACAAGCGAATTGGAAACTGCACTGTCAAGTTATAGGTCAATTTTTGCCAATATCCCTGATAAACCAATTTGGGCCGTAGCAGAAAATTATAGATTCGAACCTGCTTTCGTTGAGGTACCAGTATATTGATATTTTTAAATTATTTTTACTTTTTTTACTTAAAAGACCCTCATTGTCACTTTTACAGGGCAAGAAACTAGTGAATGATATTGGAGATGTGATGAGCATCCAAGTTATTGTTGAAGGATCAATGAACAGTTCGAACCCTTACTTCTCAAGCTCCTGGAGGCGCAATTTTACTGTACGTGCTTCCCAATTTCTCCCCTGTTCATTAGTAATGACCATCAAATATGTACATATATATATATATATAATCATCTTAGTGAAAGCTACTTCTCAACGTAATGATCCTGCCTAGGGGTGGAAATTTCTGATACAATATGATAACGCAACTATGAAAATGGCGATGTTAGGCACGGCCCTGTTCATGTCAAAACCTTGTTAATCTGATTAATACAAGTATAAACAAGTCGTATTTATTAGCATGCTTAATAGTTGTGTCTTGTTGACTCTATACAATCCACTACCTATTTAGGTGTTTGAAGTAAAAATCTCTACTTCTAATGTTATATTTGATTTTTATAAGATTAATTGTAATAAAGATAAATAAATGTCTTCCCACACTACTTTGGTTTCCTTTATCAACAAGATTGTCATCTTTATGGCAGGGAGGTTTCATTCTGGACATGGGAGTACATTTCGTCGCTGGACTGAGGATGGTAATGTCACATTCTCATCAAAAAGTGACTGTAAACTATGACTTTGGTTTCTTTGAAAGAATTCTCTGCTGCTTATCCAGTCATGGAATTTGAAATTTATCTGCTGAATTTATCATTCTAGTTGTACTTATGATGAAGTCTTTTTAAATACCACTTTCTCTGTCGATTTTCCCTGAACCTCCTTTTATTGTATGACTGAAGTAGTCTCATAAGTATTTGTATTTAGTGTCGTTCCTGTATGTACATGTTTCCATTATTGCATATCTTTCAAGACCGTGACCTTTTTATGTTTTTTTGAAGAGAATCTTGAGTTCTCAAACTTTTGTTGACAAACTGAAGAAGGTTTTAAAACTGTGAACCCTTTCTGGCTTTAAATGCAAAGACATAATGAATCTAGAGTAACTACATTCTGGGATTCGCATGGAATTGGGAAGTTCTCAGTAGATGCATATATGTTACGAAACAGATAGGTCGTTCTGGGCCTATAGGTAAAGTGGTTATGGGGTTGGCCTGTAAATGCATAAAGCATGGTCAAGTAAGTTCACCTATCTATGTTATGATATTTTAATCAAGGCATGAATCTCAATATGTCCTGTTCATTGCAACAGCTTGCTGGATGTGAGCTAGTATCTGTGTCAGCTATAACCTCTCATGTTGACAAGACCTTACCTGCACCAGATAACATATCCTCTCTGTTGTAAGTTACTATTGGTTATAGTTAAATTTGCAGAATCTGTTTGTTTTTTTCATTTTGCACAACAAAGATTCTAAATATGACTGATTGGATTTCCTTTCCTTAGTCAACTGGAGAATGGATGTTCAGGGGTTTTTGTGATGGTAGTCTCCTCAAGATCACCAAAGGCATGTGGTAAAAATTAATTTCACATTATAATTCTGCATATGCATAAACTTTTATTTTTCTCATTTTGTCTTATACCATCAGATAGTTTGGCGATTTGTTGGCTTGAAGGGAACGCTGCAAATTGAGCGTGGAAACCAAGATGGACGGCATGGCTACCTGGTATGTTGAAAATCATTCTACAGTGTATTTAATTCTATGATGCTGGACATCAGAATGTAATGAGATTTGGGGTTCTCTTTCTTTTTTCCATCTCGAATTGTATTTAAATCACCTTGTAATAAATTGACAAGCTCTTGATCGCTTATGATACTGTGACAGGTTTTATTTTATGGTTCTGATGGACAAAGCAAAAGCTCCTTCTACCAATTTAGCGGAGTGGATGAAGAATTCAAAGCTTTTATTAATGACATATCACAGGCCAATCTAAGGGTAATTTCAGATGTCAATCGTCATGCAATTTATGTGATTGGTTTTTAACTCTTATGGTCTTTACTGTGTCGGATTTTAGTTTTGACTCCCACATCCCCACCCCCATGTTCATCCCTCTGATGGTCTTTGCAGAAGGGGACTGGCTATGAAGCCGAGCCTCGCATGTCTTTCTTGGAAGGTGCCAGAGATGTTGCTGTTCTAGAGGCAATGCTTGAATCTGGAGGAAAGCAAGGAGCACCAGTTAATGTGAAAAAATTTCACTGAAGGATGAGATCCCTGCCCCTCTCTTCCCCCCACCTGCACCCCCGGTTGTAGCAGCTGGCAGTACGATTGAGATGTTTTATCAGTTCAATTTTTTACAGAGAAATTGTTTAAGTTGAAATAAAAGGAGGAATGTAGTTTATGTAATAATATTCATCAAATAGAATTTTACAGATCTGTATGATTTTTTTTAAGTTGGTCATTGCCTCTTCGGATTGTAAAGGAGGAGCGTGTTGCTTCTGTAGCTACTTATTCATCAATAGAATTTTACTGTTCTGTATGATTTTTTTTGTGTCCATCTTCACTGTAACTATTCTTTTTGGCCGTAATTAAGGAAATTCAGACATTTTCACCTTCACTAATCTGTATGGAATCCTTTGAAAAGTGCCACTCTGGCTAATCTATACAATGCTTGAGGAGTTTTAATCTTCTAAGCTCTTCTAAACCATTGTCCTGCCACTGCCAGGCTGCTCAACAAGACTTGTTTCTTGAAAGCAGAAATCTTTCTTCTGCCTTCTGCTACAAAATTGTTAAATAATGGCAATGCTTTCAGTTCAAGTAATATACATTCTTGCCCCATTGGCTAAGAGGCTTAATAAGGCTTGTTTGGCTTTTACACGACCTAAAGTGCATGATGTTGGCCGTACTCTCTTCCCTTTGAGGTTTTGGGAGTTCGGCTTACCTTTACGTATTTGTAAACACCTTTTTATTTTGACCTCGTTGGGCCTCCTTGTCCGACAGGGTTTTCGTCATGTTACCTATCGTATTAAAAAAAAAACTATAAAGTGCATGATGTCCTGCATGTCTGGTAAATTTGCCTGCATGGGTCATGAGTCATGACAACTGTTCGTGTCGCATCAATTTTTGAACCATCTGTTACGATTTTGGTAAATTGATGGTTCTACCTAACACACCTATAAAAGAAAGACTCAAACTTCAATTTCAAAGAACAATTTTCTTCTTCCATTTCTTTTAAAAACCTTTTTTTATATATATAATAATTCATCAATCATGAACTCAAATCTCTATCATGCTCACATTTTTCCGTCCTCCTTACGCATTCCAAATTATAGTTATTTCTCATTATTTTCTGAACTGCTACAGCATGCAGAGTGGGCCTAAGTTTTGCAATTTTTTCTCTCAAACCATGAATACCATTGATATATGAATGTAAGAGGTTGTCTTTTGCTTTCCAAATTGGCCCCATGAAACACACCCCTATCATAAGAATTGAAATTTTGAGGTATGAGTATGGCCAAATAAAATAGTTTGTATTTAGTGATGCATATATCATTTAAGAGTTCAAGATTTCAGCGTTTGGAGACCATGCATTTCCATGATCACCAATTATTCATGTAATTATACATAGTTTTCATCCATTTAATCTATTTTTCTACTCTATAGTTCTGTTTCCTATTGAAAAAGATTATAGCATACTAAATTCACACACGTTACACGAATACTAAAACTCGAAACCACTACCATAGTGGGTCGTTTGCCTATAATTCTTTCTTTTAATTGAAAAGGAACAAACTAAAAACAAAAATGCTGTCATATCAACCTTATATTTAGTTTACCCGTTAGTTCAAGTCACCTTCTTCCACCACCATACCAACCTCAGTATAATAATACCAATCCAACTCACCTTTAATTTAAGCAAATTAATGTGACCACCTATATATTCATACATTATACAATGGTGATGTAGGAAGTATGGATGCAATGATTTTGGAACAACCTCACTCTAATCTAATATGGCTTATACCACTATCAACAAAATAAATTTGACTAAATCATACAATACAAGTTTTTGTTATTTTTTTATTAATTTATGTTGCTATCTACAGATTCATCTGCCATTATATACGATTTAAATTCAAGTTTGAGACTTTTATTTTAAGGTCACGACTCACATCAACCTTTGAAATAAAGATGTGGCATTAACCTTTTTGTCTTCAAAGAATATGTACCCACATCAATCAATTCATGCAATACATTTCCATATGAAAGTAATAAAGTTTGCCCAGAAAATACAGAAGAATGCCACATTTAATCACCGCTGACGTTAGGGAATGATCTTGATTATTAATGTGTATAGAGAGAGTACCACAACCTCAAGTATGTGAAGCAAGATCATATAAATTCACACGTCCATCAGAGAGTATCACAACCTCAAGTATGTGAAGCAAGTCCAACAATCCTTCTATCGCAAAGAATTTTGAAACCTGCTAAAAAATGAATTTCTTACTAACCTTTTATGATCTTAAGAATTATGGATGTTACGTGCAGTTTCAGCACCACTTGAGACTTGTTGATGTTAAATTACACTGTGAGACTAAAATGTTCATAACTATACCAAACACATGATGGGGAAACCAAGAAGATCTATAAAATAAAAAAAAATTATAAAAAAAGGGCTTAAGTACTACAGTACCTCCTAAAATATTAGTCAAATCTCACATTGTCCCCTTTAAGTTAAAGTGACTCATTTTGCCCCATTGACCAATGTTTTGCATCTCACTTTGCCTCTCACCGTCAAGTATGTTAAAAACTCAGTTAAAAATGATGACGTGGCACCAATGAGACCCACATTTTGCTAAACTAAGTGCCATGTAGACAAAAAAATTATTAAAAAATCTTTATTTTAAAATCATTAAAATTTTAAAATGAAAAAGAAAAAAAAATATATCTTCATCATTCACCTCCCAACCTTCCCTTTAGCATGACTTAGCCAGCCGCCCCAAGAACCCCAAGCCACCTAAATTAGCACCCCAACAACCCAAACAACCACCACCTACCACCTATTTTGTTGTCAATTTCATCGACGACCACGGAACGCCAAGCGGCTACTCCATCGTCAACTTCTGCTATCAGTGGCAGCAAACCATGATGAAGCAGAGAGATCTCAACCTCGTGTGGGACGAGAAGCTCAAGTTTCTCGTCCACGACCAGCCCCTGACCAGCCTAGGGATGGCAAAAATCCCCGTGAGGGCGGGTCCCCATCGAGTCCCCGACCCTAACGAAGGGAGATTTTGGGGCCAAACAGGTATCGTGTACGGGGATCCCCGAAATTGAAAAATCCCTGACGGGTATGGGGAGGGGATGGTATTGGCGTCCCCATCCTTGAACCCGACCTGAAAATATATATATGTTTATATTTAAATAAATAAATAAATAATTATAATTTTGTTTAACCCTAAGTTAACATCCCTCTCCTAATTCATCCTAATCTTTTGTGGAATTTCATAATGATGTGATTTTGAATAGTTGAGTTGAACTTTATAGTTAATTTGGATGTGTTGAATGATAATTTAATATGAAACTTAATGTTAAAATGTATGATAAATATTTTTTATGCAAAAAAAATGGGGATTCGGGGCGGATATGGGGGATAGTCCCCCGAGGGAATGGGGACGGGGATTCCCCGAAACCTATTAAACGGGGATGGATTCGGGGACCGGGGCGGGGATGGAGAGCGAGGACGGGGATGGTATTGTCATACCCGGCCCCTACCCGACCTATTGCCATCCCTAGACCAGCCCCTCCATGATTCCTGATTGGAATCGCCTATCCTCGCTAGAATCCTGTCTCTCCCTCTCGCTTTCTCCTTCTTTCTTTCATTCTTCTCTTTATTCTCTTTCTCTGCCTCCAAATTCGCCAACCCACTCAATGTGAGAATGTGAGGGTAAAAAGTCCAACATTGGAAAGTTGAGAAACCTACCAAGAGTTTATAAGGAGTTTGGCTACTCCCCCCATTGCCAATTGGTTTTGAGGTGGAACCTCAACTTCCTTCAAGGTATCAGAGCGGGTTAGCCCACGTGTGAAAGCCCAACGGCCACACGTGCTCCACGTCATCCAATATGTGTTGTCCACGTATTAAACTTGAAAATTCGCCACACGTGCGGGGGCGTGTGAGAATGTGAAGGTAAAAAGTCCCATATTAGAAAGTTGAAAAACCTAACAAGAGTTTATAAGGAGTTGAGCTACTCCCCTCATTAATAATTAGTTTTGAGGTGGAACCTCAACTTCCTTCACTCAAGACCACCACCATCGTTCAATTCTTGGGTTTTGCAAGATTGGTTACTGGGATGTGCTGAGAAGTTCCTAAAGCATTCAATGTGTGTTGGCATGAGGTTTGCAGAGCTCAACCAGGGAGCAGCAACACGAGATTAGTCATCAAATCATGATGCAGTCACGCCATCTTGGCCTTGCCTTTCCTTTGTTTTTTCTTGGAGAATCTCCCCCTTTTTCTTATTTGGAAAAAAAAAACAGACAAATAGTGGTTGTACCTATTTTTCACGATTTCACTTTTCTTGTCAAGGGAAAATAGCAAATTGTACTATGTAGATACATGGGATCTGAAGGTGCTGTTAGATAAGAGTTTTTCCTATTACTAATCCAAGCAATGCAGCAACTCATGACTTCCTTAATGTGATGAATAAATTGCTTTGCCCTTAAATTTTTTTTTTTTTTTTTTTAGGGGGAGGATTGGAATTGCAAAGGTTTTCTCTCCGTTGGGGTGAGGTGGCTATATTGGGGTCGAGGAAATTCAGGAGAGAAGTACGCTGGTTTGGGTGGTGCTGTGAGGAAGATGATGGATGCGATGAAGAGGAGGGGTGGGGCAGAGAAGGATAGGGGCTGTGAAGGGTGGGCCAGGTCGTGATGGGGTTGGCTGGGTTGGGATGAACTTGATGGTTTTATGTAGTTTTTCCATTTTTAATTTTTTCACACATGGCACTTAGTTTAACAAAATTGTGGATCCCATTGATACCACATCGTCATTTTAAACTAAGTTTTTAACAGGTTTGACGTGAAGGACAAAGTGAGACGCAAAACATTGGTGAAGAGGACAAAGTAAGTCACTTTAATTTTAAAGGGATAACGTGAGATTGGACCAATATTTCAGAAGTCACTGTCTTTAAAAAAAAATGCAATTTTCTCATCTCCGATAAACACTATTCCAAGACCAACAATCCCCGAATGAGCCAAAACCGACCACAATCCCCGCAAGAGTGCAACGGGCTCTCACATAACACAATAAGAATTAAAAACATATAAAAAAGTGCACAAAGTGTGAAAAAGTTGGCACTGAGTAGGCTCTCTCTCTCTCTCTCTCCCTCTATATGCTCTTTCTTTATACACAGATTCAGTCTTTCACAGATCTCAACTCAGCCCCACACTTAACACTCTAGTTGCCTTTTTCTCTTACAAACTGAAACTGGGTTTCCCATTTGTTGTATTTTCCTAAATTTTTAGATTTTCCATTGCAGCTCCCTGAACTTGAAGAAAGCACTGTAGTTTACCTGAGGTCAGTGTGAACTCTCTCTCCCATATTCTTTGTCAAGTCAAAGGAGTTGGCATTACTTGTAAAGTTTTCTTTTTTTATTTTTTCTTTGTCAAAGTTGGCCATTTACTTGTGAAGTTGAACATCACTCGCTTTTTAAAAGATTTTCTTGAAGTTGGTTTTGAGTGGTTGTTGAAAACCCATGTGTCTTTCAGTGTGAGTAGTAGTAGTTGAAGTTATACTGCACAAGTTTTCTTGAACTTTGAGCTTACTTCTTGTCTTGGACTTCATGGGTTTTCTGGATTGGATCTGTGAGTCGTGAATATATTGCTCATTTTCGTACGGTAAACTACAACAAATGCATGATTTCTTCTTTTTGTTCTCTCTGATTTCTCTTTCGTACTCTGAAGTTAATGTGGTTGGTTACTCAGAAAATATGTATGAACCTTAATGTTGGTTAAGTGTTGTAAAAGGGAAAAACTTCATATATTTATCTAAGTTGAAATTATTATTTTTCATTTTCTTTGTGATCCCAAAAATGGAAAGAGAAGTAACATTTGAATTTTTTCTTCTTTCTCCGTTCTTCTCATAGAAACCAAAAGAGGGTACTTTCCGGAAGAGTAACATATTGATTTTTTGATCTCTTTGAATTCTGCAGGTTGTGAACAAGCTCTTACAGACGCATTTTGCCACTCTGTTATCGTGTATAAGTGTACTATGCTTGATTAGGTTCCTTATTTTGTCCTTTTCTTTTGAAGTTCTTGGTAAAGTTATCTCCTTTCTATCTTTGGGATATAGTTTCTCTTCAATCTTCACAAAGAAGGCTTCTACATCTGTAGGAAGGAATTGAGCCTTGGTTTTGGAAATGTTGAGGTTGCACTTGCAGTGATAACAGCTCTCTAGAACCATATCTTGTTTCAAAGCTTTAGCTTTTCATATCCTAGCTTCTATTTCCATTCCATAAACTAGAAAAATGCAGAAGCCTCCTCAGCCTCAAGATTTTGCTTTGAAAGAGACCTCGCCAAACATTGGCGCGGGCTCGGTTACCGGTGACAAGCTCTCATGCACCTATGACCTTGTTGAACAGATGCAATACCTTTATGTTCGTGTGGTCAAAGCAAAGGATTTACCTGCAAAAGATGTTACTGGTAGCTGTGATCCCTATGTTGAAGTGAAACTTGGAAACTATAAGGGAGTTACTAGGCATTTTGAGAAGAAGTCCAACCCTGAGTGGAATCAGGTGTTTGCTTTCTCCAAAGATCGACTTCAAGCTTCGTTTTTGGAAGCTGTGGTGAAAGATAAGGATGTTGTGCTAGATGATTTCATGGGCAGGGTTATATTTGATCTCATTGACATCCCAAAACGCATTCCACCAGATAGCCCATTGGCACCACAATGGTATAGGCTGGAGGATAGGAAGGGGGATAAGGTCAAGGGAGAGCTGATGTTGGCTGTTTGGATGGGAACTCAAGCAGATGAGGCATTTCCAGATGCGTGGCATTCAGATGCTGCAACAGTTGGGCCGGAGGGTGTCAATAACATTCGATCAAAGGTATACCTCTCCCCCAAGCTTTGGTATGTGAGGGTCAATGTTATTGAAGCTCAGGACTTGCTACCTAATGACAAGAGTAGGTACCCGGAAGTTTTTGTGAAGGTTATACATGGAAATCAGGTATTGAGGACTAGAATATCACAGAGTAAAAGTATTAATCCAATGTGGAATGAAGATTTGATGTTTGTTGCTGCTGAACCGTTTGAGGAACCTTTGTTTCTGACTGTGGAAGATAGAGTGGGATCAGGCAAAGATGAAATATTGGGTAAGTGTGTGATTGCTTTACAGAATGTGCAGAGGAGGTTAGACCATAAGCCTGTGAACACTAGGTGGTTTAATCTTGAGAAGCATATGATCATAGATGGGGAACAGAAGAAGGATATCAAATTTGCCAGCAGGATTCATTTAAGGATTTGTTTGGACGGTGGATATCATGTTTTGGATGAATCAACACACTACAGTAGTGATCTTAGGCCAACAGCAAAGCAGTTGTGGAAGTCAAGCATTGGGATTTTGGAGGTAGGAGTTTTAAGTGCCGTGGGACTGATGCCAATGAAAACAAAAGATGGCCGAGGAACCACAGATGCTTATTGTGTAGCTAAATATGGGCAGAAATGGGTTCGAACGAGGACGATTGTGGACAGCTTTAATCCTAAGTGGAATGAGCAGTACATCTGGGAGGTTTTTGACCCATGTACTGTCATCACAATGGGGGTTTTTGACAATGGTCATATACATGGGGGTGATAAAGGGGGAAAGGATTCAAAAATTGGCAAAGTGAGAATTCGGCTATCTACACTTGAAGCTGACAGGGTTTACACGCATTCCTATCCTCTCCTGGTCCTACATCCATCTGGGGTGAAGAAAACAGGTGAAATTCAGCTGGCAGTGAGGTTTACATGCTCTTCTTTGATTAATATGTTGCATATGTATTCACATCCGTTGTTGCCAAAAATGCACTACATTCATCCATTGTCTGTAATTCAGCTTGATAGCTTGAGGCACCAGGCTATGCAGATTGTCTCAATGAGGCTGAGCCGGGCTGAGCCACCCCTGAGGAAAGAGGTTGTAGAGTATATGCTGGATGTTGATTCACATATGTGGAGCATGAGAAGAAGCAAGGCCAATTTTTTCAGAATAATGGGAGTTTTAAGTGGGTTGATTGCAGTAGGAAAATGGCTTGATCAGATCTGCAATTGGAAGAATCCTCTTACAACCATTTTGATTCATGTCCTTTATATTATATTGGTTCTTTACCCGGAACTAATTCTTCCCACAATTTTTCTCTACCTATTCTTGATTGGAATTTGGAACTTCCGGTGGAGGCCAAGACATCCGCCTCACATGGACACCCGGCTATCTCATGCTGATGCTGCTCATCCTGATGAACGAGACGAAGAGTTTGACACATTCCCAACTTCCCGGCCATCAGATATCGTTAGGATGAGATATGATCGACTAAGAAGTATAGCAGGGAGGGTTCAGACTGTTGTTGGTGATCTGGCAACTCAAGGGGAAAGGTTTCAGTCACTTCTGAGTTGGAGAGACCCAAGAGCAACCACTCTGTTTGTAACTTTCTGTTTGATTGCTGCCATAGTTCTCTATGTAACTCCATTCCAAGTTGTGGCCCTTCTAGCAGGCATATATGTGTTACGGCATCCCAGGTTCCGCCACAAACTTCCCTCAGCTCCACTCAACTTCTTCAGGAGGTTGCCTGCAAGATCAGACAGCATGCTTTGAGCACAACTGGCCTTCACTTGTCTCCTCTTCATCATTGTATCTGCGTTTCAAAGTCGTGCAGATGCTGAAGCAGGGTGAAATAGTAACCAATCGGCAAATTTCATTTTATGAACTTGTTTATGTTTTCATATTTAAATTCTGTTTATTGTAATCAATGCATGTCAATTTGTAGGATTCAATTTGAACATAGCCAGTGCAGAACCAGAATCTGATCTAACTTTGCAACTCTATATACAAAATTTGGACTTGGTGCTCTTGAAACTATATAAGAATGAGACATCGAATATCTGCTTTCAAGGGCATCTCAAACACACTAGTTAAAATACCCTCATAACTTAGAAACTGTGGAGATAGTAGGCTGGAATTTTGAGTCACTCAGATTCTGAATGTTGAGCAAATCTTTTAAATTACTTCTCAAATGAGCATGAAGAGGTGCATATTTATGGCCCTTATAAGTTATAATTGAACCATTTGGGAATTCCAGAGGGGAAAAAACACACTTCCCTAGTTTTCTTTCTGTGTTTCTCCAAATCATTGATTAATTGTGCATGACCAACCATCTAGTGACATTACATTTCCAGCTCAAATTCTCAAGCCATCCTTTAGACATGATGCAAAATGAATTCATATACCATGCTAACAACAACAACATACAATTGAAGCCTTTGAAGGTGCTAAAAGTCTCTCTCAAGAAGCAACCCAATTGCATTGCTCTCTGAGGAGTAAAATGACCTTCATATGGGTTTAGAATGTTTGGCCCACTTAACTCTTCTCTCCCTGTCTACAAATCAGACCAACAAGTAAGAAAAATAATTTATTTTGTAGGAATAAATGAATCAATATAGATTAAACTGTGTTGATTATTAGTTAATTTTTTAAAAACAATATTAGATAAATTTTTTTAAAAAATACTTAAAGCAAATACAAATCTTCACTCTGAATAAATAAGGCATAGTGCCTGAGTGATGTGCAACATTATGTCATTGCACACAATTCATCTGCATTTTCTTGAAGCGTTCTTTGTGATTGTGACAGTCTAGCCTTGAAAAAAAAAAAGATTTCAAAAGTTATAGTAGCATAGTGGCATACTCAAATTCGAACTCTTTCAATATATATATATTTGCCAGCATTGCATCACCTCGTCTATAAAAAGCCGCTTTTAGCCTGTTACAAGCAAAAGATCAACGATTATGAGAGCTCTCATGCCCTTGGAAGTGATGAAAGTGATGTATTTTATAAAAGTTTAAACAATTATTTATTTCATTGCCAACATAGTCTAGCTTAGTAAAAAAAGGTCTTGACTTACAGATTGCTGGTCTCAAGTTCGAACCATATGGCACTCGAACAACCCCTTCTAATTTAGACTATCTCTCTTGTATTAAAAAGATGTGATTTGGGTTCATTACCATTAGGGCAAGTCCTATAAACATTAGAGAATGATGAGAAATATAGAACAAGACAACCAATGGGACACAAAGAATTGCGTGATTAGGCGTTTGGCCTATGTCCACCAACCATCAAGGACAATGAGGTTCACCAGAGAATTACAAAAGCTTAAATCCTTACACACCTAAGCACTCTGTAATTTTAGATTCCCAAACTTGCTTTAAGTTCCCCCACACAAAGTCAACTCTATTCTAAATATGAAGCATGGAATTTGAAACATATTTCTACTTTTAGTGTATTTTATATATATATAAAACACAACTTTCGTCCATTGCCGTGAGATTTGAATTTAAGACATTCTCCAAAAATTTGGAGACTAAACACCACCGGACGAAATTATAATTATAAATCTTTTTAGTATTTCTTATTTCCTTCTAATCCAATATTCTTGTGTGGCAAGATCCCATGCATATACTGTGCAAATATATATACTGAAATGGTTTTTTTTCTTGAAGTAATGGCATGAGATTAGCTGTGTATTTAGTCCAGACAATGTACCAAGTACACACAAGTATATACGGTGCTCAATTGTTTTTCCATTAAAGAATAGTACATAGAAATAGTCAATTAATTATTTGAAGACCTTTGGATATATTTGTGAAGTAAACTTCAGGCTTCTTCAGCAGTATCTATGAGGAGAAGAATTTTCAAATGAACACCAAGACACCAGTATGTAATCTTAGCATGCAGTATATGGTAGCCACAATTTAATTACTGTACTGTACATACCGTACGTAAGTACGTATGTATACCTGTGAAATGCAATCGTGCATGCCACAAAACTATACTAGCAAAATCTGAAATAAAAACAAAGCAAAAAGTCTAAGGGGGTTATAATGTTCATAACAATGACATAAGCCAAAATATCATTCATTGAATTTAGAAAAGATGGACTCTAAGATATAAAAGTAAGTTCAAGTTATGGTACATCATGTATATTTTGTATATTTGTAATATAAAAATGTTGATGTATGCGCGTGATAACTGGTATTTGTGGTGGAGTATCGTTACCAGGGCCGGCCCTAGATGATTTAAGGCTCAGGCCAAAGTTTAAGAATGTGCCTTTTATAAACAAATAAATAAATATAAATATAAATATTTATCAAATAATAAATTTTATTAAAATTATAGGAGTTTACAACCGATAATATAGAACACTTTGGGCCTCGTTAAAACCTTGTTTGAGGAAAACCCAATGGGAACAAAACCTCAAACTAAGGAAAAAGAGTACCCGATTGAAAACATTACAATCAACAACAAATTAACTTGCATGTGTCCCTATGCTTCACCTTCATATGCACCTAGTGTAAGACCCGTGTCTTGAGCTTGGAAAGCAGAGAACGGTGAGCAATCCCACATCGCTCGGGGAGGGAAGGGTGATGTGCCTTATATGTGTGGGCACGGCTCTAACTAACACGAGGCCTTTTGGGAGCTCACTAGTTTCGGATTCTTAGGAACTCTGAAGTTAAGCGAGTGGGCGCTGGAGCAATCCCAGGATAGGTGACCTACTGGGAAGATATTGCTCATGAGTTCCCAGTGACAAAACCGTGAGGGCGGAGGCCCAAAGCGGACAATATCGTGTTAGGGGAGTCAGGTCGTGACACCTAGAAATAAAAATAGTAATGCAATCATAATCACAAAATATCATTTAAAATGTCTTCTTGTTGCAGTTTTAGAAGCAAAATCATCAATTATATTATCATATTTAATGTTTTCCAACATATCTCTTTCAATGCATAATATAGCTAGTCCATTTAGCCTATCTTGAGCCATGGTGGTCCACAAATAAGATTTTAATAATTTTAATTTAGAAAAACTTCTTTCAGCAGATGCCACAGTCACAGGTATAGTCAATAGTATCCTATAAGAAACCATTACATTTGGAAACATATCCACACTCTTTACAAATTCTAGAATTTTAATGGATGACCATGGTTTATCTGTTTCAATTGCTTCACTTGGTAACATCACTTGCAACACCTGTAATTCTGACTCTAAATCTCTTGCATCAATATCAGAAACATTGTCATTTTTTAAAGCATTTTCAAGATTCACACAAGAGCTTCTCAATTCATTTTCATCCAAAGAAGTCAATTTTGGAGCATCAATTAAGAACCCAAAAATAGATTCAAAGCAATGCAATTGTTCAAACCTACTTATCAATTCACCAAGATATCCAATATGACAAGAAAGTAATCAGTTCTAAAGGATTCTTCAGATGATTGTTGTTCCCTCTCATTATTGGAAATCTCATCCAAATGTCTCTTTCTACAGATTTGACATTTTTTAAGAAATACAGGCACAATTTCCATATCCAATGCAATCACTTTAGCTTCAATCATGGCAGAAGTATACCCATTTATCCTATAGTTTTCAAAAAATGAAACAAGTCCCTCTAATTGTCTTACAGCAACATCAAGACGCATGTCTTCAAATTGTAATTTTTTACAAACTAAGTTAATCTTGTGCAAAATGTCATACCAAATAACCAGGCTTAATATAAACTCGAAACTTGAAAGCTCTCTTGATGCTAAACTTTCAGCATCCCTACTCAATTTAGCATCTTCACTAATTTCAACTAATTTAAATAAAGCTTCTCTGATTTTGGAAGCTTGAGATTTTATTGCTTTAACACTTTCTATGTGACTTTCCCAGCTTGTAGTTTACAATGATTTCAAAATTAAACCATCAATATAATCAAGTAACACATTCCACCTTTTTGTTGAATTAGAGAATGCCATATATATGCATTGACATGCTCCAAAAAAGATTTTGCTTTAACACATGACTTGGCCATATCACAAAGTATTAAGTTAAGACAATGAGAACCACATCGCATGTAAAACGCTCTATGATTTATATCAAGTAATCTTTTTTGTACACCCATGTTTTTCCCTTTCATATTTGATCCATTATCATAGCCCTGCCCCCTTACATCATCAATATTTAGTTCAAGCTTTTTTATTACATCTTGCAATTCATTAAAAATTCCTAATCCAGTTGTATCTTGCACAATTAAAAACTCTAAAAAGTACTCTTCTATATTTATCGGAGTACATGCAACATCTACACACCTTAATATTAAAGTCATGCGTTCTTTGTGACTTGCATCAAGAGTACAATCAAGAATCACTGAAAAATAGTTTGCCTCTTTGATTTTTTTAATGATTGTTTGTTTAACATTTGATGCTAAAATATATATCAACTCATTTTGAATTTTATGGCTAAGATAATTATAATGAATTTTCTTATCTTGAATGAGTTTGCTCCACGGAATGCCAAATTATGTGTAGCAAGACATTTCACAACAGCAATGATTCTGACCATAACATTTTTCCAATGCCATGTATCTTTCTTGATTAACTCCTGTAGTTCTTTATCAATTGTTTGACTTGTTTTCAATCTTATTTGCAATTTAACACAAGACCTCAAGTTAGTAAGGTGTTCAATGCTTTTTTCATGTTGTTTAAGCTTATCACCAAAATGTTTCCAATCCCTAGATCCTTCACTTGCTAATTGACTTCTAGCATGCATTGTTTTAAATAGCTTACAACATAAACAAAACACTTTATCCAATTCCTTTGAGTACACTAACCATTTTCTATCTTTAGTCTCCCCATTTGGTAATGTTCGAAGATAAAAATGTGAGGAAAAATGTCTGCATTGTTCATCAATAGGGAATTTGTGATTATTTTCTCTTATAGGCCCCTTTTCTAAAAGTAAATCCCTCATTTTTACTTCAAGATTATCCCAAACTCTTGGATCATAAATGTTTAAATTAGTTTCATTTTCATTTTTGTTCTCATTTTCATTATGTTCTTCAGCTAAATTTGGTGCTTCACGATTCAAATTAGTTTCATTTTCATTTTCATTTTCGTTCTCATTTTCATTATGTTTTTCAGTTAAATTTGGTACCTCACTGTTTTTAAGGAAATATTTATTTAAAGATCCTCTTAGGTTTTGAGCAATTTCTTCTTCCTTTTTCTTTCTTTGTCTTTTAAGATTTCCAGAAAGTTGTTTCTTAGGAAACATTTTTAAAAATTTATCATAAACACACAAGCAAAGCAATCAAGAACAATAAAAGTAAAACTAATTAAATGAAGACAAAGAAAGAACAATAAAACTAGTATTTTGGGTCTTGTATGTTGTGCTCTGATGCTGTTGCTTCCAATTTCGGAGAGAATAATCAGCTTCCAAGTTCCAACTCAAAGTATGGCTTTGTTTCTTCCACACTTAGTTTCAGAGAGAGAGAATTAGAATTAAAACTCAAAGGCAAAGCTGCAAACTCAAAGTATGGCTGTGACTTCCGTTTCTTTTAGATATGTTGGCAACTTGGGATCCTTTTTTTTATTATTGTTTTATAATACCAAGTAAAACTCTCAATTAATATCACATATGCCCCTTTACTTTTAGTTTTTATTTATTTTTTGCATCTGCATATATATATGGACTAATAATTTTTTGTGCCCCTTTCAATTGTGGGCCCCGAGCGATGGCCCTAGCTGCCCTGACCAAGGGCCGGCCCTGATCGTTACATTGTCACATAACTCACGTGTTATAATGTAAAGAGTAAAAAACTACTCATGGTGGTGCCGGAAATGAAATGACACGCTCCTTCATTGTGCAAATTTTTGTTTGTCAATAATGTAATTGGTGATAAAAACATGGGATGATGCCATCATGTCATGCAAATTAATTTTATTTCTTTTTATCACTCTGCCGTCCTAGCTATTGGAAAATGATTTCACCACTTTCATAATTAGAAAGCAACAATTTTGTTTTTTTCTTAAAGAGTTAAAAAAGCGCTTTCAGATAACCAAAAGCGCTTTTAATAGCATTTGGTTGAAAGTTTAGAAGTGCCATATAGAAGCGCTTTCTGGAGAAGCACTTGGCATGTGCTTCTTCAGGAAGCACTCCTAAGTACTTTTCTAGGAAGCTCTTCGATTTCCCAAAAACAAGATTTGATTATTACATTTTGACCCCAAAAAAAAAAAGATTTGATTATTGCAAATTTTCATATATATTATTTTAGTTTCTTGGACGTTGACCTTGGAGAATTAGACAACTATGCACTCAAACTTTTAATAACTCATTGAATTTATGATGACAAAATCACAAAGCTCACCCAAAATAGCGTGCTTTGATTTACTAGTAATTAAATAAAGTGCATGATCGGCGGACCCAATTACCAGAAATAACTTCCACTCTATTAAATAATCTTTCTATTACATATGTACTTTTTGATTACATTTTGTAGAGAATGCGGTACCAACCTTCGATCCCAGGACCAATAGAAGTTAGTGCAAACACACTTAACAACATAGGCAGGTAGAAGGTAGAAAGGAGAGATGGTTGGCATCTCTCCTGACAGGGACGGGAACAACCTTCGGGTTTACCTGTTACCACACATCCGGTTAAGGCTACCCACCCTTTTGATTACATGAGACCTGTTAAATGGCTTTCATCATAACTTTTTTAAGTCAAATTTTCTTTTGGCCGGACTTTTTGAGGTCAATAATTTAATCAACCAAAATGTGTAATTTATAAAATATTTGGTCCTAGAGAGAGAAAGAGAGAAATTCATGACAGTTATAAGCACACACAAAATGGCCAAAGAAGTCTCAAGTTCGAGCTTTCATGGCACCTTGGTGATGTGTGTGTGAGAAATCCCCTCATCCTTTTAATTTAGACTATCGCTTGCATTAAAAATAAGCACATAAAAAATCACAACCTTAAAAAAAAGAAAACTAGAAAATATGTAGCATAAGTTCTAAACTTGTAATTAAATCAACATCACTTCTATATGGATTATCCTCATGTCATGAAACGATGTTGTCACCATGATATAATTGCTGTATTTTGGTCCAAGTACACAAGGAGTTGGCTCCCTTCGACATAGTTCGGAGCTCTAAAAAGGGGGAGATGTCTGGTTGCGTTGAGTTCGGGTTTAGCCAGTACGACACTATGGGTTTAGCCGGTATGGCGCTATGATTTTCTTCGGATTGCCCGAAAGATGTGGAGCAGTGGTCCTATTTTTCTTAGTTTGTTTTAATATAATTTTTAGAAACTCCTTAGGAGTTTGCTAGGATTTGTTTTCTATTTAAGATTTTTATTTCTTTTTAGCTTATGGCTTTCAATACAGATTTTTCGTTGCGCGACGGATCTGTATTGTAGGTCTAAGTACATGTGCTTCTAGTTGCTGAATTGAGGATTTAGTCATTGTTTGGGTTGTGCGTGATTCTCTCCAGATCAATTCAATATGTTGTTGTATTTGGTCATTGGAGAAGATTTACTCATATTCGGCACATAGTTACTTTGTACTTTTGTTTGTTCAAAAATAATATACTATTGGTTTTTTTTTCAAAAATAAAAATAAAAATCTTCTATCCCCTTGCTCAATACATATTGACAAGAACCATACCTTTGGAAATATCATCATTGTACTTGCGTTACGTTAAGTTGTTCATAACTTTTATAATGGTTAATTCATTTATTTATAAGAAAAATTAGGTATTAGACATAACAATCCTTACTAATTAGAATTTAAGACATAGAGTATTTCTATTTGAGTTTTAATAAAATTAAAGCTCCTTTATTTATATCATTTTATATCACTAAGAAGCTCATTTTTACTTTAAAATAAGATATCCATTTTTTTCCTTTGGCAGCATGCACTATTTGTAAAATGCTATTCTTCCATTGGAGTGAAGAGTGTCGCCCTTTCCTTTAGGCCAGTATCTGACTACAAGTTACAACTACTCCATTAAAATAGTTGTGTGCAAAATGATAATTAAATCCAAATATAAAATATGTCAATTTAAATTAACCATCTAAATTACAGAAATAAATAATACCATAAGAAATTATATATGTTGATATCATCTCCTTTTCTTAAAAGAAAATACCATCATCTTATTTTAAAAGAAAAAAATATTGACATCATGTTATATTTGACTATGTAATATTCCACCATTATATGTTTTAAAGTCACTTTCATTAAAAACGTCTTATATTTTTTTAATAAATCCATGTCAAATTAGATATACACATATATATTTATCTATTCCCCTAAAAAGAAAAGGAAAAGACTAATTAATTCATTAAAAATGTGTGAGGAACTTGTAGCTCAACGTGATTAGAAGTATTTACCATGCCTTGTATTAGAAAAAAAAAATCATTATAAATATAAATATAAATATAAATATAAATGGCTTCATTCATAGCCATTGTTACGAGAGACTCATTCAACGGGAATAGCAAAAGTGTTATTTCTAGTTAATAACGCAATGATATGTAAGATAACTTTTCTATGTGTCATTGTGTTATTGACCGGAAATAGCAAAACAATGTTACCCCGTTATAGGTAAGTGTTTTTGCATTGTAACGGTATCCCCACTGTCAAAACCCTAACCCTCCCGCGCAACTTAGAAAACAGGATAAAGAAAGCCATATAAACACAAGGAAACGAAAAACAAAAAAATGGGTTTGCATTATCCGCCATCATTCATTCGACCGATTGCTTCTCCAAAATCCAAGTTCCATTTTTTACATACTCACCATAGATCCCTGTATTCTATGAGCATATCCTCTGTTATTTCTTTTTCTTTTTTTCTTTTTTTAATTTTTAATCAATATCTCCTTCACTCTGAGAATATTGTTTTGTATGCACTGTTTATTGGACACGTGGACGACGTTTTCAATATGAATTGAGAAAGGTAGGAATATCTGAATATTTGGATTGGAAATTCTCGGAGTGACCAAGGAAGTTGGTGTTTTGGGAAGCAAAGAAACAGTTGGGATTTTTGTCTGCTTGTTGTTGGAGGGAAGAGGCATCTGGGTTGTTTTAAATATCAGAGAAATTGTGAGAAATGAGATCAGCAACTTTTTTGGTGTGTGGAAGAACGGCTCATTTGACCCACATTTACCATTGTTATATGCCATTTGGCATTCAATTGGAGCAAACCCTCTCGCCCATTTCAGCTTTAAGGTAAGTCATTTTCATGGTGAGAAGTAACTAGCTCTGTTTTACACGTTTGGTGGTCTAGGAAGAGAGGTTTCATGGTATATATAAAAGTGTAGGTGGGTGGGGGAGCAGAGGAAATTTATGCCCATCAAATATTTGATCTTTGGTCTAAAAGAGAGTAACCCAGATAAAAGAAGTAGAATGTAAAACATGTGGTGGCTATATATTCTGAATGAGAGTGTACAACAAGTTTATGATGTTAAATGGGTGGGTAAAAATCTCGGCTTTCTTTCAATTTCATTCCATGATTGTTTTCTGAGCTTAAGGTGATAATGTCATTGCAGGGACTATTTTATAGAGCGTACTGAGTTGATCAAGCTGCCGCCTTTGGAAGGCGTAGAATATATATTCTACAATCTTTGCATTTCCACCAAGGTATATTCATGTTCATCTGTCTAGTATTTTTACAACATAGTTGGATCCTGAGGACCTTCTTGAGTATATGGAGGCCTTTATTCCTACATTGTTGCTATATGCAGAAGAGAAGTAAATCAGTCTTATGAGATGTAATAGTAATTACGCTCTCTTTTGGACTTTCAATTGTCTGCACATGAAACCTTTTATGAATTATAGAAAGTAAGAATATCTACCTGGCTCCAATGCAGCCTTCTAAGGTTTGGAACTTCTTTTGAAATGTCAAGGTTTTTCCAAAGTTGATTACTGATCTTTTTTCTTATATTGTCCTCACTGGATATTTGTGTAAATGTCCTTGTTTCTTGTAATAACAGACAAGAAGACACATAAGATTTTGGTTTTATCACCAACTGTCGTTTTATCACCAACTGATTGCTGATCTTTGTTCTTCTCATTGCCCTCACTGGATATTTGCATAAAAGTCCTTTTTCTTGTAATAACAGACAAGAAGACACATAAGATTTTGGTTTTATCACCGACTGTGGTTATAAAACTCGTACTATTTATGGATACCCTTGTGTAGGGTTTCCGATAACTGGGAGTTAGAACTGGAACGAAGTTGAACTCTGTTTGTTATTTGATATCAATAGGCACTGCCGGAAGGCCTGAACGGCAGGGGAGATGGACCCTGGAAAGTCAATGGAGGACCAGTTCTCCAGGTTGCATCCATGCCTGCCTGTGAACACAAGAATTGGGATAGTAGGCGCTGGTCCAAGTGGTTTATCAGCTGCTTATGCACTGGTGAAGCTTGGTTACAGCAATGTGACTGTGTTAGAGAAGTACCATACCGTTGGTGGCATGTGTGAATCAGTCGAGATTGAAGGTAAGAAATATAAGATGTATTTTATGCCTGATTTGTTATGTAATTGATTTTGACTACATATATACTACATATACAGGAAATATTTATGATCTGGGTGGTCAAGTTCTTGCTGCAAACAGTGCCCCTGTCATCTTTCACTTGGCAAAGGAGACTGGGTCTGAACTAGAAGAAATGGACTCCCACAAGCTTGCACTTATTGACAATACTACAGGGGAGTATCAAGATATTAAAGTAGCAGATGATTATGTATCTGTGATCTCACTTACCTTAGAACTCCAGGTTAGTTGCTACTCTTATACACTCTTTTTCTTTTTCTTTTTTCCTCAGCTTTGGCAATACTGATATCTCCACTTTACGTTTGATAGGATAAGGCAGCAAGTTCAGGTCGAATTGGAGTCCATGCTGTGAGTGAATATGCTTCAGACTTAACGCCAGTATATCTTGAACGTCATGGATTTAAGTCTGTTCCCAAATCCGTGGCTTATGGATACACTGCTTCTGGTTATGGGTATATTCAAGACATGCCTTATGCCTACATTCATGAGTTCACACGAACTTCCATGGCTGGGAAAATTCGCCGTTTCAAAGGTGGATATACAAGTCTTTGGAAGAAGATCAGTGAATCACTCCCAATAGTTCACTGCAACACTGAAGTGTTAGAGATCAGACGCTATTCTGATTGTGTCAGTGTTGATGTTAAAAGTTGTGATGGAGAAGTTAAAGTTATGGAGTTTGATAAAATCATCATTTCTGGTTCCCTTCCTTTAAAAAATGGAAAAACTTACAGATCACTACCTTCACATCCTGCAGGTTTGTTCATTACTCCACCTCCCTGTTTGTTTCTTTCTTTATTATCATTATTTTTCCTTTTTGTCTTGTTGAGATGCCTAACAAGGATTTGTCATTGCAGAACATGAAAGTGAAGTAATGGAGATGGGTGATGTTGAGAAGGAGTTGTTCAGTAAAGTACAGACAATTGACTACTACACTACTGTTTTTAAGATTAAAGGGATAGAAAATATGCCGATGGGTTTCTACTACTTTGATGAATATATAAGCAATCCTGCAACAATTGGACATCCAGTTGCCATGCAGAGATTCTTTGCTGACACTGATATTTTCTTATTCTGGTCTTATGGAAATTCTGTCAATATTACGGGACCAACTGTGACAAAGCTTGCAATTGATGCTGCAAAACTTATAGGGGGAGAAGTTAAGGAGGTGGTTCTCCAACGACAATTTAAGTATTTTCCTCACGTTGGCAGCCAAGGTACGCCAATGATTTGCTTTTACACCATTTTACCCCTGCCAATTTGGGATGCTAATTTTAAATATTTGAATACAGAGATGATGGATGGTTTCTATGAGAAATTGGAATCTCAACTTCAAGGCTTCAAGAACACTTACTACGTAGGTGGGCTTATGGCTTTTGAATTAACGGAGAGAAATTCATCATATGCTATGGGTTTAGTCTGCAAACACTTTGCAAATGACAATTCCATGCCAAACTTCCCTTATGCTAAGGTAACCCAACATCTAAGTATTGAATTTTATGAATACTCAATTGAAATTGAATGATAGAAAATGCAAAGTTAGTGAAAAGGTCTTTACATAGTATAAACATGTCTCTTTGCAGAGTTTGTTTGCCTTGCAACAACAGTGGGGAGGAAGCCCTAAAAGCATGGCCGAATTACCAGGAGTGGAGTTCCCTAATCAGCCTTCCCTTGATGGCTATCTGAAGCACTGGGGAGCTCACAGAGTCATTCAAAACAAGATACTCTATACTTGGATTAGTGAAGAAGGGGAAGTGGTGAGCCAGAGAACTTATGCAGAACTTCATGCCAATGCTTCTTGCATTGCCCAAAAGCTCTTGACATGCCGGAAACCAGTAATCAAGCCTGGCGACAGGGTTCTCCTGGTCCATGTCCCAGGCCTGGACTTTGTAGATGCCTTCTTTGGATGCTTAAGAGCTAAAGTCTTACCAGTCCCAGTTCTACCTCCAGATCCTTTACAAAGAGGTGGTCAAGCACTTTTGAAGATTGAAAACATTGCTAAATCATGTGGTGCAGTGGCAATTCTTTCTACCATTAGTTATCACTGGGCAGTCCAGGCAGGTTCAGTTAAAAATATGATCTCATTGACTGGTAAAAATCAGAAATCCAAAGCTCAGTGGCCCAATCTGCCTTGGTTACATACAGATTCTTGGATTAAGAACTCCAAAAACGTGGTTGTGGAAGGTATAGCAGATGAATTTGAACCACAGGGAGATCATGTATGTTTTCTGCAATTCACATCAGGTTCGACTGGCGATGCTAAAGGAGTCATGATAACTCACGGTGGGCTCATTCATAATGTTAAGTTAATGCGAAAGAGATACAAGAGCACATCAAAGACAGTTCTAGTAAGCTGGCTCCCTCAATACCATGACATGGGGCTGATCGGAGGGCTTTTCACAGCTCTTGTTAGTGGTGGAACTGCAATTTTGTTTTCCCCATTGACATTCATCAGGAATCCATTGTTGTGGCTCCAAATCATGAGCAAATATCAGGCTACTCACAGTGCTGGCCCCAATTTTGCCTTCGAGCTAGTAGTTCGAAGGCTGGAGTCTGACAAGAATAGAAAATTTGACCTTTCTTCCATGACTTTCCTCATGGTTGCTGCTGAACCAGTTAGGCAGAAAACTGTGAAAAGATTTGTCGAGCTCACTCGTCCTTTTGGTTTATCTCAAGAGGTGATGGCACCTGGTTATGGATTGGCAGAAAATTGTGTGTTTGTCAGTTGTGCATATGGTGAAGGGAAGCCTATCATGGTAGATTGGCAAGCAAGAGTTTGTTGTGGGTATGTGAATCCAGATGATGAAGATGTTAACATTAGAATAGTTGATCCAGAGAGTGGTGAGGAGCTCAAAGAAGCAGGAAAGGAAGGAGAGATCTGGATCAGTAGTCCCAGCGCTGGAATTGGGTACTGGGGAAGGGAAGAACTGAGCCAGAAAACTTACAGAAACAAGCTTCCTGACCATCCTGGACGTAACTACACTAGAACTGGGGACTTGGGACGAGTAATTGACAGAAAACTGTTCATCACTGGAAGAATCAAGGATCTTATCATTGTAGCAGGAAGGAACATTTACTCAGCAGATGTAGAGAAGACAGTGGAGAGTGCATCAGAACTTGTACGCCCTGGATGTTGTGCTGTCATTCCTGTTCCGGTGGAAATCCTATCAACGAAAGGTATTACAGTTTCAGACAGCTCTGACCAGGTTGGTTTGGTTGTAATTGCGGAGGTTAGGGATGGTAAACCTGTTGGCAAGGATGTAGTTGAACAAATTCAAGCTCGTGTTGCAGAAGAGCATGGGGTTAGTGTTGCTTCTGTCAAGATGATCAGGCCAAAAACCATTAGTAAAACAACGTCAGGAAAAATCAAAAGATTTGAATGCCTCCAACAGTTTACTGATGGAACATTGAATGTTGTACCAGAACCAATTATAACCCAGAGAAGACTGCTTCGGTCCTTCACTACAGGAACATGCAAGGAAGGAATAACCCCTCGTCCTCAACTTGTGAGAAGTTCTCCTCCACCAAGCCCCAAGATAAGAAATAAAGAAATTGTAGACTTCTTGAAACGCCTAGTTTCTGAGCAGACCGGTATTTCGATCAACAAGATCTCTAACACTGAAAGTTTAGTATCTTATGGAATTGACTCAATTGGTGTGGTCAGAGCAGCTCAAAAACTTTCTGACTTTCTTGGCGTACCGGTAGGAGCTGTGGATATTTTCACTGCAACCTGCATTGCTGACTTAGCAAGCTTCTCGGAGAATCTGGTAATGAATTCTCAACCTCAACTGTTAACAACACCATCCAATGTTCCACAGCCTGATACTGGGATTGATTCTGCTGAGCTTGTGATGGAAGTTCCTGAGACTCATCACTTGGTTATCTCGTTATTCCAACTTCTGGCTCTTATTTATGTTGCTCTTATGCTGTCCATTCCTGCATATCTATCAGTTTCTGCTTTTATGAGTTGTGTCTCAGCTACCCATACGTTGGTAGAAGGAATTCCCTATTTAGATTATTTGACCCTTCTCACTTTTGCTCCCCTTGCTTGGATCTTTTGCATACTTTCTACCTGTGTTTCAATAGCTTTCTTGGGGAATTCTTTCTTAAAGCCAAACTATGCCCTGAACCCTGAAGTTTCCATCTGGTCAATGGATTTTGTTAAGTGGTGGGCTCTTTACAAGGCGCACGAAGTTGCTTCCAAAGTTTTGGCGGAGCATCTGCGAGGAACTGTGTTCCTCAAGTATTGGTTTGAGATGCTCGGAGCTAGGATTGGATCCTCAGTTTTGCTTGATACAGTTGACATAACAGACCCATCTCTGGTTTCAATTGGAGATGGAGCTGTGATCGCAGAAGGGGCTTTGATTCAAAGTCATGAAGTGAAGAATGGAGTCTTAAGCTTCCTCCCAATAAGAATTGGACAAAACTCATCAGTTGGCCCCTACGCAGTTGTCCAAAAGGGAACTATTTTGGGAGAAGAGGATGAGGTAATGGCCTTACAAAGATTGGGAAGCAAATCTGCTGTCAAGGCTAAAAATCTTCAGAATGTAAGTGCCATTTCTTTTGCATTTTAATCCAACCATAATGAATGCTAAGTTATTTTTTTCTAAAATCATGATTGTTTTGAAATTGCAAAGCCTCATGGAACCTTGTCAACAATCTTCAGTTTTAGTTTTAGTTTTTGTTACAAGGAGAAATCAAACCTAGGTTCTACCTTTTACCCTATCCCAACCATGCAAACTGGGTTAAGGCTCGTGGGCTATTTCCTTCTTTTATTTACATTTAGCTGCATGTCTTATACACTACAATATCTTCAGAGACTTTTTCTTTCAGAATGAGAAACTTCTTCTTTGAATAAATGTCTAAACACGCGATCCACTACTAGGCATTATCGTTTATATCTCCAACATAACATAAGGTTCTATTCAAAAAAAACATAACATAAGGTACTCTTCGAAATTGGAAATGGACCAATAGAAGTTAAATTTTTAAATAATTTCAATTCTAGATAGTGGAGCCTTTTTTTTTTTTCTGGGTAGACTTGTCACCTATGGAGTTGCTTATGTTGATATGTACATATTTGACATACAAAAGTTCCGTCTAGTTTATTTTTATCAATTTGCGAATGCATTTTCATGCAATCAAACTTAGAACTGATATCAACTCAATTGTGTTCTTTACATGATTTCAGGGTAAAATGCTGCCAAATGTTACAATGGAAACTCAAGATGAGGCCATTTACCAGTTCATAGGCATCTACATAGTTGGGTTGCTCGGTACTCTCTCAGCTTCTGTTGTGTACTTAGTCTACATTTGGATGTCTCAAAAGCCTCTTTCCCCTCAAGAATTTGCATTTTCTTGCATATTTGGGGCCTTTCACTGGATGCCTTACACCATCATAGCATATGCCATCATGTTTTCTGATGTGCCATCAAACATAATTTACTTATCCATCTCGATGGCTGTTGCTTATTTATCTTATGGCCTAGTACTCAGCTTCTTCACAAGCGCTTTGACCCATCTTATTTCTAGTAAACAAGAGAAAAAGACATCCCATTTCAGAACTTGGCTTTGCCACCGAATCACCATTGCCTGCCACCTTAGATTTGCTAGGCTCCTGTCTGGAACAGAAGCCTTCTGCATGTACTTGCGGCTTCTGGGTGCAAAGGTTGGGAAACATTGTTCTATCAGGGCCATCAATCCAATTTCAGACCCGAAATTGATTTCACTCGGTTCTGGTGTCCATCTTGGTGATTTCAGTCGGATTATTGCTGGGTTTTATTCCTTTAATGGGTTTATTAGTGGGAAAATTGAGGTGCAGGATAATTCAGTAGTTGGGAGTGAAAGCGTAGTCCTTCCTGGTTCAGTTATTCAGCAAGATGTTATTCTTGGTGCACTTTCAGTTGCACCAGTGAATTCAGTGCTCCAAGCAGGTGGTGTTTACATTGGATCTAAAACTCCAATCATGATCAAGAACACCATGCATTCGTTGGATGACAGAATAGAAGAGATGGATATAAAATATAAGAAAATAGTTGGTAATCTTGCTGCAAATTTGGCTGCCACAACTCTGAAGGTTAAGTCAAGATATTTCCATCGAATTGGTGTTAGTGGGAAGGGATACTTGAAGATTTATGACAACATTAAAGGCTTGCCAGACCACAAGATTTTTTGTCCTGGAAAGAGCTACCCTGTCATAATCCGGCACAGCAATAGCTTGAGCGCTGATGATGATGCAAGGATTGATGCACGTGGTGCAGCTATACGAATACTTTCAGACAAAACTAATGACTCTGCACTGTTTGACCTGACACTGAAGACAGGAAAGGCATTCTATGCCCGCACAATTGCAGATTTTGCAACATGGCTAGTCTGTGGGCTTGCTGCAAGGGAGGAGTATGTTAAGCGAGCCCCGCATGTGCGTGATGCAGTATGGACATCCCTGCGCCATGCAAACTCATATGCTGAGCTGCATTACTACTCAAATATATGCAGACTGTTCCGGTTCACAGATGGACAAGAAATGTATGTAAAATTCAAGTTAAGGCCTTCTGATGAGAATATCAGTGAGGAAGCTGGTAAGGTAGAGCCCATTGGGATTCTTCCACCTGATACAGGTGCAATTCCGAGGGATGATAAGGATACTCGCCCTCTACTTTTCCTTGCAAAAGATTTCAAAAGCCGCGTAAATGACCAAGGTGGTGTTCGTTATGTTTTCCAGTTACAAGTCCGGCCAGTTCCACATGATGAAAGTGCCCGTGACATTGCACTTGACTGCACAAAACCATGGAATGATGCTGAGTTCCCATATATTGATGTTGGAGAGATTAACATCAACCAGACGCTATCTGCTGAAGAATCAGAACAGCTGGACTTTAATCCTTTCCTTCAATGCCATGAAGTGGGTGTCATCCGGGCTTCGTCATGCTCCCAGAGTGCTTCAATTGATCATGGACGTTCATTGATCTATGAGATATGCCAGCACCTGAGGAACGGTGAACCCCTTCCGGAGGCTTGGAAGATCTTCCTACAGCAGTCTGATGTCAAAGTAGACCTTTCTGGTTGTCCAATGGCAGCAGCTTTGAAGAAAAACGACGCACATAAAGTAACCCTGGAAAGAACTTTGTTTCAGACTCTGTGGGCCACTTTTGCTCAACCTTTACTGCAGACCGTGCTACCTCATTTCCTGCTGGGACTAGTAATCTATGCTCCTCTGAACTGGACTCTTTACTTGAAGGATGCTAAAAAACTCCCTCTGCATTGGTTGTTTCCATTGTTTTGGGTTTCTTCAGGTTGTTTGGCTGGTTTAGCTTGTGTTGTGGCTAAATGGTTATTGGTAGGAAAGAAGAAAGAAGGTGAAGCTGTGCACATTTGGAGCATAGGGGTGTTTTTGGACACTACATGGCAGGCCTTCAGAACTCTAGTTGGAAGCTACTTCATGGAAATGACAAGTGGGTCTATTTTCTTTGTGCTGTGGATGAAGCTAATGGGTTCAGAGATTGAGCTGGACCAAGGAGCTTATGTAGACAGCATGGGAGCTCTTTTGAACCCAGAAATGGTGGAGATTGAGAGAGGTGGATGTGTGGGAAGAGATGCTCTTTTGTTTGGGCACGTATATGAAGGTGATGAAGGAAAAGTTAAGTTTGGAAAGATCAGTATAGGGGAAGGTGGTTTTGTAGGGAGCAGAGCAATAGCCATGCCAGGGGTGAGAGTGGAGAGTGGGGGCTGTCTTAGTGCTCTCTCCCTTGCCATGAAAGAAGAAATTGTCAGGTCAAAGTAAAGGGTTGTTGCTTCCATATTTATGTATTTATGTACTGATAAATAAAAAAGTTGTAATCCTTTGCTGCCTGCATATGATGCAAAGCTGGCTGGAAATTTTGATTTAAGTTACATATTTATCTCTATATATGTTGGGCAAAAACAGATTAATTGATGAGTTTGATCACGAATTATTACGAATCTAATCACAAATCAATCATGCCAATATAAAAGCCTCGGCATTAGTGTAGTCTAATTCTTTATATACCAATTGATTGGGTTTAGGATTTAGGGTTTACGATTTAGATGTGTCCCATCTAGCAAATTGGGATGTCCGAAAGCAATCCTTGAATCAAATTCCTATTAGAATATCTTATATGAACGGATAAACAATGATCGATAAAACTGATAATATACCTATTTACAAGAATCGAATCAACTCATCAAGTGCATTCCTACTCCACAACCGCATAAAACAAATTATCATACCAATTTTAAAACATTGGTTAGATCATCATGGTTACCTCGTAATGAATGGCAGCCTTTAATGTTAGTTGCCAACTTCCAAATTTGAACAGTACCTGCATTGTCAAATATTCCTTAGTTCCTTCCTACTACCACTTCCATCCAATAAACATCTTTACTAAAGTTATATAATAATATTCTTTTATATATAAAAATAGAATAATGTACATGATATTGTTGTTTTCAGCATATCTATCGGGAAACTAATATGGTAGCAAATTCCTTGACTATGAAGGGACATGATACTGATAATACTTCTATTTGGTTTTATCATCTTCATGTGGATATTAGTTATAGAATTAACTTTGATTTGTATGGTCATCAGATCTGCTTTAGTGCGGATCTTCTTTGTAAAACTTTCCTTCCAAATACTAGGTATAGAATTAACTTTGATTTGTATGGTCATCAGATCTGCTGCGTATCTTCTTTGTAAAACTTTTTTCTTCAAAAAAAAAAAACATGATATTGTCGTTATGTATCTCTAATCTCACCTCTCTATATCTTTAGCTAACTAACACTTCTACTTCCTTTTCCAAATACCCAATTACTTATAGTGTGGTTTATGTTCAAACAATGTCATTTTGGGATTACAAGTGTTTTGAATTAAGGATTTAGTTTAGAGGTTTTATTGAAAAATAATTAAATGGAAGTGTAGAGCGATTTTTTTTAGACACAAGGACCAAAAAGTAGATGGATCTATATTCATTTTCTTATTTACAGATTTATTAGACGAGATAGTAGCTATATAGTTTGAATAATTTAAAATTTAGTACGTATGTTTGTGTCTGTTTCATGATGTTATTCAGAAAGCCTTCTTAAATGATGTTTGTGTTGACATACATGAGTTAGGCTAGTTGGCCAAAACAATATGCTCACCCCAAATTACACCGAAATTTGATTGCCCTTCATATACATTATAATAGTTTAGAATATCGTTTTGTAAAAAAAAAGCACGAAGTTTGCGATGTATTAAGTCCCCTCCTCCTTTTTTATATTTTTCTTACGTGCAATCACATATGGACAAATCCATAGTTGCAGCCCCACTAGGGGTAAACAAATTATAAGTGGATGATGATGAGGTTTCGAACTCAAGGTCGAGTTGGGATTAGTTATTGAAATCAAAATCTTGATATTATTTTAGACAATTACTTTGCAATCTGAAATGATCAGCCATTGATAAATTAGAGCATCTGTTTGGTTCATGCTTGGCGGCTATTCTTGGTGAAGAAGGGCAAGGGAAGGGACGATAGTGATGCATGGCAATTATCCAATAGGATGCTCTTTACTTTTTATAAACAACTCATCATATATTTTGGTCACATAGTGTAGCATCTTATCTGACCATGATCATGCTTGGAATCCATTATCATTTTATTATTTTTATTCCTCCAATAGATATGAAAGCAGAATAACAAGAGAGACACGTGTGGTTGGTGAATTGTAAAATATTGTATTATTTAATTATCATTCTTGTAATTGGATAAAATGATTTTTTTAATTAATTAAGATTAATTAGGTTCTTAGTGTTAGTGATCCCCATCAACTTCATACCCAAAAACCAAAGCATTATCGAAAATGCATGTTTAAATACTTCGGACCATCCCAAAGAGCTTCTAGTACCCACATTGCTTCCATACTTCCATACTTCGGATCATAGCAATTTGGATACATTTGTACGAATAATTTATAAAATATTAGTAGCTATAAAGCTATGATCCCTTTTGTTATGCTTATCGGGTTGGGCTATTTTATGCAACTATTTTTCTCAGTGTCAGTTTTTTTCTTCCCAAAATGTGTATTATATCTTAAATCATGTAAATGTATAGTGAAATTTATGGGTCATTTGCATAAAAGAACAAAACATAATCCTCATTGACAAAAAAAAAATAGTTGTTATGAGATTTTAGTCATTTTTGGGTTATGCGTGATTTTCTCCATATCAATTCAATGTGTGCATTTGGTCACTGGAGAAGATTTTACTCATATTCGACACATAGTTGCTTTGTACTTTTGTTTGTTTATCAATAAAACTATCGCTTATTCTCAAAAAAAAAATTCCCTTAAGTTGTAACTGCTACTAAGTTACCTGTGAAAAGCTAATGTTTTAATACTAGAAGTTAACCTACTTCTTTGTTGAAACGCACGAATTTTGTTCAAAGATGTTATTTATTACAAGGGAGTTCTATATGTTTTTCAATCAATTGAATTCACACTTATTATACAAAATGATTGATATATTAAATGAATGGAGCTGATTTTCCCACTCCTTTTTTGTCCGCTTAAACTCCCTTTGTTAAAAATTGTATGTTCTCACTCTTCTTTTGTCCACTTACATTCCCTTGTTGGAAATTGTATATTATAATAAAAAGTATTTTTTTTTTTAAAAAAAAAAACAAAAGGGAGTGTAATGGACAAAAGAAAAGTGGGAAAATCAGCACCTTAAATGAATTGAAAGTTAGCATCAAAATGAGAAAAAAAAATTGCGAGAAAATGAGAAAGGAAGTTGAAAAAAAGGACCTAGATTACATTTTTGTTATTGTACTTTGACCAAATTTGCATTGAAGTCCCTATAATTTCGAAAGTTGTTTTTGATGTAAATGAGACACCAAAGTAAGACAATACAAAATTCACTTGAATTTTTAATTAATTTTTAGCAAATATATATCTGCTGTGCAATTCTTTAAACTTGGTTTATCTTTTCTGTTTATGCAAAGCAATTCAAAAGACATCACGAACACGAAGCTAAAACTTGATTAGGTATAGCAATTACACATTCCATTAGAGTAAAAAGTCACTAAAGTATATTATATTTGCATTTGTTTTATTGTTAATATTTTTTAATAGCTGAAGTCGAATAGATTGGAGCTGAAATTAGGCAAGAGTTCAAGCATTAGGAGGACTTTTAGAAGATTTGTCCAATTATTATCAACATAGTGACAGTGATTAATTGAAAGGGAGTGGCAATGTTTGCGCTAAACAAAAAAAAAAGTGTTGTGCCCCTTGACAATAAATTTAATCACAACCAAGTACTAGTTGTACCATGTAGGACTAAAATTTACGTAATTAGAGAATTTTTATATGATTTATCTATTTGTATACGTACACGTAGGATAATTGTAAAATATTTGCTGGGCAAAAGAACATACTATTCTTGAACCAAAAAGTACTTTTTTTTGGGTAATATGTTGTTCTAATTGGTACTAGTCCTCGAATCTAAGACCTGCTGAACTTTAATTATATCACAAAGACAATAAATTTAGTAAACCCGCGTACTCTTTTTTATATTAAAAAAAAAAACTAAGGGAAGAGTAAGCTTTTGTGAGGTCAAATAAAAAAGAAGAACAAGTTTTCCTCACTTATTTTTCCTTGTCAAATATTCTGACCACCCTTGGCGCCTTCAACCCCAAACCCCTCCCAATTAATTTCATTGAGGTTTATTTAAATTACTTATGTATGTTTTCTCCAAAAAAAAAAATATTTATGTATATGTAGCATTTAGAATAAATTGTGTTCGTCTTCAAAATTGAAAATCTTAACGTGTGAAACCTTTTATCTATTAATTAAGCAAGGAAAACGCTATATTTATTAATTATTTGGATTCGGTTTCTTATACCTTTATTCATATTAAGAAAGAAAAAATGGATGAAGTCAACTAAAAGGACTAATACTTGGAAGAAAAAAAAAACTGAAAGGATTAATAACTAATGGGGTGTTAGTTGAATTGGCCTAAACCTTTGGTCCTAGGTTCAAGCCTCCATTGTATCCGAAAGGACTAATAATGCGGAGTCCAAGTTTGAGGACTGTTAAATTTAATATTGGAATTCATGGGCCAAAATGCAAATAACGATTATAATTCAAGGATCATTTCAATAATCCATATTTATTAATAGAGTGTCATTTTTTTGCCAGAAATTAATAGAGTGTCATTTGTTTCGACTATAGTTTCAAAATTCAAGAGTTTTGAATTGAAACGCAATTTAATTTTATTAATAATAGGTTGACACTGTTTGTAAATAATAGGAGTGGCTTAGGTACTTTAATATTATGTGGCGTTGAATTTTAAAATATGGATCTAAATTAGATTTTAAAAACCATTTAGGTGACCATTTCGAACGAATCTCTTCTTTCTTTTTTTTGGTTGAAAAATAGGATAATATTTTCATTGAGTAAAATTAAGGGGTACAACCATATAATCCACTACATAAGATTCCAACCAAGGAGGAACATCTTCATCCCATATTACAACATCTTGACATTTAATAGCATGAGCATCAAATTTGTGAGCTACAAATATTACAACATCTAGGAATATATGATTTAGAAATCTTCTGAAACAAAGTGAAACACCCGTTAACTTCATCAATGAGATTGTCATCTGATGCAAAGTCCTCCTCTTCTTTTTCTCTATTGACAAATAATAACCAAAGCATTTGATTCCACAAGAATATAAGTGAAGTCTGCATCCAATAGCAAGGGAAGAAATAAAGAAATCAACATTCGGCATGTTGATGGATGGTGGGGTGGCGGCAGTAGCGGCAATATCAAGGTAGGAGGCGGCGATGGTGGAAAGGTAGACGGTGGCGGCGGGCTAGGATTATATGCTAGGTGTATAGTGCAGTGGAAATAGGTAGTGTTTAGGGTTAGGGTTTGTTATGTTGTAGAGATGGATCAAAACACAGCAACATCATCCGCAATAACCACATCAACGGAAAGTGAAGCAAACAAAGGCAACATCAACGGCAACAATGGCAACAACAATGGAAAACGGCAATGACAAATTCTTTCATATCAATTTTAGATAATTCACATTGACACAACTTCTTTTCACTCCCCTTTTCCCCTGAGAAGGGGTAGTCGAAGTCAAGAAATAGACAATATCTTTATGGGAAAGAGAAATAGATCTTTTTCACTCCCCCACCCTCCTTTGAAGAAGAATGAATGAGATCACTTAAATTGTAAGGAGAACTCAAGGACAAGTCACAAGAAAACCTGACTATGATACCATATCAAACAAAGCAAGGCAAATTTTTAGTTATGCTCATATATTCTCAAATCTTTATTCTTCTCCACATTTCGACTAATCTAAACCACTCAAACGATCTGACCGCTTAAAACATGACAAGTCATATTTTATTTAATTTATATTTCCAAAACCCATTTAAACACTAACTTAAGGCCATTAAGAGTTACATCGTGTTTTTTCTCTCCGCGAGCATATTTCTCCAACGAGTGTACTTCTTCTTCTTTATGTTTTTTTCTTTAATTTTTTCTTCCTGTTCGTGCTATCTTCTTTTTCTTTCTGCTTTTTTCATTTGATAGTTGTATGCTTGCTTATATATAGGATGACTGTTTTTTAGAAAAATATCAGTAATGTCATAGCCTGAATAGAATGTCCTCATTCTTTGTATATGTGCCGGTTAGAGTTGGCTGTCAAGTGTGGAGTGAGTGCAATGTTAAAAGAAAAAAAAATGAAACAAAGAAAGAAAAGTTTGACAAGGAACCCAGAGTACCATGATCATTAAATACTTTAATTGCTCCAATGCCCTCATTCAATTTGAAAAAAGCAGAAAGAAGAAAAAAAATTAAAGAAAAAAACAGAAAGAAGAAGTACACTCGTTGGAGAAGTATGCTCATGGGAGAGAGAGAAAAAACACGTTGTAACCCTTAACAACGTTAAGTTAGTGTTTAAATGAGTTTTGAAAATAAAAATTAAATAAAATGTGACTTGTCATGTTTTAAGCGGTCAGATCATTTGAGTGGCTTAGATTAGTCGAAATGGGGGAAGCCTAAATGTAGAGGCTCGGGATCCTAAATAAAGAAGTACAACCCTAAATAAAATAGGAAATAAATTCAAATTACAATAGAAAATAAATATAAATTACAATAGGAAATAAATCTCAATTATAATAGGATTACATAAATGAGTAAGTAACCAAAATCCTAACATAATAAGGACTCTATACCTTAAAATTCATTGTACCTAGCATTTGGTTTAATGATAATTATTTCGACTTGGTTGGAGTTAACTGTGAATCTCAAATTCGTCTTCCCGGATGCAAATACAGATTTAGATAATTTTCATCGTGCAATCAATGAATAAATACATCAAGCTATTGTGGGCAAGTACTCCGTACATGGCTTTGAAGTTTGAATTGTGTATTTTTCTTGGGAAAAAAAAAAGGAAGCTAGTAGGAAAATGATTTAGTAATCGTTTGGCTAGTGGTTAGTGGCAAAAAGAAAACAAGAAAACTAATCCTTTTCTTTTTAAAGTTTTTTTTTTGGAATTTTTTTTTTAAAATTAAATAAGTATTTTTAGAATTTGCAACAATTATACCGAACCCAAAAGTTATTTTTTGGCAATTCATTGTTTTTTAAAATAAATAAAAAAGAGTGCTTATTTTTTTAATTCTTCTTTTATTCATTTACACTCCTTTTTATTTTTTTTAATACGTTTATTATAGCATACAATTTCCAACAAGGAAGTATAAGTGGACAAAAAAGAAATGGTTATGTACAATTTTCAACAAAGGGAGTGTAAGTGAATAGTGGGAAAATCAGCTCCCATAAAAAATTGCTTAGTTAATGGTTGATATATCTTTATAGAGTCCCTTCTATTATTTGATGGATCCGTTACGAGGTCTATTAGACATTGAACTTCAACAATCCAAACCGTCTATTTTTAAGTCTTTATTCAAATATCATCATTGCAAAAAATCACACAAATTAAAAATATTAAGACTTCTAACAAGAAAATAGGCAAACATGAGTTTCCAAAATACTACAATTGCATAAATGATCTTTGATGGAAGACCTACAAGATTGTATTCTATAAACTCTTTGAAAAATCAAAGCATGTTATTGTCGTGTTGGACCCTTCCATCTTGAGGGAAAAAAATGCTACGTTACCCCAAAAAAACAATACAAAGGGAGAAAGTCATCTTAGCAAACCAAAAGAGGCAGAAAAGCTATGACTTATTCTCACGTATTAAACATTTGACCCCAAAAAAAATATTTCTCACGTATTAAACCCAAACTTTTAATTTATTAATAGAAAAATGGGATTCGAACTTGAAAATAAAACATTAATTAGTGTGTTTGTGATATTTCAAAAATAAAGGGGAGGCCAGTAAAATTAACAAATTAACCATTCCGTAAACGCGACGCAGGAGATCATGCCTCGGTATTGGCAACTCAGAGGTGTTCTCATCCAGTTGTGACACCCTTTGATTATGGCCGCCTAGCAATTTGCAATTCGCAACTCGCAAACTCGCATAGAATCACTTTCTCTCTCTAAATTTTTTTCTCTCTCTTCCTTCAATTTTGCATTGAATTTCCAGCCCTTTTGATTCCAAGCAAACCATATTGGGTTTCATTTCCCTCATTTGGATTCACCGTACTATCGCTTATATTGTCAGCTTCTTCACCAAAAGAAGAAGAGAGAGAGAGGATTCAGTAACCGAAAATAAGAAAAAAGCCCAGACTTTTAGGGTTTGCAGTCTTTGGATGCAAATTAAGATTAGATGGGTGACGTT